>CM050431.1:11621495-12106495 GCA_027564155.1 Gymnocypris eckloni scoliostomus | reverse complement strand
CTAGGTGCGGGCCTGCCAACCCCTGTTTCTCTGTTTTATGGACCTAGCCCTTTGGAGAAGTTTTAAAGCTTTCAGTTCAGAAGTCATTTAAATGATACAATACCGCTTTTGTCCCAGGCACCTCTGTTTCTCTCTCTCTCACTTGCTCTTCAAACACCCAAATTCCAGCATGCATTATTTTTTCTCTCCCCGAGTTCAAGACTGCATGTTTAAAAGAATCTTTTTTTGTCATTTCTTCGCATTTCTTGAATTTGACTGTTCACCTCAAAGACGAAAGGACGACTCATAGCATTAAGGCTGTGTGATGATGAAGTGGGGTGACGTACGGCTGTTAGTTTTTGTAGACGTCTGATTTTACACACACTGTCACGGACGCGTTATTGGGTCGTTTCGGAATCAGCCGTTTCGTTGTGAATTGTGTCTGGCATGTGGGACACAATTGGAGTACTGAGACCATTCCTATTGCTCAGACTTGTGCTTTAATACACCATCTGCATGTAAGCAGAGAAAAGCAAGAAAAGGCCAAAACTGTGAGGGGAAAAAAACACTAAATAATAGTTTGCTGTGCAGAAATGTCTACTAACAGCTGCTAGACTTATCTGCAAAGTGAAATTTTGTAAAAGAACATTTAGGCCTGTTAGCTAACTTTAACAAAATAATATTTTACAATATCATGATATCAATAACTCATGCTCAAAAATCCGTTTTTTTTAATATTTATGTTTTTGTTTAAGAATATAGGCTTTGTTTGTTTACTAAAATGGACAAATCAGACCTTTGAGTTTTCTTTGGTTGGTATGCTAACAGCTTAGCCTGTTATCTTAGCATAGTCACAACTGTTTAAGGACCGTTCTAGAACAAGATATCACAATAAAATACTATGTTTTGTTTGCGCATTGAGAAATGGGGGAGGATTTTGCATTATATATATTATTTGTCTTTAGTCTGAGGACTTCGATTTAGCCAAAAGTTATCCACTAATGTGGTTTTTACACATTTTAAGTAGCCAAAAAACAAATCCGACAAGAAAGGCATGCCAGATGCTGCACGCAAAATGCAAACATCTAAAATCCATATGGATTCTCTGAAAGCCTTGATGGTTAAATGGCACAAGTTCAAAAGCTGTCACCCTTCAAGCTGTGAAGCTTTTTTATTGTGTATGCGTGTACAACTCCTACAAAAAAAATGGGGGGAAAAAACAAGGGGAATTCTTTTCCCTAAGACCTCTAACATCAGATCTCACAAACCTGTTGAGCTGGAAACATCACTCAACCCCCAGAACTTCAGCAGAGATTAAAAGGCTAAATGGACCGGCATGACTAAACATTTCTTAGTGCAGGGACATGTTCAAAGGCTCTTGGGAAGTAAAATCCTCATCAATGCTCCGGCAGAGACAAATCCTTATTTATTTGCTATAATAGGACCACGTCTTTCCAAAGCAGCGGGAGGTGATAAACTCCTCACTTTGTTTTTTCGTCATGATCAAACACACTCTGGCTACTGAGAGCAGTCTGCTTAGAATGCATGTGGATCTCCTACATACTCCATTTAGAAATGGACGAATGTAAAAATGTACTTTTAGTGCTTTAATTACTTCCAGAGGACAGTGCAAGGTGGTTCAAACACCTCTGGTGCATAAATGCACAATTCCATGTACAAAACTTGGTTCCAAATACTGACACAGTTTTGGGCAAAGCTGCCTGGTTAATTAAAATAATCCTTTCATGCTTGTCGGATGAATTACAGTTGTATTTATTAGAAAACTGTTACATACAAATAAGCACCGAGAGCACACAATTAAAACCTAGTTAAGTGATTATGTGGTCTGTTTGTACGGAAATGGAGGTTGAATCTGTTCGCTGCCATAATTAGGCTAAATAAAATTAAAATGATATTTGCGGCGCTCACAGGTACAGCTGGGACCGATGTCACGGAGGTCCACTCATCGCCGGTGATTGGATCAAATTGTTGGGTGATTTACAGCACCATTCCCCCTCAGTGTCAACCAATTAACATTTCCTTAGCACCCTGCACCTCTTTGAAGTTAGGTGTCTCCATTGTAATGGGAGGTTTGTAAGGTCAGAGTCTTTTATGGAAGCTTGCCGTCATATTTCTCTCCTCAGCAACGACATTTAATTGTATTTTCACATTTTATATGTATTGTAAAGGCACATTCTAATTCACTGTACTGGATTAAGCCAAAACGGTTCGGGTGAATTGAAAAAGACACAATGAGGCTATTCACAGGCCTGAAAAAAGCAATGATGACGCATCGCTCTGTCTTGATCGCAATGGTGAAGAAATACAAACAAAACATGTACAATGAGTTTACAGAAGCACAAACCATATGATAAGACAGAACCCACAATGCTTTCGGCCTTCAGTACTTCCACACAAATCTCAATCTCCATTTCCCAGTATACTGCGGTAGTGGTGAGGCACAGCTGGTAACATCTGGAGGCATTTTGAGTCTGTTTACATTTCCAAAACACTGAAAAATACTGCAGGTGCCAGAAGAGTAATAAGGAACCAGGTCACAAAAAAAGGATTGTTTAAACTCTAACAACTCTCGGCTCTATGTCTCTCTCGCTCTCTTCTCTCCTGGAACTCGCTCTCTCCACTCATTTTTCATCAGTCGCACACCACTTGCCTTTCAACGAAAAATAAGGCGCCGTTACAGTGCTCCAGCAATAACAGGAAAAATGGACTGAGAAGGAGAGAGACTGATGTAAAGCATCAGTCCTGTACTGAAAAGTATGTAAAGTACTGAAAGTCCTGAAATATTCAAGCCATTAAAATTAATGCAAGATGCAAAAATATTAAATGCAAGACTTGTGTGCTATATATAAATGTATATATAAATGTATGTTCATATTTTATCATTTTAATTTATACAATTTATACATATAAACAGATTTTAATAAAGTGTATATACAGTAGTTATACATGTGCATTATATATCTATTCTAAATGTTTGAATAAATATATGTATATACATATGCTTATGTATATGTATGTTTATGTATATGCACACACACACACACACTTACATTTATTCAAACATTTAGAATTTATATATGTACATGTATAACTAGTGTATATACACTTTACATGTGTGTGTGTGTGTTTCACATATTTCTTTCACATACACACAAATATGATTTATTTATTTATTCAATATACAAACAAACAAAACAAATGTCTTTATATCAGACTGACTTTACACATTTCCTAAGCTTCTGATTATCTGCTTATCACATCGATTTTAAAAATGTCCACACCACTTAATAGTAAAGTAAACCATACAAATATTCACCAGCTTCTCCACGTGGTCTTTCTTAAACCCTCCATTACACTCAAATGCACACCCACCAGCTGCACTTAAGTTTTTCCTTCCCTTAAATGTAGAAAACAACCAGGAAAAACATTTGGATTTTGTTCAGCTTAATCAAAACAGACATAAAATATCCCAGAACGTTGACATCATTTCAACTGCTTCCCCAAGGCAGGCAGAGAGGGGTCTGCTTGAAAATTTGACACAAAGGCACATGCTGTGTAGGATGCAATTACAGTGATTGAGTGTAATTTACCCGTGTAAGATGAAACCGGCCGGGCAGATGGAGGAGAAGCCGGAGACCGTGTTCAAGCCAGTCTGCACATGGTTGGGATATGGAGCACAGCTTCTCACCTTTGAACCGACTAACATTTAGCGTGATGACTTGCCATGCGAACACGCATTCCACATTATCATGGGTCGATGTGATCCTAGACGTATGCATGTGTGTGTGTGCATGTGTGTGCATGTGCGTTTGCGTGTGTGTATGTAAAACACACATCTAGACCTGGTGATATATTTGTGCACAAAACCTGCGGCAAACGTTTTCATGATTTGTCAAAACTGGATTTCTTCTATAAAACTACACATTAAAAGCTACATTTAAAAATATATAGTTTACGAATGCTACACCACAAAAAAAGGCTTGTAATCCTTTGTGCTCGTTCACTTCTTTCCCGAGAGAGGAGGAAGGGAGGAACAAAAGTTTAGGTAGCCTTCGAGACGCTCTCTGTCTCAAGGCGTCTCGTGGCCCTTACAGAGACTGACTTTTCACGGATTAACATCTACACCGATTGTTACCTTTTGAACAAAGCAGTTGAAAGGGAAATAAAGGGAATTACAGTCTGCAATGGGCAGTCACATGGTGGTGCAGCCAGGAGACAGAACCCTGGGAAAAGTCCAGAAATGGGGCAAATCAGAATGTAGAAAATGTGTGGAATTTAGTTAGGGTTATGGACCATCATCAAGCTAGACACAAATCCTGGACAGAACGTGAGAATCTCTCAGAGTTGAACTAATCAAACAAATTAGGCAAGGATCAAAAGAATAGGTGAAAGAGTATACTACAAAAAAAATTATTAATTTCACGGTCCATAGTAAATTCTATACATTTAATTGTTCAGATTTTTATGTTAAAAAGTGTATGTTGTCTATAGATTTTTTTTATAAGAATTTAGAAATATATATATTTTTTTATTATGTTATTAATAACAATATTACACCTAAATATTCAGTATATTATTACTATCACTATCACTATCATTATTATTATACATTTTCTTAACTCTAAATGTTAAATCAATGTACATGCATCAGAAAACTGGAGTTGTAAAACCGCTTCAAGTATTTAAAAAGAGAAAATATACATCTGAAAAAATAGCTCCGTATGTTTATTTATTCATCAATTAATCCTAACTAAGCACAAGCTTTGTTTGTCTTGTACGCACTTTCAAAGAACATCCCAGTTATTATATCTTTGCATTTTACATTACAGAGTGTTGACATGAACACCAGAGGCAAGAAAAGCCTAAAAATATGACATGTCTTTAGTTTAGCATGATTTTTACACAATTAAAACTCCCTAAAGATCTGCAAGCCCATCAATAATAGACATTGAGGCATGCATATATAATGAGCAGAAGTGTGTGTGTGTGTGTGTGTGTGTGTGGTGCCAGCATTTGCCAGTTTGAATCCACGCAACTGGATATGCACAACCCAAATAGGAAGTTATTGAGGCAGCACAATGATCGTATGTACCTGATCTAACCACATAACTTAGAAGAGGAGGTCAGAAAGTGCTAAAATAGGACAGCCCACTCGGTTTGAGGGTCAACTTACTGTTCACACAAGCTCATGCTCACAAATCAAAGCAGTTTTTCCAATACTAAATCTTAAGGGCCATGACTCGCCATGCAAGAGGAACTCGGTCCACGGCCGGCTGGCAACTCTATAAACATTTAACAGTCATTTGCAGCCATTCACAGCCACACTTCAGCCATGTGCGAGTCTGCCTCCCGGCTGCCCCGATACCTGCCTGCCAGGACCCTTCCTTTTAAGCTCAATTGTTACTGGAAGTGCCTGCCAGGAGGGATAGTGTGTGTGTGCGAGTCAGTTCCACTTCCACCTTACGGGCTTCACCTCTCTGAGCTCATTCACCAGTGTGTGTGTTCTTTCAAAAGGAAAAAATCTGAATGGAATACAAAACTGAAAATGAAGGACTTAAAAATGCAGTGCCCTACAGATACCATCAGCTGTGTGAAGTTGTTCCTCCACACATTGACATCCATCAGCATTGTGGAAATTTTGATGAAAGCTTATGCTCAGCAGACTCAGAGCATATAAGTACCAAACCGGCTCACACACTCTCACCCAACCTGGAACAATATCTCATCTGCCAAGAGTGTCAAACCAAATAAGAAGTCTTTGTAGAGCAGGAATCTGAATTCAAAAGGATGATCTGCAGCCCCTGTTTAAAGTTTATCACCACTGGCTGTAGAACAGCGATGGGCACACGGCTACAAGGAGCCGTTCTGCACCTTTTCTTTTCTATTCCTCCTTCCTCCTGTTCCTTTGAAAGGTAACAAGCAGCATTTAGGCAGGGAGTGAAAAGAAGTCAATATCCTCTGGGGATCCAAGTGGATTACAAAATGTCACTTTCTCACAGTAGACAGTCACAGAAGAGTGCACACACATACACATACACACACACACTCACATGGGCAGACAAACAATAATACACACTCACTGAGATACACAGTAGTGATTCTGTTTACACTCACACGAACACACATGGTACCAGCTGGCAGACCACTGTTATCATCTCAGTGCCCTGGTAACCATCCGTCTAGCAAACACACTGCGTCTACTAATCTTTTTTGTCTTATGTGCCCCCACAGCTCCATCAATAAGGTTTGAGTATCAACACTAAGCCAGACATTTCCTTTCTGGGTCTCATTTATAATTATAATTAAAAAAATTAATCAACACATAAATATAACAATAACTCAACCTCATGATTTTTAGTTCATTAAGTCAAAATTATATTTTATCATTTGGCATTATTTTAAGACATATTATTAAATAAAATATATTTAAAATTAAATAAATGTTAATATGCACATACAAATAATGAAAAATGTAATGTTTTTAGTTTCTTTTGAAGTCAAATAAAACATAATCCATCATTAATATTAATGATAATGCTAAATTATATACAGTATTATATCACCTAAAAATGAATTGACATGAAATTTGTCATTACTTAATCCTATCTATAAAAAAAAAAGTTTTTGTTTACATTGAACTTTAATATTAGTTATAAATACATATGAACAAATAAAAAAGCAAAGTAAATAATTAGTAAAAATATTTTTTTATTATTATTCTTCATTTAAAATTCTGTAATGTGTTTTATACATGCGTATAGATTACACCTTTACAGAAAATGCATGTTTTTTTTTCAGCAAAGCAAAATCTAAATCTTCCCAACTTGAAACGAGCTTAAGTACTCTTTGGGGAAATCACTGCCCTCAAGCCAATCAGGGAAAAGAGACGGTCCAAATCACACAACTTCCCTTACAGTGCAAGCTTGCGAGTACACATTGCGTATCATCCATCACAGAGTATCAAATTCTCATTTTTCTCCTTTACTGCGTCTTCAGACAGTCTTCCAGGAACAGTGTCATTTTTAAGCTTTGCCAACAAGTTGGAACACTTATAAAGATCCTGCGACCGCTGCACTGGAATGCCTGCAGCTGGCCGCTGCACATGTCTGCACAACAGAGAAGGAGAAGACACGCAGCGGAACGCTACATTTCACATCAGAAATGTCTTGAGGGACTTCTGTGTGACGGATACGCCAGCTTCATGCTTGGTGAGGTCTCCGCTGACCTTGTTTCATGTACAAGCCGCCTTGCGGTCATTCAGCACATAGCTGAACGTATTCCTGCAGGATATCAGATCATGTCAGCGGTGATACAGCAGACCTACTCTAAGAGATATTAAGCTTTAATCATTATTTTCTATTGCAAATTATGTACATGCCGTTCTGTGCGTGCACAAACTTATTTCGCTCTCTCAATAGGCAGAAGTAAATTGAACATTACGGTCTGCTTTAAAAGGAAGAAAGGGGAAGCAAAGTTCACCTCATCTACAGGAATTCCAATTAACACCCTCCCACACAGCAATTAACTGTTAAAATAACTGAAGAACAAACTGAAAATCCCTGGGAGTTCAAGATGCTGCTTTTCTAATTAATTCCAGAATCTTCTGCATGTTTTTTATAGTGAAACACCATTTGTTGTTTGACAGCACATCAATGCCTGGATGGGGTCAAATAAGTGTAAATAAAAACACGGGCCTTGTTTTGTCCTGCGCCGAATGTACTTGTGACTTGAAAAATGTATATTTCTGCTATCGTGGAGGAGCAACAGAAAGAGACGTTGGACATTAGAGAATGAAGCTGACAGCTGTAGTTGTGTGTGTGTGTGTGTGTGTGTGAGAGAGACTCCTCAAAGGGGAGCTAATTAATAGATAGTGCGCTCATGCCTCTGTCACAGTTTTCCTGTCAGGTCTTGCGTAAGGACAAAGACGCAGAAAAAAGAAAACAAAAAGAAAAAGGGAAAACTGAAAAAAGGGAGTGTGTGTACTGGATTTATTGTTTCGCAAACTGCGAACATCAGAAAAGGCTTTGAATTTAACCTTAAGACTGAGGTTAGCGGCGCTAACGCAATACCCCCTGCCATTTGATAAGACGTTTATTACGAATTGTAAATGAAACGTAGCCTAGCAAAATACGAGAATGGAAAAAAGGGATTTCGTTTGTTACATGGGAAGACGGACAATGGAGGAACTTAATTATGTGTGGAAAGAGATTGTGCACCATTCATTTAGTCATAGGTATGTCTTTTCTTCACAGTGTTTTTTCTTCTCTTTCTCGGACACTTGGCGCAGAGTATCGTCAGCAGTGGCTCTATTAAAATAGTATGTGTAATGGACTGCACTGTTCATCTGCTTTATGTCACGCACTTGCTCAAACTGCCTTGGGGTGAACCTTTAACCACTTTGGGTTTAAGTCCATGTGCATAATACAATTTTTACATTTTCATGAGTGTTTGTCCATGCCAAACTTGCCACCTCAATACAAACCCCATGTATTGATGTGGCAGGTTTTTCATGGGCAAACAGTTTTGGGTGGTTGATATAGCATCGCTAAGGTATTCAACGTGCTATGGGGTTGCTGTAGGATGTTCTGTATGGTGCCAACGCCAAGGCCTCGTGGCCTTGTGACACAAATTACATTTATTTTTTTGGGTGCTAATTTTGGGGTGAAAATGAGAAAAAATATATTTCAGCTGTGAAACTTATAATGTTAAATAATCTGATATTGTTAATTAAATCATATGGCCAAATCACAAGAGCGCAGTGTATTGCAAAATAAAAAGTCTAAAATGACATTTTATACTATTAAATGTGTTCAGAATCCTTTCCAACTAAGCATGTGCAATAGTAATATTACTTAAAAACAGCGAATACCATTTTGTTCCTAAATTCTAATTTGAAGTTTCCTGAGGTTGTCGCGCTGTCAATCATAAATGATTAACAGTGTCACTGAAAGATTTAACATGCCAAGCATAACACCTAAATTATAATGTCACAGGTTCACAGCGAAATTCACAGCCCTGTCAATCCTTCCCCCAAAAATATTCAACAGAGCAGCCAGCGAAAGCCAGATACTATTTGCATATCTCAGACTGTGTGTAGTTGGACACCTTAGATAGCAGAGGCCATCGCTTTTGCATTTTCCTCTGTTTTAATATAGTGCGATAGCCATCGAGAAACAGAGCGCTGATTTTACAAGCCCTAATACTGAAGCGCTTTATCAGGCCAGGATCTGACTCTTGTCAAGTGAAACTGTGATAAAGTCAGTTTCTAACTACACCAATCGATGAAAGTAATTTATTTACCTCGGGTAGGCAATTTCAGTTCCGTCTTAAGATGGCTGGAGTAAGAGAAAAAGAGAGAAAGTTTGGCTTGGCAGGGCTTTGTACGACAGCGCCCAAGATTAATATTCCTCTCATGAAACGTTCTCGGACATGTGAGGCGACTCCATAAACCGTGCCGGGGTTAATGCATGGTACTAAATCTACACCAAATCTCAGGCAAAGCGAGACGGGGGAGATGCAGTGCCACTATCATTCCCACCTTTTCCCCTCACCTGACACTCCTGCAGAACCTGGCAGAGGCAGACGCTATATCAGAACCACCACCGCACACGATACGGCTCGATCTTGTTCGCTTAACCGGTGTGGTCCTTAACTCGGCTGGGTAAAATAAAAGGCACATGAATTACACATAATAATCAATACAAATGTGGCCACTTAAGGCTCATGCTCAGTTGCTAATGAATATTCATTTTCTTTGTGCTCCAGGCATTGGTTGTGGTTGTAAACCCATCACCGGAAAGGGCAACCCAAAGGTGAGTAAATCAGAGCATTACATAAAAAAGAGTGTGTGTGATATGTGTGTGGCTCGTACAGAGAGCGTGTGAATTACAGAGTGTGGTAAGTTTCAGAAAAACCATATAATCCCAGCAAGAGCATTAATTCATCACGTCTTGCATGCTTTCCTTTACGTCTCTCATGCGTGAAGAAATCCTTAACCAAGCTGTACGTTTTTGCATTTCTATTAAACACAGCTAGCCATTCAAAGAAACTGCAGTACACGAAATCCCTCCCTCTCTCTCTTTTTCTTCACAGCCCTGGATGTCATTTACATGAATCGGATTGCTCTTGCCAACCTCGAGTCAGACCCCATTTACGACGCCCTTTATTTCTGCAAAAGACTAGCAGACTTCCTGACCCTCTATCTCATTTCTCTCTGTGGAGGTTAGCACGATGGCCAAGGCATTCTGGATGGGAGAGGACGAGTCTTACAAGGTGGACGCTAAATTCAACCACAAGTTGGTGTTAGGACCTGTTATTAAAGCGTGTTTAAGTTTGCGTTTGACTGACAGGACGGCTTTGAGTAAAGGGTTTCAGCCGCTACAGCTGCTGTGGTTTTGTGGACTTGACAAACATAACCCTTTCTTTTCACTATTGTTTTTCCTCCTCTTTTCTGCCGCTCAAACTCTAATAACAATGCTATTTGGGGTGGCTGAAGCAGCTGCGTATTTGTCCCCCTCCTTCTCTTCCCCTCCCGTTCTTTCATTGTTTGTGATCTCAGTGTCTGGGACAACCGGTTTGATCCCCTCTGCGAGGGTAATTTGCCAGTAGCCTTCTGTTTCGGAGTGCTGATAGGGACGAGCACCACCTGGAGAAAAAAAAGGTCTAAACATCCATTATAAGCGAGCTATTATTAGTGAACATAAAAAGTAGCTTCCAATCATATAAATATTAAAAGAAAGTGTGTAATCCTGGCAATATTGAGTCATTTGAGCTCATGGGAGCTGTAGTTACAGTGCCCTGTCATTGTTTTCAGGTGTAGTCGACACAGCAGATGGGATCTGAGAAATAGTCCCGTCCCGTCCGAGGAGATCTTGCACTGCCGGCATTAATTAACTCCTCATGCCTGTCAGAAGTAATAGAGCAACGCATTTAGACACATCAACGGGCGGAGGGTCGAAAGGAGAAAGTTGGGCGAAAAACAGAGTAACTAAGCTCTACGTGGTCCATTGGTGAACCAGCAGCCAATGAGTCAGTTGCCTTGTTAAAACAAGGAAGGGTTCGGATTTCACCTCCACTTCAAAAGCATAATGTCAAAATCAAAACCTGGCCCCCTTCCAGGAGCCATATAAAGGTTGAGTGAATCTGGAATATAGTTTTGCAATTATTTTGGGTGGATGGGGTGATTTAGTCGCAATATTAAAATAATTTGCACATATGCACAAAGTAAACCCTCACAACTAACACTTTAATCCCACCCACTTTAAAGCTGTCAATCAAAGTTGCCCTCTTTTAACCTACAGCTCCACCCTTCCTGATGGGCGGGCCAACTTCACAGCTCTACTGTATCCAAAAACAAATCCACCCGAAACCTGATGCCGTCCACCACTAAGGACACAGACGGCATGCAGACTCGGAAATTTTCAGGCTGCTTTTCTCGCAGTAAGTGTTTCGTACGTAAATCGAGCTTGGCCCCGGCATCCTGAGGGGGGCCCCCCATTTTAACAGTACACAGACTCGAGCGCTCAATTAGACTTCTGTGAATACACTCACAGCCACACTGTTTACCATCATTTCTCAACATTTTAATGGGATCCAGCACAAATTTAAATAAATGAGCACTTCAGATGATGACTCCAGGCCTTCCTACTGTTTATCTACTACGGCCTCCCTTTTGACCTTGTTGCCACTTGCATCAGCATGGCTCAACAATAAGATGACCTACTGGCCTGAGGCCAGTGTGAAGGAGTTTCAGGCCAGTTTACCAGACTATGCCTTAAATATCACTATTAATCTTCTACATCCACTTATGCTTTGAAACCTTAAAACACTTGGTTTTGATTCTACATTCTACACTGTAGTTGCAAATTCATGATCTATCTAACAAAAATTGCTAATTATTTTTGTAAAGACCAAAAAAATATTACTTTTGGAAACAAAGGCATTTAGTAAAGAAAACATTTTTTTAAAGAGAAAATAATTTTTATCAAGAAAAAAAAGCATAATATGTACATGCATCTCAATCTTGCATAGTCACAAACGTTAATAATTAATTAACAATATTTCGGTCAATAGACCCTCTTTAGAAATAATGAATGTCAAAAATATCTTTATAAAGTAAAATATTTTATTATAATTAATAATAATTATTATTAACAAATCTGAAAATCATTTTAAAATATTATTATTTTTGGTGGGGCAAGTAAAAAAAAAAATAGACCTTGACTGTTCAGCCCTGGTCAGATATTAAAAAAGATAAAAAATATCTGGTGCCAAGGATGAAGTCCTCAGTGTGTGGTCACTTTAAGAAAACTAATGCTCAACAAAAGCAGAGCTATAATTTATACTCGCCTGCCGGACAAAGCCTGGAAAAGCGGGTGGAATGTTTGCGAGCTGCCTGGATACTCCTGGAGAAGCAGGGTTTCTTATTGACGCAACGGCTGAGAAAATAACACTGGCTTGTGTACCAAGCCCATGGCCAAATATCCTTTTATCAGAGAGTCTGCTTATACCCAAAAGAGATGTAGGGAAAACAGATGACCAGACAGCAAGCTAAACAGAGAGAGAGGAAGTGAGTGAAAGGCAGATAAATGGGAGAGCGAGGGGAGACGGAGAGACCTCCTCTGCCGTGTTCTCTCCTTTTCATTTCATTTCCATCCTGTCACTCATGTGATAAAGTGGCTACATGAGACTATTGAGAGAAAGACAAACTACAGCCCAGGTCACAGCCTGCATCAACAGTCTGTGCCCCGATACCTCTCCATCTGCTACTGTCCCGAAGCCTGGATCTCTTTCAAGACGAGAAAAAAAACTTTCCGTCTTCTATGAACGAAGGGCCATCTGGTATTTTCTGCAGAAGGTTCTTCCCTGGTACAAATTTTTAAACCAATCCGGCCAGGCGCGAAGAGGCCCACAATGGCTCTGACATGTCCCTGTACTATGACCTCATCAGACATTACGCAGAGCCAGGGCACAGAGCGGTGAAATTCCGCCAGAAGGTTCCATTCGGCCCACGATGTCTCGTGCGACTATCCCGAAACATACTGGTACTCGTCGAGAGCGGGCACGGCTGACGACACGCGTCGCCAGCCCACTAACGTGACAGGTAGCGGGGTTTGTAATTGGAGCTGATCAGTACGCCATATGCCACTCGTCTCCTAGTGCCAAATCTCCGCCCCCACCCACTCCCGCCACCCCTCTGATGCTTGGCACACTCTGGCTCCCACGGAAAAAAAGCCCTCCACTTCATTAAGAAAGTAAACACAAGTGCTGTCTGAAGTGTCTAATTAGTCCCCTAATTACTCCCTGCTCGTTACTAATGCAAATTAGATTACGCTGCTTAACTTCATCGTGTCCACAACGCCGCTGTTAATTGAGGCCTTTTTAAATTAAATTACTCGCTAATTAGCATATCAAAACCATTAATTCTGTGCCAGAGAGAGAGGGAAAAAACAACAACAAACGCCAAGTTTTGCTAATGAGTTTTGCTAATTGAATATGTACGTTCAATATTGAGATTTCGCTAGCCGGGCCCCGTTCAAGAAGCTGCTTAGCCACTTGTGCGAGCGAGTTCAAAGGGAAAGGAAGCCAGGCTCGTGTCGTTAAAGGCAGCACTCGAATGTTTTGTCAATATTTTCTTGTTTTGAAGCACGTGGGTAACGCTCCGTGAATGAAACGAATATGTCTTTGATCGTAGTTGACATTTAAAAATGCAAAAAACTATGATACAACTGCGCAAAAGTGAAATTGTCAAATCGCAAAAAATTCATAAGTAGCTTTCAAAATATATTTTTTTATGTTTAGAAGGAAGTCTCTAATGTTCACCAAGGCTGCATTTATTTAATCAAAAACACATTAAAAACTGTAATATTGTGAAATATTAATTTTAATTAATTAATTTATATTTAAAAAGTAATTTATTCCTGTTATGGCAAAGCTGAATTTGAAGCAGCCATTAATCTTAATGTCACATCATACTTCAGGTTTGGCGCTTATTAAACATTTCTTAACAGTATCAATGTATTATGCAAACTGGCTTTTTACAGGATTCTTTAATTTTACAGGAATTTATTTTAAACAAATATTGTTAAACAACCCCAACTTTTGAACGGTAGTGTACAGCGATATGATAAAGTATTTTATTTCCTAAAATTTATATGAAGCTTGTATAAATCTCAGAAAGTGTCTTTAAGCAGAGAGCTGATTAATATATCAATTACCTGTTAAAAATAATTACTGAATAACGCTATGTAAGGTTTTCACTTTTTCTCAAACGCAATCAAAAGTGAAGATCTCATCAGTTTCACCGCACTGAAAAACTTTCAAACTTTTAGCGCAGTCATTTTCTTGTACCTTCACAGGCAGGCGTCCATTCAGAATGAATACGTTCACGCTGTTAATTCATGTAATCTACAGAGGCGACGAACGGCTTAAGAAATCTCAAGAGTCGGTTTTGCTTCAAATGTAAACGACTACGATTAAATGTAACACTTCCCTTTTGGGCACCCCACCCCCACCCACCCTTCAACCCAATATCCGTCCAATATGGATTTGTGAAAGACTCAATTCAGCGCTCTCAAAGTCTCATTTTTAATACTATCTCCAACTTCTCATTTGAATACGGACCTAATGGAAGAGGTGTAGAAGAGAAAAGAAATTGAATAGTGAAATTGAGAGGTAGCCACACAAAAAAATTAAATAACCGTGATAATTAGATGTAAAGATATTATAATTTCTTTACAGGGATGCATTGAAAATGCTGCTCTACAACATTTGGCCTAATTGACAGAATTACCATATTAACCAGTTACCATTTGAGTAAGTTGATTAAAAAATTGATTATTCGTCTATTTCTTTTAGGAGTTTCTTAATCAAAATCTAACATCCTTGAAAAATTAATTTGAAGCCCCTCTTATCAGTTAATTAAATCTGGTTGGAAGTCATTTTTCTGTGAAGCGTGATTAGACAGTGCACTGTTCTGTACGGTTCGGGCCGCATGACGTTAGAAAACTTTTCAATGTCTCATCAAACATTCAGAAATAAGAATAGAATTTCTTTGAAGGGCTGTCTCTTTTCTCATTCTTTTTTTCCTTCCTTTTTTAAACTAAGCCTTTCTGATAAATTACGCTATACCCGAAAGATCTCTCACTATCATTAACACATTCTCATTACCAGACAGGAATATAAGGAAAAGGGAAAGAGAGTGTGTGTGCGTGTGTGTGTGTGTGTTGGGGGACAGAATGAGAGAATAATTATTTTGCAGGATGGATGGCTGTATGGAATTATTTCCTCATATAATCCGGCTGTGTGTGTGTGTGTGTGTGTGTGTGTGTGTGTGTGTGTGTGTGTGTGTGTGTGAGGTGTTTCTGAACTGCTGTCTCGGCTGGAGGTGAACCTTTAGCCAAATTAAAGAAAGAGGAGAAGCCAAAGATACAAATGTGCTTTTCAGACAAGCAGCTCTTTTTTATGAGCAACTAACAGTACGGCATCCCAGATTCCTCAGACAGAGGATCTAAGGGGGGCGATAAGTCATATTTGACAAAGTAAAGCTTAACACATATTTCATTACAATAAAATACATTGCAATATCAATATCTTTGGAACGTCTCTGTGGACAAAGTTGTCAAGAAGATAAGACAGTGCATGTCAGAGTCGGGTGAGAAGGAGGCTTCGGCTGGAGAGGCGCGTCGCTCTGAAAGTCAGCCAACACACACGGCTCTAAAACGATTTCGCCAGACAACCTTGGGATGAGCTGCTGAGGACGACACATTAATATACCGAGATAAAACAGGTGATGAGACACTAATTCTATTTTTTACTGGAATAGCCACATATATTTTATTTCATTTCCCCCTCCTCATCTTACATTACGCTCATTCTTTATCTGTAAAATAGGGTGGCCAACTAATCAGAGCATTTATCAAATTCCTCACATTCAGCGTATATTTTGGGGGGTTTCCATAACATCAAGTACAGAGTTTCCAGCGCTTGACTGACCACACGCAAACCTATGAGTCTTACTGACCACAGCGGTGGATAATAAACCCTGGTTGAGAACAAAAAACGATTGAATGTTTATCGAAAAGATGGAGACCTTAACAGAGGGCAGCATGGCTACTCTTCATCCACATCGTCTCCCTCAAGGTGTGAGTGAGACCACAGTTGTGCTTCCTACAGGGAGTGGGTCAATTAGTCTGATTAGGTGTTTATTGAATGATTGGGGGATGCTGATTACTCCACTGAGGGGTTCGGCTTACTGCCAGTCAATCAAGCACTGGCTCCTAATGCAGCCACCTCATGTTTTTTTTTTTCACTCCTCATATTCTCCTTCCAAATCAGACATGTCATATTTTCAGAAAAGTATTATCTGTTTCAAATAAAATTAACCTTTTGGACAAGAAGGAGAGAAAAGTAAAGTAACCGGATGGGCTGAACACTTCACCTCTTTAATATTACAAAAAAAAATTATAGTCTAAAAATGTCAGGAACAAATTGTACTTGATTGGACCACTTATGAACAAGTTCGAACCAGTTTTCAAATCACAATCCAAAGTGAAACAAAATCCAAATATTAAACATGTTGCCTTAGGGTTTAGGGTTTTACAGGGGAGTGTGAGGGACAAGCCACGGCTGTGTTTTTGAAATTAGCCATAGCAAGCTGGTGTGCGGAAAGTGATTGCTCTAAACCGCGGAGCGTTACCGGGAGGGACGGTGGAGGCTTGCACTCGCAGACGTCTCAGCCTAATAGCACCCAGGAGATGTGCTGGAAACTTCTCTCCGGACAGCTTTTTACAAACACCCAGCATAAAGTCTCATAAAAGAACTGATTCGTCAGAGATGTCGACTTCAGCCTAACTCACCGCTGTAAACGTTTCCTTCTTCTCTTCGACTCCAAAACTATCTATCAGCAAGTTTTAGAGGGTGTGTTAACTTTTTTAGATTGACATATTTTGCACACTAGTATTGTAGGTTGTTTTGCTCATTACCTTTAAAGCTAATCAAAAATGTATGTTAGTACTTGAAGAAATTTAGCATTTGTGTTTTATGCATTACTAACCGATTCAAAAAAAATCTAAAGAAATCTGGGAGAGAGGCAAACCGAAAAAAAAAAAATTGACAGTTGATGTGATAGAGGAGACCTGCTCACCTGTGGACAGTGGTCATAATGCCATATTGTTTCTTATCTGCAGATTTCATAAACGTTTTTCTCTAATTGTTCTTCTACCTGCAGGAAATGAATTTTTTTTTTTCTCTATGAACCGCACAGCAATTATGGCAGCCAAACACTTAACAAAAGATCACACAAGAAAAAGTCCTTCCTCACGACCTATTCAAAAAACCCAGGCGTAGAAACATCTTAATGTGATTAAATGCTGCGTGCAAACTCTTTAAACAAATTTAATCAGGTTTTAATGCAAGGAATAGGTTTATATGTGAGGCTTCAGCCTTTCATCCGTTCACCATTTTATCTGATAAAAACGATCGCTTGATTGAAAAGAAATGAAGTAAAGATTAGGTATGCTAGCTGCAAAATTAAGCATACAATCACAACACCTTTCTCTCTCGAGTTATCTGCAACTTTTATCATGTAGATTCCTTTAATAAAATCCGGGCATGGGTCATGTCAGGAAAGGTAATTCAAATTGAAAGTGAAAAATTACCATAGAATGCCATGTCATCCCAATATCACATCAATGCAATTTCTCCCCATAAAAAAGCGCATGTGTGCGGAGGAACATGAATTTGGCCATCATTCCTTTTTTAATTAAAGCATTCAGTCCCCTTTCAACGAGAGTTCAAGGATGCCAGGAGACTAATTAATTTGAAAAGGTACGATGTCTGTGCACAAATGTGTTCCGACACACAGATTTAAAGAATATGGTATAAGAGAGAGGTAAGAAAGAAAGAGTTCGAGAGGTCACACCACTTCAAGTCGCCCTGGTGTCATTCGGTGAAAAGAGTTGAAAACAGACCAGGGCTGGAGTTTGCCTTTTTTGTATGTGGGTGGGCGCGAGTGTGAAAGCCTGAATAAAGCCCATCAAATAGCTGCAAAGAGGACATCAATGGAAAACAGCTCAAAAATCGCTCATGACTTATTTATTTAGCTACAGCTAATTTAGTTCGAATTATATCACTATATAGATAGACAGTCGTGGGTGCCAGCACCCTTTGAAGCTCCGCTATAAAGTACAAAGTATATTAAAGCTATGCTGAAAAAGTGCAAGAAACACACATCAGCCTTTTCTAAATCTGCCATTTAAAAAATGTTACAAAAAAAGTGAGGATAGATTTGTAAGGTTTGTATTTTTTTTCACACTTACACACATTTATAGACATGCAATGATAAAACATATTTCTAAACTACTACAAAACAACTAATTTTTATTTTTATTTAGTTCTTTTATGCTGCTATAACATTGTAAAAGTAAATATTAAAAAAATCCTTAAACAGTACATGCAATAATTAATTAGTCTGCTTAGAATTCAAATAATTGTGAATGAAAAGTAAATTTTATAATATAAAAAAAAAAACATTTCAAAGTACTTTGTTTATTCATACAAACTAGAGTTTTAAAAAGCCAGTGCCATGCAAACGACAAAAAAAGACTGTGGGAGTTAATTAAAAAGTGTGTGACAGAAAACAAAGCACAAAACTTATCCACTCCTGTGGAAAAGTCCTGGACTGGAGTGGTAATCCTAGGTTTAGCTGCTGGGTTATTTCCCAGGGAAGCAGGGGTACGGATGTAGAATCCCATTACAGATGTCAGCCGACTGGCAGTGACCGCGAGGGCAGACATCATACTGGTACAGAGCCCCATCGTGCCCCCAACCTACCGTCAAGAAAAGCTCAGCCGGTATGAAGTCTGACCGGCTCCCCTAACCCATCCACCCCTCCTTCACTCCACGAACCTCTGAAAGAAAATACTCTCCCTGACTTCTCCCTTTAGCGCTCCGATGAATGGAGAGTGAGGGGCTGTCTGTACGGAGGGGGTTACTATACAATTATTCAGATAACAGCTGGGGATAATATAGTGGCAGATGTCCCCTGGTCAACAATGCTCACAGACCACAGCCGAGAGCAAAACGCAACTCTAACCAACGGTTAGCAGCGCTCAAGCTCATCACACATTTTAAAACTAAGAGCAGAAATCTTTTTTTTTTTTGAAAACATCAAAAATATATATATTTCTC
Source organism: Gymnocypris eckloni scoliostomus (assembly GCA_027564155.1). Classification (NCBI taxonomy): domain Eukaryota; kingdom Metazoa; phylum Chordata; class Actinopteri; order Cypriniformes; family Cyprinidae; genus Gymnocypris; species Gymnocypris eckloni. The sequence continues at coordinate 12,087,307 of CM050431.1, read as the reverse complement.
CTTCTGAGCTATCTTAAATGTTGGTATTAGAAAACAATTTAGCTAAATTCACTTCAGTACATCTGTTTAGAATATAAACAATTAAATTAGTACAAATAATAATTAAAAAAGACGTATAGGTTATAACTTATTTTTCTATATATTTCAACAAAACCTACCTAAAGATTTTTGAGTCTGTGAGTCTGTGTCCATGTGTAAAAGCCCTTGCATTATTTGGCGTGTGATGGTAACGTTAGATAACGGGCTTTTTTCCTGCAGCGCGAGTGTGTTGCGCTGCGCTTCTCGCACTCCTCACCCCCCCACCCAAGACAAGACACTTCACCACAAAAGCGTCAGATGAGAGGAAAAAAAGACAAGCCCTTACACAACACAAAGAAATGCATGGATTTGGGTATTTATAACATGATATACATTTTAAAATTAGATTTCTTTGGAAGGAGAATGCAAAGTGTGTAAGAAAGTTGTGTAGGAATTACAAGAGAGGCAGAAGAAAAAGGGGCAGAATGCGTCAATCAAAAACGGAAGGACGAATATGATTTTGTTTTACGCATGGTTAAAAGATAAATCTGTCAGAAGATGCATCACGTTCGTCCATTTCAAATGCAAATAACTTAAGTAGGCATCCCCTTGTTACCCATTACTAATACCATAAAAGAAACCAACACTTCTCCATTCCGCTGCTACTTTACGGATTAGCGAATGAAAATTAGATGCATTTATATGGTTATTACTTATATGGTCACACAGTGGGGAGGGGGATTTATCCAAGCGTACAGTGCAGCACCAGAAACTCCCTCAGGAACGAACCGCTCACACCTTCGGCGGCTGGGGGTGGATTAGAGTTTTAAACCTAAGGTTTAACTTAAGGACTAAGGTTTACCTCGGCCGGCAACACTGACAAGAATTCCTCCTGCCATTGCCACCCAACAAAGCCAGGAAATGCAGAGGAATAAAACATCAGAGATTTTCTCCTCTCCTGTTTAGGCAGAAGTTTTCAGTAATCACCATCGCTGTTTTGAGAGCTTAGCATTTGGCGTCACGAGCAGAATTTTATCAGCAATAGAACTGGGCTTCTCTGGAAAACTTTACAAAGACGCATTCAAACAAGCCGCAGCTGTCACTCTGACATCACGTCACGTCTTTTGTGACAGTGCCGAAAGTTTTCTCCCATCTCTCCCAAAGAGCTTTACTGATGCGCCTGCTCTCCGCCGTTCTCTGATGGACATGATGGCTTGTCAGCGCTACGCTAGGGTTTTTAAAATATACAGCGAATGGCGTTATAAAGACCTTCGCGGCTCGAGGGGGAGACGGCGGACTGAGAGAAAATCCATAACACAAATACAGCTGTCAGCTGGAACGCAAAGTTAGCAGAAGCAGCTTCGGTGGCTGCAGGGAGCAAGTTTATGACTTCAGGTTGCATACTCCCTTAGACACTATCTAGGTTTCAACAATGAATACACAATGTTCTTCATCAAACCAAAAGGTACTTGAATAATTTCGGTCGAAAAAGGCTAGTTGCAACTGGTGAGTGACCGTGTAGTGCACTAGTTCACTTTCCACCCGCGTCTGTGGCACCGAACTGCCAATAATCTCTCCTGAGGTGCTCAGCTAATGGATATAGAGAAGTAATGATCGACGTCTGAGACTCAAGTGCTGTCATTTCCGTCCAGTGAACACCCTGCTTTTCCCTCTACCACATTTCCCCAGCTCATCGGAAACGGGCACTTCCTCTCTCTAAGCAAACGCTAGGGTAATTCTTTAAGACAGTCATCACCTCATAACAGCCTGGCACTCTCCCGAAACCCGGCGTGAAGCCTCCCCACACAGGAAACCTTATGCGCGAAAACCAAAAAATGTCCCACTGAGGTCACGGTAAAGAGAAACTGCGTTTAATAGTTCAAGTAGAGATTAAAATTCACATTGGGAATAAATAGACCATAAAAAACAACGTCTAGCAGCATCTTATAGGCTGACAGATCGTAGAGACGGCACTTCCGTACTGCAGTCTGGTCTCTCTCAAAGTTGAAACCGTTAACGCCAGATCTTTTCGATATTATCTAATCAGATCAGCATTGTCATCTGGAAAACATCTGTCACTCTAGTCTCTTCTTGGGTTTTAATTTACAGATGCAAAAGTTGGTTGAAATTGCTTAAGTGTCAATTTTTTGTGCCGTTAGCTCCTTTTTTTCCCCCTTTCAAGGCTCAGAGTTTGAGGAGAAAATGACACCACTCTCCGACTAGCAATAAAAGCAGCCCTCACTGTCTAAAAATGTGCATAATTTATTATTCACATCCACTAAAAAATGCTCAGCCACTTTCCACCAAAAATCATATTCAATTAAAACCACATGTTTAATCTACGGCTGGTGGTGGTTGCCGCTGGTCAGTGCATTCAAAGACACAAACGAGCGTAAAAATTCCAGCTTGACCTTTCACGTAAGGTCAGCTGAAATATGAAAGGGAGAACGTATACATGACATATTTCACACAAACATGTTTCGGAGAGCAGAGATGGGCAAAAGTACGGTTGACAAAAAAACATCCCTAATCAGTTAGAGAGGGATATGTATAGCTCTTCAAAATGCTTTGGTTAAAAATGCACTTGTGTGAAAACTAACATTATTTTTGGAACGGTAAAAGAGTTTAATGGTGGAAATGCCATGTGAGGGTCTAAGGGACAGTGCTTCACGAGAACCAGAGTGCTTTGTGTTAAAACCACCCGTGATATTGAAAAACTTAAATTTACCTCTAAATCACTTGACTGAGGCTCATCTGAATTTGAAAAGAGAGCACACACACACACACACACACACTCTAAATGCTTTTTGCACAGCACACGTCGACATATATTTGCATTAGCAGAAAACTGATTGTTTAACTAAAGTTTTAAATCAACAATTGTTCCTAAAATATGCATCAAAAACCAACATGCCTAAATGTCCACCTGGCATCAGGTTAGTCTCAACATCAACGTCCAAAACAAACACATTCCAGACCTTCTCTACCCAGACAAATACCCACAGTGGACTGAATACCAGCCTGCCATGCAATCCACACAATCATCAAAATAACATATTTAAAAGACCTCCGAAGGTGAGGTTAGTAGTCTGTATAAACATGAAGAACAGCATAAAGCAATCACTTATCACAGAACAAGTGATATATCAATTATAACCAGAACTCTAAAGTAGTCTGGTGTCCACCGTTAGAAATGGAGTGCTAAAACTATCAGCGGAGGTGTAGCTGTCGCCGCTTGCAGCTGCTTGACGGCCATGCAAGTAACTAAATTACCCACTTTACTGCCATGTCCATGCCCCCTCTGAACAAAATACTGTATTCTTTATCAACTTCATGAATTATCCCTTTTACTCTCAGTACATAACATCATTCAATCACTCCACTCATCTATCGCATAAGCAGATATTGTATTCATCACTTTATGCTTATGTTCATCTACATTTAAACGTCACATTTCAAATAGCAAGGCATCTGTTTATCATAAGAGGCAATATATCAAAGAACAGATATTGTAAAAAAAACAACAATTACAGCTCTGAGACAAAAAAAGTGTTTTGGTTCCACAAAAAAATGTGTGTATCGACACAGATGTGTATATAAAAAAAAATTAGTGTTTTATGAAAGCACACTTTCATCAAATAAATTCCAAAAGCCCTTTTATGAAAGTTTAAATGCTGTTAACAAATTATAATAAGATTAAATAATTAAAAGATTAAACTAATTAAAATGTAAAAAAAACATTTTGCTATATCAAAGTAAATAATTTAGCATTTTCCATAATTTTTCAATAAAATATGAATAACGTGATTTAATATAGGTACAGTTGCATTGTGCAGTACATGTCAACAGTGAATTAAGCAAAGACTCATCCATACTGTCTATTAGATTTAAATGAATTGTGTCCAAAGCTCTATCAATCAGTTCTTAATAACATGAGATTTACACACACTGCCAGATTATGAGGAAGATGATGATGATGCAAATATGTATTTTTCGGTGACTTGTGTAAAGATGTATTCTTAAAAACCAAGTCCAGAAAGAAAGTGAAATGATAGTGTGCTTGGTTGAACTCCTGAGCTGTAGTTCCTCTACAGATTCACTTTTAATGCCGCGGACTGACATCTTTAAATTGTTGCTGGTGTGTTTTTCTGTTGCGAGTGTTTGAGGGTGAAACTAACAGCGCTGATTTGATCACGAACAGAATAACAGTCCATTAACTGCACGGTTTAAAAACAAAGGAAAAAGTTCATCTTGTTCATGCATTGTGTAAAAATAAAAATGAATCACTAGCCTAAATAAAAACATGAAGTTGTGCAACACTTAAGTTAGTCAAGGATCGGTCTCTTAAAGGCGAAAACTGACCAGTTAAAATAATAATAATAAAATAACAACGATCTTTTTAAAGTGCAAATTTAATACTTTTTCATCTCTGTTTGAAATATAATTTTGCATCTATACGAACCTTAATAATGTCATCTCGCTGTAATTGATGCATTTGAATTAATGATTATATATAGGCTAACCAGAGTTCATCTTATTTTTAAATATATTTGATTTAATTCGTGACATTTTATTATTTAATTTTTTCAGTAACACGTCTGTACAATCGACACTAAACACTATAAATACACTTCAATACGTTCGCTTAATTTCTCTTCACTTCCGCTATAATAAATTATTGCTATGTCTTAACACAATCTTATATAAATTAAAACGTACCAGTCAGAAATTATGTGTTATTTGCCTAAAATCATAGTAGTATTTTCTGAAGGCCTGTTAAAAACAATCAGGTTGACGGAGAAGAAGAATAAAATTAAGCCATGCCTAAAATAACCGTAGGCTAATTGAACTTTTGTATTTTACGTGCATGCTTCGGTGTTGTTTATTAACTTTAATTGTTTATGAGGAGATTTTTGTTGCCAAGGCCAAGCAATATCTGACTTCTACATTTCTGTGGAAGCAGCGTAAGGTCTTTGGGAGGAAATATATATATATATATATATATACACACACACGCACAAAAAATGCACACTAGCATATATGTATTCCAAATTACTTTATCTGATCTGTCAAGAACGTTTTTTTGTTTTGTTTTTTTACCAGATTTCAAACCAAGTGCTCGCCAATTTTCAAACTCAGTTGCACATGTTCACTAAACTTGTCTTTTTTCAAGATCGGGGTTCATTTTTTTATCTAAAACACGTTATTAATTATGCATTTATCAAAAGTGTGCAGATCTATAAATCATATTCAGTTAGGCTATTATTCTCTCGTACAGAATAATAACGCTTTCATCTCCGGTTTAAAAGTGTGAAGTTAAAAAAAGTTACGTCGTCAAATCTATTGTGACACTGAGACCTTTAGTATCCCATTTGCAAAGGTCTACGGAACATACACTGACTCGAATATATCCTTCTATTGATCTGAATAAGTGTATGTGATAACGCATCCATGCATTCAAATCTGGGATACATCTGAATACTATAAAAGCTTAATCTCGCGAGGAGCAAATAGGAAGAAAGAACGAAAAATAAGAAGTAAAAAGTGGATATGAACCTGTTAGGATATTGTGAAGAACTCTACTTTCACTCTACGGCTGGACCATGTGGATGTGTCCCTCCAGCTCTCGTGAATGTCCCAGTGATTCCAGAAACCTTCAGCAGAGCAACGCAAAAGGAAACAAAAATCCTGTTCTATGAGTGATGTCTTCAGACCATTACTTTCAACGACAACTGTCTTTATTAGTCTTCGTTTCCTTTTGACTGGCGTCCTCTCTCAGACTGGTCACTCAGTAGGGTGATAAGTGGAAACAATAATCGTGCACTAGCTCAAAGGCTGCATGGTCACAGCGCTCCTCAAAGTTCATGAAGAACAAGCACGCGGCTCTTTACGCCTCCTCGTCGCTTCAGGTCTTCTCGGGCTCTTTCAGTTAGTCACGCGGTGAGTTTTCCTAAAGTCCCAATAATGCTTCTCGCTGGAGTTTTTGGCATCTCGTCTGTTCCTCGCTCATTCGCTGAGAAATCAGTGTTGAATTACTCCGCTTGTGTCTTGTGTTGGCGATGTGTTAGGGGACAGTTTGGTCTACCGTAAAGCGTCTAGAACGGGAGCGCACACATCTTCTGCGCTGCTGCTGCTGCTTGAAGCACAACACTAAACCTCGCGCGCTGCGGGCGCTGTCTCTTCATCTGCGCGCGCATCGCGGGTTTAGTTTGGCCATTGTGGTTACCGACGAGCAACAGATGTCAAAGGATAGACTCACCACGGGAACCGTTACCTGCTCCTCAGCAAATAACAAGTTTGTTCTTGCTGCTTGCCATCATTCAATCATAATTTGATTTGTTGCCAATAATTGTAAGAAAATTTAAAAAATTGTTGTTCTAAATATTCTTCTTCATCTTACTATTATACTATTAGCCTAATTATTATTTAAAAAGTGTATAATCATTGTTAAAATATTATAGATATAGAGAGATAACATTGTGTAGTACAAGTAATATATTTATACTTACCATAATATACAGATACTGCTATATTACTAATATATAAGCACATTTACTGTGTGTGTGTGTGTGTGTGTGTGTGTGTGTGTGTGTGTGTGTGTGTGTGTGTGTGTGTGTGTGTGTGAGAGAGAGAGAGAGAGACCCTGGACAACAAAACCAGTCATAAAGGGTCTTTTTATTGAAAATTATACATCAAGCTGAATAAATAAGCTTTTCATTGATGTATGGTTTGTTAGGATAGGACAATATTTGTCCAAGATACTACTAGCCTATTTGAAAATCTGGAATTTAAGGGTGCGAAAAAATCAAAATATTGAGAAAATCTACTTTAAAGTTGTCCAAATTAAGTCCTTAGCAATGCATATTTCAAATAAAAAAAATACATTTTTTATATATAATAATAAGTTATGGTAGGAAATTTACAAAATATCGTTATGGAACATGGTTTTTACTTGATATCCTAATTATTTTTGGCATAAAATAAATATAGATAATTTTGACCCATAATTTTGTTGGCTATTGCTACAAATATACCCTTGCAACTTAAGGGTCACACACACACACACACACACACACACACACATATAGGCTCATGGCCACATACAATGCGAACAAGTTGCTGATTTATGAATATCACTCTAACTTTTAATGGATAGTCAAGGTGATGCTTTATCGGCAATCTGTCATCTTATCAAAAATGTTCAAATATGATTTATTTTATGGTCGGTGGAAACTTTCTCTCAGCAAAAATCCTCTTTTACTTCAACCATCAAAAAAGGCAATCATTCACATCTCCACTGGACAATAGGATACGACCCCCATTAGTCAAGACATCTTCATTAGAAAAAAATCAATAATCCAAAATGTAGCCATGCTGGCCTAAAATGAAAGCAGCAGGCTCATAAAACAATGCTGATTTCACTTCTATGTCCTGCCATATGGACCTCAGAGTCCTGGCCAAAAATAAAAACCTGACAAAACTTTAAGATTGTATTTATACCGTTAAATTTACTGAAAGGGTTATTTGTCCACTACTGCTGTGTGTTTAATCAGTCTGGAAGAAAAATCATACACTTTAAAACTACACTGAATATTTTAAGGAACAAAATAACATGCTAAACTCTTTTGATCTTGTGTGTGTGCATGTTTACAAAGTTCCCCAGCAGGTTAACATGATTAAACACACACACACACACACACACACACACACACACACACACACACACACACACACAAACACAGAATTACAAAACTTGTTTTGTCTCACGCACATGGTCAAGCATGACAAAAGCTGTAGTCCAAAACAGATACCTTGAGCCCATGGTAAGATGGACAGAAGGAGATTCGGCCTGCTCGCCGTCACGGGGTTAAGATTAAACACTCTTGTGGTTTGGCCATCACAGGCTAATGAGGTACTCATGAAAGGATTACGAAGAACCCATAGGATGACTGGCTCTCTAACTAACCTATATACAGTTCAGCTCACAAGCACACACACCTGCAAACAAGATTACAACTGGATATATAAGAAATAGATTGCCACTGAAGATCATTTTTAACACATTTCCCCTTGTCCTTTTCATTAAGCATTGTAGGACCATACACTGAAAAAAAGTTACTTTAAAAAAAATTAAATAAAAAAATGGCTAAATATCACAAATAACAATTAATTAAAAAAGAAAATTAAGTACAGTATAAAGACAGGAACTGTATTTGTTTGTAAAACATACTCCAAAAAATGTTTAAATTATTTACAACTTTTATTTACAACCAAAATTACTTTTTTACAGTGTACATGTATTTTGGTTCATGGGGTAATCGATAGCATGGATGCATTGAGATATATCATGTGTCTTATTTCTACATGAAATACATAAATGATGAACTAATGAACTTTCACATTTTTAATGGGAAAAAAAATATGTCCATTAAAATTGTACTTCTGTTCACACAGACTCGGTAAGCCATTTTGATGAGTATTGTTGTGACATGCCATCATATGACCACAAGGAGGGTGAATTCTCAGTCGGCTAAAGATCTGAATGTTTGTTACCGCATCAGTCCCAAAGCTGACATCAAAGCTGAGGATCAAGTCCAAAAGTATCAGGGTTACTCACTGTTACGCTCCCTGAGAACCACCCATGCTTACTCAGACACACATAGAGACAACTCTATTGGATTTGGTTGATATTTTGGTCATTTTTACAAAATAAACTGTATAAAAAGAAACATAATGTGTACAGTGGACTCAGTTTCCTCTTATCTGCTGCAGGAACACCACCAGAGCCCGAGGACATGGAAAGCAACACATCTATTTACTGTATGTTGTTTGTTTACTCGTTCATCTGTTGTTTTCAGACTCTGTTTCTCACCCCTGCCAGGCAGTGGGATATTTGGTGATGCTATCTGCATGTGTCTGTTTGTTTGTTTACTTGTTAGTGCTGGTATAATATCCTTAGGGACCATAAACATGAGCGACGACGCAGGAAAACCTTCATGGTCTATGAGGGCATTGCTGGACTAAAGCAAGGACACTGTACGCGGACAAGAGCCACGCAGCCCTTCAGACATATTACAGTCGAAGACAAAGGTGAGTATCTTAGCCACTGTAATCTAATAACATTCTCTTTTATGAATGAAAAAATAAAAACTCCTCAGCACTTTCATCTTGCACTTTCGATTAACATTTAAGAGCAGGCTTTGTGGTTAATCAGGGGTAATAATTATCAAAGTCGACAGGTAATTAAATTAAACATAATTGGCTACACGAATTGGCTGTTCTACAACATTTTCCCCTCATAATTAAAGAGAAATATGTCAGTATTCAGAGAATGACTTAAAAACAAAAAAGGGTTTAGTCACAGTAGAGAACTTGATGATGCTTACGAGGTGCATTAAAACTGATAAAAAGTAGTTAACATTGAACTTTAGCGATCTGTTTAGTTGGTAAACGAACCACTTTAATGGAACATTCTGGGTTCAATGCAAGTTCTGCTCAATTGTCAATATTTGTGGTATTATGTTCATAACCACAAAAATAACTGTCACTAAAAATGAAGATTATGATGAGGTGCTTAAAACGGAAATTAATGGGGTCAATCTTTCAAGAATTTAAAAGAAAAAATGTGAAATATTATAATTTTCTAAAATCACTTAAAATGTGTGCATTATGAAAGATCTAAATCACATTTACAGACACGATAGTGTTTTAGGCATTACGGGTTTGCAGCAATGAAGATCTAAAATAACTTTACACAGAAAAAGTTTTACACTAAAATCTTGCATATTCACTTCCATTATAAGTTCCTGACTGTAACCAGATTAAAAAAGAAACAAAGAGGGAGAGAGAAGTTGACTTTTTTTGTGGCATCAACATTATACCTCAAGTGCTTTTAATTGAGTTTATGTATTGAAGCTGAAGTTTTAAGTGTCTGCTCTTATATTCAAATAGCAAAATCAGAGGATAAAATAACAATAAGTAAATTATAAGAAGAGTTTGGGATTATTTATGTATAGTTTTTTTGTCATAACCTCCACTAGTGAGATTAAGCTAAATTTAAGGTAATTTGTGACATGTGTCAATGGCCTAAATTGTATTTCAGCAGGCAGTGGAATAGACAAACACACACACACACACACACAGTCCAACTCGGTTACAGATGACTCAGTTGCCTGAGTATGTAGAGCAGAACGTTTAGTGTGAGTGTGTCTGCATTTATGTGAAACTGTATTTGTTTGTTATTAAGCATACAAATAATTTAACTACCACATGGGAGTAATTTAATAAAATAAAAAAGATTAACGTTTACAAACACCCCAAGGTATTGTCTTTGATATTTCATGGAAAAATTAGAGAAAACTGTACCCCGAATGACAGCTGCAAGCCACAAGCCACTACAAGACAGTGGCAGTGTATGCGATACAAATTACACCGTTTGATTGGTGAGGACGATCATAGACACACCAGCATGTTTTCATTATATCGTCATAAATGTGTTTACAGGCCCAGCTGGCTTTGGTTAGAGGGTGTTAAATAAACCAGTGCGGTATTGTTTACTCCTCTGCTGCCGTGTTCTCTCTCTCTCTCTCTCTCTCTCTCTCTCTCTCTCTCTCTCTCTCTCTCTCTCCCAGGTCTTTCCCCTCACACTCATTTTTTTGTCAACACTGTATCCATCCTCACATAAACCACATGGCCTAGCTGTCTTCGGGGAGCGGTAACCGATCCTAACGGCCCGTGTCATGTGAGGAACTTCATCTTGAATAAAGCTGTCAAAAAACAGATCAGTCGGGAAAGAAAAAAGGAACCGGGATGAGGCCGCCGTTTAACGAGCTGTTTTAAGGTGCCGCGTTTTTCAAACAGAAAAAAAGGGTTCAAATCTAGCCTGAGGCCACTAAGAAGCTGACCGACTCGGCCCGGCGCAGCTGCAGCCCAGCCACAGAGGCTCTGTGAGTGGGCTGAAGTGTCACCTGGCTCCCCTGAGAATAGTGAGGGGGTGATGGGAGAAGCAGAGGGCTGCGGGATTGTGGGAGTGCTCAGTTTTCATTCACTGGAGGTGGGGCCAGGTACATATGAGGAGAAGAGCTGTAGATCGTACAAAGAGACGGCAAAAGGTCTCTTGTTGAGGCAGTGTGTTTGTACACTACACACACACACACACACACAAACCCTCTGCTCTCTTCCTCGGGTGCGATCTTGTATCAAAGCAAACAAATGACACGCTGTCTCCCTCCCGCCGTTTCTTTTCGTTTTTTTTTATTATCCGGTATTCACTAAAATGACACTCCATATCTCAACCGACTGACATTATCAATCTGCAGTATGCCCAAATCTTCCGGCCAAACTTGCAGTTCCCAGAGGAAATCCAGCAGTCCTTTGTTTGCGAAGAGATCCCACAGGAATCAGCACTGACTTTTTCACTGCGTGAGGAGAGCTGTCACGCGGGCGGCCTGGCGCGCAGGATGCTGTTAGGTACTGTCAGCCCGCTCAGACTCGCGCCTCTTTCAGGAGCTGTTAGACGGCGCAGGCCGTGGCATTTCCACTCTCAATGCTGGATTTGCTTTCAATATAAAATACATCAGAGTTCTGTCTCCCTGCGCCGGTGTCAAAGAGACATCTGGATCTGATTTGTGGGACCACAAGGGGAGCATTTATTGTTGGCTTGTACCTATAGATAGTGTTGACTTTTACTCTTTATTTTATCATTTTTCATAGGAAGGGAAGAAAATAATATTGCCGTTTCCAAATATTTGACTGCATCCACAGCATTGAATAAATTAAAGATTGGATTAAAATTGATACATTATTAAATTAATTAGTTATCATCAACAACGACAATAATTATTATTATTATTTGTTTATCATGTTTTTTCAACTTACGCTCTAAAAATACAAAATTTTAAACAAATAAATGTTTGAATATATACATTTTGAGTGACTGTTTGAGATATTTTTGCTGCAATGTAATATTAACTGTTTTGACTATTTATGTGGTTACATATACTGTAGCTAAATGGTGTAATGTAGTTTTTATCATCATGATAAATGAGTCCAGCCCTAAAAAAGGTCACAACTAACCAAACTGTATGTACGGTAAATCTTTTCATAATAATTTAAGTGTGACTGGTCACCAGTTTGATTTCTGTGATTCAAGAGTGAATCCTCGTTTAAATTTTAATCAAAAGTAAGTTATTGTGCCTTTTTTCTTCTCTTTCTCTCCCCATCTATCTGTTCTCTCTCTCTCTCTCTTCCTTCTGCACAGAATTCATGACCTCTGCAATTCTGCCTGTCCTTGAGTCCCATAATGAATATTCAGCAGATTAGAAGACAGACATGAAAGTTAACATTAGCCATATATTTAAAGATCCCATATTCAGAAAATCCGCTTATTTGTCAAAATCAAACACGCAAGAGAAATATAAGAGGACAAATTACATAATGAGAGGATGGGGATACATCTTGCGGACAGGGAATTAGATAAAGACACATTTGGCTGAGTTTGAAGGAAGGAAATGTCCTTGAAGATGGTTATTGAAATCCTGCCGGATGGACGGAGTTTGCTGTGAACCCTGATGGTGACGAAGGTGGACTTTTTCACTTTATTTGGTCTAGAGCATGTGAGAAAGTATGTTAATTTGAATGCCATTTCTTTCAGTGTCCACACACACACATGTTAAAATGTCTGAATGAAAGCAGACTTCATCTGTAAGTGTGTGTGTGTGTGTGTGTGTGTGTGTGTGTGTGTGTGTGTGTGTGTGTGAGACGTGAGGTTGTCTGGCTTTTCACTTATCACCGATGCCAGTACTAACAACCCCAACCCCCAAATCCGAAATGCGGAAACGTGCATTATGTTCTCCCCACAACTACTTTCATTTCTTCCTCTGTCTCCCCATCTCTGTACCCTCTCTCTCTCCCTCTTTTCCTCATTTACGACGAGTCATTACCGTGAGCACTGGGATGAAAGCTTGGGATCTGGCCGACCCGCTCCCTCTGACTGACGCATATTCATTTAAAAATGAGCCACTTATTACCCGTCCAAACTTTTTACAGTCCCACAGTGCACAGTAGAAGACAGCTTTATTCCCACTGAGCCCGAGTGTGGGCCAGAAAGCCTCGCAGCCTTTGATGGTTATATATGTGCACAGGCCGTCGCCTTGGCAGCCGCTCTTAGAAAGCGCGCCATGATTTGTAATGTTACCTTTACAGCTTTAAACTCCATCGAACGACCTCAAGACCTTTTTATTGGGCTAATGTAGGGTTCTGACATATCATTAACAAATAAATTAATAAACATGTCACATACACTCTTTGAGAAATCTGGAGCTTTGCATTTTCAGTAGTTTCAGTCCTGAAAGGGATTGTATTTCTAGATTCACACTAGTGTGATGTCTCAATGAAAAGGGAGAGACTATGAAATTAAAACATGAACATTCAAGGACTCTTAAAAAAAGTGAATGAACAAACAAACAAAAAGAAAATAGGTCATATTTTATAAAGGAAGTTGTATTTTCAAAACATATACAATACCATTCAAAATTTTTTATTATTATTCAGCAAGGACACATTAAATTGATCAAAAGTGAACTTTTTAACTTTCTATTCATGAATCTTTGAATTCCACAAAAAGCAGCTGTATGACATTTAAGTCTGCAATACTCGCAGCTAGAAATTCAGCTTTATTATCACAAAAATTAATTACAATTTCAAACTATATTCAAACCTTCACAATATTACTGTTTGCTGATTTTTCATAATCAAATAAATGAAGCCAGAAATGAACATGAAACCACCCCAAACACACACACACACACACATATATATATATATAGTTACATATATTTATTAATTTGCATTAATTTTTAAATGATTTAATGTATGTAGTATATCAGTGTGTACGTATTGATGATAGAAGCTTATGTAATTGTAACTATATTTTACTTAACAGAATGTATTTACAATATTGTCAACTGCACAATAAAAAAACATCCACTCATTCACATTGATAAATCCCATAAGTAGCTACTGGCATAAAGAACAAACAGCAAACATCTCTAACTAAATATCTAGTGTTTCTTCAGTGAACCCACTGCTCTAAGCTTGAGGACTTTTCACATCTCTCTCACACACACCTGATCAAATACATACAGTGACTGCACATGAACACATACACACACACACACACACACACACACACACACACACACACACACACACGTGTGATACCGCTCTAAATTCTAAGTCCACTTTAGAGTCCCCTCTAGAGGCTGGATCTGAAGTAGCTCACGAAAGAGACAGAAACGAGGACAGTCTTCTGGGAGTGTATGTATGTGTGTCTTTTGTGCATGCAATGATACAAGGGCCTGTGACTAGTTTAAGCGGCCGGCAGGCTGGCAGATTGATTGGTGGATTGATGTAAAGCCTGTACATCTGTGCTGACTAATGTAGGCCAATCAGACTGATGTAAACCAATTTGATTTGATTGAAAAGCCAATTGATTGAGGCTAGGACATGTAAGCCATCAGCTAGCGACCAGCAGGGGGAAGAAAACAGATGTGAAAGAGAGGGATTTGATTGATTAGCTGATAGACTGATTAAGTGATGTAGATGCTAAGTTAAAAGAGTCATCACTGGCCCTTTTATATGTGTTTAACCCCGCTCCCACACTAACCTTCAGTCTGTAAGCCGCTCAGCGGGGTCCATTACATCTAGGTGTGAATAATTCATGCTCTGGATGCTGTAGCATGGTGAGTAAACACATGTACACGTGTTTGGTAAGATAGAGCAATCTACAGGAGGCAAGGCTAGTCAGATACCTTTCAGGGCTGTATATCACAGCCCGTAAAAACTATAAGAACTGATTTAAATGCAAAGAAAAATCAAATACAGTCATCATCATTTACTCCTCCTCATACTCATGTTTATTACATTTCTTTCTGCAAAACACAAAATAATATATTCTCAGGAATGTTGGTAACCAAACTATTTTGATTACCATTGAATTGTATTGTAAATTTCTCACATTATCTTCTTTTATGTTCTACAGCAGAAAGAAGGTCATACAGGTTTGGAACAACATAAGGGTGAGTAAAAGGTAAATGTCTAATGTAACTGGGTACATTTTTAAGTAAATACACTAAATAATGTTTAATTTCTGTCTGGTAATGTAAGAATCATGGACAGAACATTTCTGGAGGCAGATCTTTTTAAGGAATCATTTGATGTGATTTAAAAATGAGAATGATTCATTCGATGAATCAGTTCAAACGGTTTGGAGACTGGAGATACACTGTCGAAAATATTAATAATCACTGAATGAGAGACTAAAACTTTTTAATTAAACAATTGATGAATCTTTTTGTGAACTTTTTGAAGCATAAGCATTTAAAAGATCACACTCAAAAGAATCATGCACAGTTTGAATCATATATTGCTATACTTCTTTTCTTTAACAAACTGTTATGAATGTTCAAAGCAGAGCAATGGGAGATGTCAAGATCTTTGGTGAAAAATAATTCTTACGACTCAAAAAATACATATAAAAGCCTTGCAAAGCTGCTTAGAGCTTGATTTTAAGATATGATTATGATTTTAAGTTGATTTTGCATCATTTTAGAAACTTTAAAGCTCCAGTCATGGTAATTGTTTTTGCATGGAAAAGAGTGACTACGGCAATTTTCAGAATGTTCTCCTTTTTTATTTTTTTAACAGAAGGAGTACATTTATATGGTTTATATTGACAGAATTTTACATTTTGGATGAACTATTCCTTTAAAATATCACACACACGCACACTTTAAACTCTTCCTTTTGTTGCACGGTATGGTTAATATTATAAAGAAATCTTAGGCATGGGAATTTTCAGCCACACATGCATATAAAAAGAAAATCAAGCTTATTACGTGTTATTATTTTACAGCGTGCAGATTCAGATGCTCTGGCGTCTGGAGGCTGGGATCTGTAGCATGTGTTTTGTGTGAGAACGCTGGCCTCTTCTTAACTTGTATTTGTGTTCGGTTGCTGGGTGCCCGGCTGACGAGAGGGGGCCCCGGCAACCGTCCGCCTACGCCTCATCTCGGATGGTTATTTTTTTCCTTCCCCCTTCTTGCAAAGGATTGCGTGCGTTAACACAGGAACCTGGAGAGGGATCGAGGAGGGGCGGGCACACGAAATGGCAATTAAACCGCCATGACCCCCGTCGCCTCCGCAGGTCGCTCGCTGTCACTGTGTCGGCTGAAAAGAAGAGAGGGGATGCAAACAAGCGCATGGTGATATGTGTTCCTCTCACAGCTATAAAACCTGCAGATCTTACAATCCGTGGCACCAGACTATCTCAAACACTGCCATCTTAATTGTGTGTACTGACAACAGAGTGTATCCAGGGAAGCAAGACATGTTGGGGCGCAAAGAGGCTGTAACAACATTGCAGACTCGTCCTTAAATACTGCAACAAGCACTTAGTTTGACAAGCCGCTGACAGAAGCGTACACGACTTGAGCTTAACGTGGTGACAGCCTAAACTGAGGTGCGTTCACTCCCTCAGAGTCAGAAGACACTTAAGGGTGCAAAAAAAACAGTGCGATATTAGATGATGCTATTTGTGCACAATAAATGTTTATTGGGATTTATTGCGCTGCTATGACATCCTGGCTGAGAGCTTTTGGTAACTAAACGAGGGAGAATTAACTGTTGCGTTTAGAAGCTTTAAATAGCACCTAGGAGGGAGGGAACCCATGGGCAAGGACTTGCACTACGACTGCGTGTCTCACTTAAAGTGCACATAAAAAATGTGCATATGTGTGCGCGTATCCGACATCATCGATACAGTATAAGACCTTCAAAATTCTGCACTAATGCCAAAGAATGGGGGATTGATGAATGATCCATGACCTCATTGGCCTCGAGAGAGTCTTTCAATGTGACTAAATGCTCTGGAGCACAATGACAGGCATCGGCGCACTGGATGCTTCTGCCATTTATTAATTTATTCCCGCCAATCTGTTTGATGATTTTCATAATTCACACTCAACTGAAATATTAAGGCCTTGAAAAGCCCTTCAGACTCTACTTCAAAATGCAGGGAATACATGTCTGAAAAGACATGGCAAAAACGCAGAGAATTGGGAATGCTCAGGTCAAACTCTCCAAAGAATTGGATTTTCATGTGTTAACTTTGTACAATGGTGAACCAAATTTAATAAATGGGAGGGAGGGGAGCACAATAAGAGTCCTCTGATTAATTGTAGCACATTTTTTATTTAAAATTAAAATGATTACAAACTAAGGAGAAGAAAACAATGCTTAATTCTTAATAAATAAATAAATAATTAAAAGGTACTAAAACTAGCTAAATTAAAAATATTTTTACAGATGTACAGAAATTCAAAGTTTTGTTTTCATGAAATGTATTTATATAATATTCAAAATCATAAAATGCAGTGACAAAGTGCATGAGAGTCCTCAAATTAACAGACCGTTAGGATAGCAAATGTACCATATTCAGTAGCTTTTTCTTTAAAATGGTCCTTATTTAAAATTATTGAGTACGAAGGAGAAGACAGCAATGCTTAATTCTTAAAAATAAATATATGAAATGCGGTGCCACATGATAGCATGGGTTACATTTGCGCTAAGCAGCCAGGTGTCTTGGGGCAACATGCCAACTCAGATCCCTGTTCTGCCAACTTCTTGTTGACAATGTTAATGCCGATCATTTAAATGGGACATGTTCTCAACAAGAACAAATTGAATTTTCTGGCACACTCAAACAAACGTGCCTTCAGGGGTTGGGAGTCTGCTATTGTGCCTTCCCTCAAGGCAAAAGGGAAAATGAATCTCCATGACCTCTCGCTTTCTCTGTCTTTCTCTCGCTCTCCCCTGAGGAATAGCTGCATGGATCATCCCCACAGTTGTGCTGATTCTATTTAGCAATCGCTCTGTCTTCCTCCATTGTCTCCGCATTTCCCTCTTTAACAGGGGCTCGGAAAATTTCCCCCTCGCGGCTCTGTAAAACATAATCCCCCAAGGCCTCTTTCAGTACAGAAACAAGTCCAGTTGACCCGCGGACAAATAAACAAACAGAATGCTGGAGCGCAGATTCATAAAAGGACTCTGGGATCAGACAGGCCAGGGGAATATTATTATAACCCTGTAAATCAAAATAAACTAGAGCATTTCACCCAACCATGCTTAGCTCCAAATAAGGGTCAGATTTGAACTAATATTACTCATGTAAAAGTCCAGAGGGGCTTATAGAGAGCTTAATTATGTGCTGAGAAAACTAATCTGAGGCATGAATGATGTCTGACTGTTTTATACTAAAGCATTATGCCACAAGAGATGTGTGTTGCATAAGTGGTGTTCACACACTGTGTCCTAACCAGATGTGATACAGCATACATCATTTTGTTGGTGGTTTGATATTTATTTACACAAATAAAAACAGCTCCATAGCCAAATTAAAATGCTGTTTGGTAAAAAATAAAGAAAGTTAGGAATATTTGTTATGCTCATCAAAGCTGCGTTAAAATAAAAAATACAGCAAAAACTGTAATATTCTGAAATTTTATTATAATTGATCATTGTCATTATAGTTGATTATTATATAATTTTCAGCATCATTACTCCAGTCTTCAGTGTCACATGATTCTTCAGAAATCATTCTAATAAGCTGATTTGGTGCTGAAGAAACATTTGTTATTATCAATGTTGAAAATATCTGTGCTGCTTAATATTTTTTGTGGAAGCAATAATGCAGGTTTAGAGATCATCAACTATCAACTTATTGCATCCTTGTGGAATAAAAACAAGTTTGTTTCCCAAACTTTTGAAAACAGTAGTGTATGTGTTGTTATTTATTTTTATTTTTTTCTCTCTATTTTTACATTCAGAGGGGTCAGAAGTGCTCGGGGGAGGGGCCCAACATGTTTAAAATGTGAAAGCAAGGTAATTCCTTATTAAAAGGGCAATTAAAGTAATTAAATAGGCTCAGAAAATCACAATAACACACAGACTGGAGTGGCTTATTTATTTTATAAAAATTATTTTACCAATATCATTTTTTTTTTACAGCTGCTTCATCCCATCAGAATTCAGAATCATAAACTTGAACGCACAAATATGTACAAAACTACTGTATACCTAGTCACTTTTAAAAGCTTTGTAAAACTTTTTAAAAGCATGTGGTTAAGGCCTCCGTTTGGTTTTGAACTGAGGAGATTTATGCAGTTCTTCTCCAGAATGGGTAGATGGGGGAGAGTCTGTAAGAGCCTTATCAGACCCTCATGCAGAGTTTTTGTGTCCAGTTTGAGTCCAGCTTCCTGTTCTGAGAAGCAAAAGGTGCCTGCACTATTCAAGTAGGGCACTCAGACAAAGAGGGCATGTCAAAAGAATGCAGAAAATACAAAGGCAGAGTGGTAGATCTCCACTGGTAGCAGCCATTCAATAGAATGGTGAAGGAAGCCACGAGGAAGCCACTCGAGATAAATTTATAAGGAACAGTTACTGTCTATTGAGAATGAGAGGCTTCTGCTTTAACTCTTGGGATTATTTCTGAAGAACTATTGGTAATGTATTGACCCCTTTTAGCAAATTTACAGAAATTAGATTTTTTAAACCTTCCAAGTGTGCACACACAGTAATGAGTAATAAATGCATTCTAGTGGAATAAAAATATTAATTTCTTTCCCAGACTTTTGAACAGTAATGTTTTTTTTCTGTCGTGTCATGCTCTGTTTTTACATTCAGAGGGACCAGGGTCAGAAGTTAACATGCGCTCAGGCAAAAAAATTACACCAAAAGTGACTTTAAAATGTGAAAGCAATAAATGCCCCTACAGATAATAATAATTATTATTATTTTTAAAGGTAATTACAGCAATTAAATAGGCTCAGAAAATCACAATTTTATAAAACGGTACACTGTAAAAAATTTACCTGTAAATTAACGGTAAAATACTGGCAGCAGGGTTTCCAGCTGTGTACCGTAATCTTACATTTCATTACCGTAATCTAAATTACAACTTCTCTGTAAATTAACGGTAAAATACTGGCAGCAGGGTTTCCAGCTGTGTAATCTTACATTTCATTACCGTAATCTAAATTACAACTTCTCTGTAAATTAACGGTAAAATACTGGCAGCAGGGTTTCCAGCTGTGTACCGTAATCTTACATTTCATTACCGTAATCTAAATTACAACTTTTCTGTAATTTAACAGTAAAATACTGGCAGCAGGGTTTCTTGTACTCCTTTGTAAACCTGCTGTTTCATTGCTGTATTCTAAGTTACGTATTATTTAAATTTAATTTCTATACATGTACTTTTACAAATAAACTGGTATTGCAATATTTAATGTATAATATTTTCACAAGAAAAAAAAAACAGGATCAAGAGGGTACTACTTACATCACAACATTTATTGACATTTTAGTGACAAATAATCTGAATACTTTGCTAAAAAGTAAATCATAACTGAATCAATAGAATCAGTATTTTTGTGTTTCCATAAAAACAGCCTTTAAGAAATAGTAAACAGTGTGAAAACCTTTGAAGTTGATTTTAGTTAAATAAAAGTCCAGTGGGTCAGTAGTAGAACACTGCGTTAGCAGCGCAAAAGGTTGTGGGATCAATTCCCAGGGAACACACCTACTCATAAAAAAAATGTATAACCTGAATGCACTGCAAGTCACTTTGGATAAAAGCATCTGCTAAATGCATTAATGTAAATGTAAAGTCAATAGAAGTCAAAATCTGGATTTGGTACAGGAACAGGCCAAAAACGTGCTTGAGGTGTACACTCCACAAAACAGCCTTTAAGAAATTTTATTGAATATGAAAAATGTTTAAGTTGATTTTCATTTAATAGTCAATCCAAGTCAAAAACCTGGCAAGTAACTGGAACAGGAATAGGCCAAACACAATCCAGAATCTTCAAACTGATGCAGGTGTAGTCTGAAAGATAAAAATGGTGGGAAAACTTTTGTAAATAAAGTGTCCAAAAAGCAACATTCATGTAATGCTAAACTAGTAGAAATAATGATCATGACAAATTTAGATTAAATGTAATGGGTTAGTTAACCCAACAAAAATTTAAATTATTTAATTTATTTATCATCCTCGTGTCGCTACACATCTTTTTTGATGACAGAATGCTGTCAGATTTTCTTCCATAGGCTGGCTTTGCAACTACCACTTAAGAGACAGGTACAGAAATAAGTGTGTATGTGCACATTTACTTACCTAGATGAAATCCCATGCGAAATACACCAGATTTTTCAGGAGAGAGGCAACCTTTGGATTAACTGTTGCAGACTTTTTATTCACCATCTTGCCCGTCTTCTTCGAGACCACCTTGCCTATGCAGGTCTTTGAGCCTCTTTCTGGGTTTATTCCAACGAAGCGTCTAAAGACAAATATATAACAAATTACCATAGTATGCCAGAATCATGGGTCAAAATTCCTATGAAGATGATTCTGAGTGTCATACCTTTGAAGAAACCCCTATGTGCAAGAAGCCTCCTCTTGATACTGCAGGTTGAAGACGTAGTACACAGCAAACAGTGTTGCAAGTGCAGTCAAAAATGAAGACTCGACACTCACAAATAACACGGCCCTCTAGGCTTATCATCCATCATACAGCATTTGTCTCTTCTGCCATACCTAGAATAAAAATAGCAACAAAAAAAAACAATAATAACATATAACAATAATGAAAACATTGGCACAAGTCATTTCAAGATTTGCCTTTGAGAAGACTACATTGTAAAGGGATAGTTCACCCAAAAATGAAATTCTGTCATAATTTACTGCTGAACACAAAGGAATATATCTAGAGAAATGTTTGTAACCCAACAGTTGTATCAAACTGTCAAAGTATATGCAACAATTATCTAGGGAAATTATAATTGAACATGACTTATTACTACATTTCAATACAAAATAACTTTGTACTGTATCTGTTTTAAAGCACTTTTAAAGTTTGGATCATATTAAAAGCGTAGTTTGTACATTAGTAAATAATTTTCTTGTAAGATCCAGCCCCTTCACCGTTACTTACAGCCGCTTGCATGTGTTTTGCGCATGAGCTGCATGCAACCCAAAATGAAACAGCTTAATCGACCATCGATAGCTTTTATCAATTATATCTCTTATCGACAATTAATAGATTGTCGATTAATCCTCCCTATTATCCAAGTATGTGAAATTATTTATTAATTCAACTCCTGGTAAGTGAACAGCTTCTCCACTGTGACAAGACAATCTATGTACAATGCTAAATCGTATGATGCAACACCTTCAAAAATATCATGTCCCAGACAGGGGTAGCCCAGGCTGACATACATGAA
The DNA here is from genome assembly GCA_027564155.1 of Gymnocypris eckloni scoliostomus. Taxonomy (NCBI): domain Eukaryota; kingdom Metazoa; phylum Chordata; class Actinopteri; order Cypriniformes; family Cyprinidae; genus Gymnocypris; species Gymnocypris eckloni. The sequence goes on along the minus strand of CM050431.1, from coordinate 12,064,951 downwards.
AGTACATTAAACAGAGTCAAATTTGACACCTCCAGTGGCATTGGATGTAGCATCACTTGTCTGATTTTGAACAAGATCCTTATATGAATGTACACTGCGTTTACTTGAATAAGGGATCTTTTAAATGTTTCCTATCTATATTGCAGTATCTTCAAATATTCACACTTTTGAAAAAATCACAAATCCACCAATGCCATGGGAGCCCAGATTATCCCCACAAATTGCAGATAGCGTTCCCCTGTACACTGTTCCATCAGGCAAAGCAATGCCTCTTACCTCAATGTCTTTAAGGTCTTTGATGAGAGGGCTAAACACTTAATCCTGGCCAAAATACTTGAAGTCCTGCTCTCTGCAAATCAAAACAAGCTGCATCTGGTCAATGCGTGATCTATGATTTGGAGGAATATTTGCAAGAGTTGCATATACACAGAGTAATTTATGTTTTTTCCTGCCAGATCCCAGTGGGTTGGCTACTTCCAAAGCATCCTGATAAAGAATTAAACTAAAGGATGAAGCATCTGTATTGAGCAGCTTATTACCTTTTAAGTTGCTTCCATTCCATACATCGTGAAGAACATATTGAGGACGGACACCAGAAAACACTTGTTTGCGATGTTCTGTAACCGTATTAATCTGTAATAGAAAACAAATTGTTTCTTTAATCGAAACACACTCTTTGCCTGCCTCATTTGTCCCAAGACAAAGTGGAACTGGTACTACATAGTTGAAGGTATTCTTAAAAAAAATATTTCTTTTTTGATCAGTTTTAAGCTTTTGTGATTTAAAAGTCTGAAAGAGATTTTCACTTTCAAAATTTCAATAATAGTATTTATGTCTGCTTCTGAAACCTCCAATGCACAATTTTTTTCTCTCAATTTGAAAAGTATGAGTGACTCATTTCATGAATGACTCATTTCATGAATTTCCTGAAGGTGATCAACAATTATTTGAACAGTGGAGGATGGAATCAGACATTTTGATTGCAATTTGACATAAAATAGAGCAGGATGTATCAAAAACTGATCTTCATCCACACTTTCACCAAAGGTGTCTTGTTCCAGACCATCAGTAGCAGTATCACTGCAAAGGAAATCCTGTGATATTTCAAGATGATGTTCAGTGCACTCCATGCCATGAGGAAGTGCAACTGAATCAATCAGGTTTACCTCTAGTCTAAACAATCAGAGTGTTTTCTAGATACATGTGCTGTAAATGTGGACACAACTGAAAAAGACTTGTCACATTGCTGAAATGGACATGAAATGCTTCTTCCCTCTCTAATGTGAGTTTTAAGATGCTGATAAAATCTACTCAGAGTTTCACACCTGACTTGACACGAGTCAACATGACATGTTAATTCAAATGAGGTAAATGGCATAGATTTGAGCTTAGATTTCCTCTTTATGTCGATAACAGTGAGTTTTGAAAGCTGAAAACTTTTTGAAACTCTTATTACAAGCTGAAAATGCACAATTAAACCTGACATTCGCGACATGAATGTGAATGCGCATATGTCTCACAAATGCAGGCAAAGTACTGCATGTGTGTGCACAAAGTTTGCAAGTATACATTTTACATTATGGAAGATCACAATCCAGCTATCAAACACACGTGTTTTAACTTTGAGGAAGTTAAAATTTAAGTGAATTTCATCTGCTATATCGACGGCTCAATGTAACTTACGTAGTTGGAACAAATCTATCGATTGCAAAAGTATGCTGTTAAAACGATTGTGCTCATAAAATGTACAAAGCCAACATAATAATATAATTTAGCTTACCCCGAGTTGCTTTAGATGAGACTCGACATTTAATCAGTGCAGATAACGTGCAGTGAGACGGACATGTGCAATTCACTCGCTAAAGAACCACTTCCCCACCGTGTAAAAAAAAACATACTGCCAAAAGGCGGCAAAATCAAAACCTACTTGATAAAATAATCCAACGAACGCACTTATTTTACATTTTCCTCTATATTAGGGTAACATTTTCACAATAAAAGAACAACAATTTAAGCAACACACGCGAACACACACTTAACTTTGAGGAACATTATGTTTAGCTGTCTTAAGCTAAATTAAAAGTACATTAATAAGCTTAAAATTGAACACACATATTTTAGATTCACTCGTGGTCTACTACCTGTAAATGGTATTTAAGATGAAAACTGTGCAGATAACCTCCACGGAGAAAGACATGTGCTACTCGTGCTAAAGAACCTCACTTCCCCCACTGCATAAAAAAAGACAAAGCTAACGTTACCTCCAAAAGGCGGCAAATTCAAAAACCTACTTAATAAAATAATCCAAGTAATGCACTTATTTTACATTTCCCTCTAAATAAGAGTAACTTTTGCACAATAAAAGAACCACAATATGCAACCAGCTGCAAGCACACACACATACACACTTAACTTTGAGGAACAACAAATTTAGCTACATCCACGGTTTTAAAGTGCAATAATGAATTAAATTAATAAGATAAAAAATGAGCACACTTATTTTAGATTCATTCGTGATCTACTACCTGTAAATGAGCTTCAACTTCACACTTGATGTAAACTGCAGATTCCACTGAAAAGTCGTTTCACTCAATCACTTCCTATCCCCTCCCCCACAGATCACGTGCTAATTTACGGTAAGAAACTGTAATTTTGGAAAACGGTTCAATACTGTAAATTTCTGCTGTAAATTTACAGCATTTTTTTACAGTGTAGCAAAAGCAATATCACAAAAGACACCAATGTTCAAAAAGGTTTCTTTTTACAGCTACTTCATCCAAATCAGAATTCAGAATCACAAACTTGAACACAAAAAGTACTAAACCACTTTATACCTAGAGCCTTTTAAAAGCTTTTTACTGGCATGTGGTTAAGGCTTATGACTGGTTTTAAACTGAGTGGATTTAGTTCTTCTCCAGAACGGTCTGATGTGGGTGAGTCTGTCAGACCCTCATGCAGAGTTTTTGTGGCCGGTTAGAGTTCAGCTTCCTGTTCTGAGAAGCGAAAGGTGCCTGCACTATTCATGTAGGACTCCACTGGTGGCAGCCATTCACTAGAACGGTGAAGGAAGAAGCCACGAGGAAACCACTCGAGATAAATTCAGAAAGATCAGCTACTGTCAAATTTAAAGGTGGATGAAATGCTTTCCCTTTACTGGGTTACTTTCTGCAGAATTATAGGTAATAGATGTATATCTAAATATAATATTAGGCTTCCCTTAAGGCCTGAGAAGTTGCAAGTAAACATGAAACCCTAAAAGCCGCACTCTCAGACCGCCACTCTAAAATCACAAAGTACCTTTTTGTTGCTCTGTGTGTCGATGCCCTCAGAAGTCAAAGTCGATTTCTTTCTTCTGCCAGACAGATATAGTCTTGACTAACCTATTCAGAGGCCACTGGCTGCTCCTCGAAGGCTGGTCTATTATGACGCTATAATATAACCTCTGGCAACATCATCACTGTAGTATCACAAAGGTAATAGGCAGAATCGAATGAAGAGATGGGCCTTTATGCTTTCTCACTCAAACATAATTCTCTTCTCTTTGCCATTTTGACACCATCATTCTTTCCCCACTCCTTTATTTCTTTCTCTGTCGAACTCCACATGGACAATATATTTTATGTATTTACCTGCTACAATACACAATATTTGACCTCTAATTTATTATATATATATATATGGAGAGAGAGAGATGCATTCTTGCTCCCTGTATTTTTAGCAATTTGTTCCTTTTTTCTTTCTTTTTTCAAACTTCCAAGGTCAGACAGGACAACAAATGCCACTGGTGTCTGCTTGAATTGTGAACGCCACTGGCGGCCATTGGTTTCCAAGGCAACACACTAACCATTAATTTTCAATTAAAGCAGACAAAGAGCTGACAGCACGGGCTCTATGGAAGATGTCAAGAATCTGTATTAATATACGACAAGTGAGCATAATTGTGTGTCCACTTTTTTAAAAACCTCATCTATGCTATCATTGAAGTGTGAATGCTGTTGATAATTTGAGGGGTGCTCTTTGTATTTTTTTTTTTTCTTTCAAGACGCATATCTTAATGTATTTCAAAAATAACATTTGCCTGTTCCATCACATTTTTTTTTCTTAAGGGTGGCAATTATTTTATTGTTTTGCTGCTGTGTCTTGACACACTGAGTTCTATATTAGTTTTGAAAGGTGGACAGGTGGGTTAATGCAGATCTGACCAGTCTGTAGATAGTGATTTCCTGTCTATTTCGCAAAGCTTCTCACACACAATTTATGATATCCACGTCAGGTAAATATTCACCTAATCATTACTACATGAAGAGAGCAGCTGCTCTGGAGAAATGAGGAGGATACTTCTTTCACATACTCATTCTCATAGATATTCTCATATCTATCCATCCGTCCGTCCGTCCGTCTGTCTTTCTATCCATCTGTCGTTCTATATATATATATATACGTGTGTGTGTGTGTGTGTGTGTGTGCGTTGAAGAAAAGCTCCAGTGCTCATCAAGGAAGCATTTATTTGCTTAAAAATCAAGTAAAATTCAAGTAAAATAGTGTTATATTATTAAAATTTTAATTAACTGCTTTCTATTTAAAAATATAAGTTATTCCTGTGATGGCAAAGCTGAATTTTCAGCAGCCATTATTCCTGTCTTCATTGTCACATGATTCTTAAAAAAATATTTTTATATGCAAAATATGTGAAACCGTTTTTTTCTTCAGGATTCTTTAATGAACAGATCAAAAGAACAGTATTTATTTGAGTTGAAATATTTTCTAACATTATAAATATTTTCTATCATAATTCTCTGAGGGATCGGCATGGTAATGTACATGACAATGGTAATGTATTTGGTCTTAGCAGAATAGATCTGCTGCTGCTGCAGAGCAATACCGAGACTTGCTACAGCCAATACATCCACAACATGCTGCTGTGAGCATGTCAGAAATACTGCTGCTGCACATATAACATATATGAATAACCCCCATAGCACACATGATCACCCCGTAGTAGATCTATACAGGTGGAGCTGGGGAAGGTGGAGGGTTTCTGAAGTGCGCTGCTAACTGCTACAGCAAACACTGCCAAGTATTTTAATGTTGAGCAGTGATCTCATTTGGCTACTGATACAGGAGAGAACCAATCAGCTGTGACATGTGATAATGATGTCATATTGAGTTATATCTATAATCTGTGCATATAGAGTTTAATGCCAGAACTTTTTATTTATAGTTACTTTTAAACAGTTTACTGCATTCTAAATAGAAGTATTAATGTCTTTCAAAATCAAAAGCTTTTGAACAATAGTTTATATTAAATGCTATAATTTAACATTTCCAAACAGTATTTACATGCTTCAAAAACAGAGCGTTATTAAATGACTGAATTAATCTTAATTATGGTCCAAGTGATACACTTGAATAGAAAAATTACTTCAAACAACTGAGTCAACAACAGCAGCATTTAACTATGTATTTTGCAATAAAAGGCAAAATGATGTACAGAAACTAAAATCTGAGAACCACTTTATTTACATGAACCTTTCAAAGGAACTGATTCATAATAAATAGGCCTACTACGAACAGTACAAGAGAGAGCACACTTATTGTGCACTTGGATGTTACTTTAGTTTGCTTGTCTGCACAACCTACCCACAATGCTACACATAAAAAGAGCAATGTAGAGTTTTTGATATACAAATTTATATTTTGCTATAGAATATATTATAATACATAGTCACTACATATAGCTAAGCTATTTTGCTAGTTTTAGTTTCCCACAACACTAAGAGATTACTCAAATGACATATTTAAAGAGCGTGTAGCACCTCTGGCCTTATCCGCTGTTTGTTTGTATCAAAGAAAAGAGAAAAAAGCCCTCTTACAAAATGTTATCAGACTTTCACCTGTTATACTCAATTAGCCCTCTGTGAAACAGGAGCCCTTTTTAAGGAGCCGTTATCAGACTTGCCTGCATGCGAGCAAAGACGGCAGGGAGGAAGTTGTGGCGCCCAGGGTTTATTTTCAAAATCTCCACCTTTGCATTTGTGTGTTACTGTAGATAACAAGCGGAGAGGCAGGCAACTAACGACAGGATCGAGGGGAGAGTCCAACAAGACCAACAAGACGCTTACGAGATGTCACTGAAGAGTGATGACATCGGTGAGTGATGAGTTTCTCCATGTCTTTCTGGAGAAGTTTTTGAGAAAGCACAGATAAGGTGAGGAGATAACCTACTGTCACCAGACTTCTCAGAAGAGAGAAAAAAACATATTGTTTCATGGAAAAGACAGTCAAAAGGCTTTTAAAGACTTCCAGGGAAAGAGAGGAAGGAAAAGAGATGGTGTGACATCTACATAGTGCTCCCTGTGCCTTGTTACCTCATTAAATCAACGGTTCCAGAATTGTTCCATAAACGACTCCCGCACTTCCCTTTACTCCCCGTCTTACTATATTAGAGCTTATAATTAAGGTAATTACTTTCAAAGAACTCATAATAGGGTTCTTCTTCTATTTTTTTTTTATTCCTCACATGGCACGGTAAATACAATTTAATATGCGTTGCCCCTTAAACGACAAACTGACCCACATTTCTCATCTGTTTGCATCAGAAAGGAAGAGTAATCGGGGAGAGAGGGAGGCTGTAATGGCCAAGACGAACTGCTTTATTATTTATCAAAAACATGGAAAATGAAGCGAGGGGATTTGGTGATTAAAGTCTGAACTGAAACCTCTCTGAACAGTTTGCTTAATATTTAATCACCTATTAGCTCTTCTTCTTCTTCCGAATTAATTTTATGTAACAATCATTTTCCATTCACATATTTAATCTCCTGCCAATGTACCTTTTCATTTAACATGTTTTGAGTGTTAATCTGAAAGCCCTGGAAGTGCAGATGCGATGGTACATTTAGCAGATGGTAAAGTACCTTCATTTGTGAACATTTTTATGCATGTTTCTCTCTATGTATGCATAAAGATATATGTAATCTACTGCCCTTTCATTTTAGATAAGCAAGCAAGTGAATCATTAAGCAAATATGTATTTACTATTACAAGCAAGCTTAAGTATAACTAGTAGATCAAAGTTTCAATATAAATTTGAGTCACTTTGCTTACAATGTATGGCATCAAAGTAAAACATATAATATTAATAATAGAATATGACACATGGTATAAAGGTTCTAACCAACATTTATATTGATAATGTTTAATAATCACACTAATAATATGCAATATAAATAATAATGTTCATGATATTCTATATAATATGATTTTTATCTCATAAACACAAAAAATGGGCAAGATCTGATATAATAGGTGCAGTATTATTTTCAATATTATTTTATTGAAAATAATTAACTGGACTAGAGGCATATATTGCTGTAATCTTACCACAAATTAATTTTAGGTGTGAGAAGAAAGGACAACAGTCCTGACCTACTTGGTGCCCTGTGCAAGATAAAACATACAAAAAAAAAAACATGTGTACATTAATGTGTAAGAATATTTGTATATTTACACATGCAGTGGCATGATGCTTCTTCACACTAAACACACCAACGATGGTCTCTAATTCCCCCTCACTCTATTCTTTCTCTCTCATTCGCCTCTTTCTAGTCACCAGGGACACCAACCATACTCTGATTTGCATGCAGGGCCTGGACGTGGAGGAAAGGGCCACAAAGGCACCTTGGCAGATAATGAGTGCGTATTCCAGGTACAGCCCCGGAGTATCGCTCCTCATCAGGGGAATTTTCAATTAAGGGATGCAGATTAATAAAGCATAATTGTGAGGCTCAATCTACCCGTGGAGAGAGTGGGAGGAGGAGGACATGAACGCGCTCTGCCGGCAGAGCACAGCCCTCCAGACAAAACCACACCATCCTTTAATGCAGTCAATGAAACCGCGTGGCCAGCGTTTAGCAATAATGTACAGAAGCAGCACCTGCGGTTTTGTAAGATAATGGCTTGAGAATAGTAACTGAGGTGGTGGCTTTTCTCACTGTTTATCTTGTGAGTTATGAACAAATGACCCACACAGTATGCAAGCATCCTCTTTTTTTAAATGGAAACTATTTACCCTGTCTTCATGGTTTTTATTTATTTTCTAATGCCTTTTATGTTAATAATTATCTTAAAAGTGTCAAAATATGTTAGTTATTAAGAAGACAAAATGCTGAGTCAATGAAGAGTTTGAGATGAAAAGGAACATTTAGAAAAATTATGTGTGAAAATACGTAATCCTGTGAAAATGCATCAAAAATAATTTATATTTTAAAAACTATGATACTGTAAATAAGTAATTAAATAAACAAACAAACCATTTCTGCTGTTTGGATTTAATTATGTTCATCAAAATGGTTCATTTATGAACTATGAAATGTACCTTTTCAAAACCAAGACCTACTAAAATAGTCAATTTTATTCCATAAATATTTAACACATCAGTAACACTTTAGAACAGGGCACACATTTTCACTATTAACTAAGAATTTTCCCTGAACAAACTCCTAATTTGCTGCTTGTTAATAGTTAGTTAAGTTTGGGTATGGGGTGGGTTAGGGATTTAAAATATGATCATGCAGAACAAGGCACTTATATGTGCTTTATAAGCACTAATAAACAGACAATATGCTAGTAATATGCACGTTAATAAGCAACGTATTAATAATAAGAGAATTGGTCCTTAAAATAAAGTGTTACCAAAATATCACATGGAAAGGTACAGTAGTATTGTGATGCATGTACAGTGGCATGCAAAAGTTTTGGAACCCCTTGCAGAATCTGTGAAAATGTGAATAATTTTAGCAAAATAAGAGAGATCATACAAAACGCATGTTATTTTTTATTTAGTACTGTCCTGAGTAAGATATTTTACCTAAAAAGATGTTTACATCCAGCAGTGACTTATATGAAAACTTTTTGTAAAGTATCTTCTGTTGCTTCCAAAGGGCAGTACTAAAAGTAAAACAATATTTAAAAAAATAAGAAAATGGAAATCTTCATCCTGTTCAAAAGTTTTAACCCCCCGGCTCTTAACGCATAGTGTTTCCTTCTGGAGCATCAGTGAATGTTTGAACCTTTTTTAATAGTTGTGTTTGAGTCCCTCAATTGTCCTCAGTGTGAAAAGATGGATCTCAAAACATACAGTCACTACTAAAATATGCAAAATATGATGGAACACTGAAGAATCTGCAGGACATGGAGGATTTTTCTGAAGAACAGTGCTCAGTTTAATTGTTCAGAACAAACAAGTGACTCATGAACAACCCTCACAAAACAAACCAAGAAAACAAAACTGTCGTAGATCATCCAACCACACACAGTATTAAGAAACACCCATTTATGCACAAGATCAAGCAGCTGATTGGTTCACTCTGTGTGTGTCTGACCATGTAGATAAGAAATGACATAGCAACTTGCCAAAAGCATTTTCTCTCTAAAAGCCTTGTCTAAGTCGTTCACACCTACAAACAAAAAGCTGAGCGACTCTCTTTATCTGAGTTTATCTGCCATCATCTAGCTCACATCCGCAGTGAACAGAGCTGGGTAAACATTTAACACCTTTAGCAAAGCTACTTGTGCTCTTAGTCAGAGGTTTAAGACGAGGATACGTTGTTTTCCTTGTTGGTTAGTTCAGAAAACATTCCATTCGCCTCCACTCCCTTGACCTGTCACCGAACAATGTTTGCTCTAAAGCTGTGATTTATCTGAACACTAAAACACACAGGCCCTCCGCTGCACACATAGAAACACACACCCACACATTTACTTGTAAACACATTCATACATGTACATGCACATACACAAAGCAATGAGTGCAAACTATTAAACCTGTTTGTGCAGCCTTGCATAAAACAGCCTTATTAAGATAAAAGCTCTTATTTAGATCTTCACAGATGAATAATCAAACCTTGAACGCATGAAGCAGATTTTTGTGTTATTAGATATAAGCCAGATATAAGATGAATACATGTAAATACTAACTGCAACAAATCCTTTGGGCAATTACAACAATCCATTTGTAAGGACGTGCAAATTGCCTCAGTGGGTTTGTAAATGTTCGTGATGCCGTTCCATGTCATTTTACGGCCCGCTTTGCAGGGAAGAAAACGAACGGATCTGCTTTGCATGACACATGAGTGTGCTCACCTCTGCGTGAGAGGTGCAAGTCGACATGTCTTTTTCTTACCGTGATTTACGAGTACGTATGTGTGCGTTGGTGCCCTTCCGTGTGGAGGAGGCCCTTGACATGACGCAGGAGAGTTGTGCAAGTAAAAGCATCAGGCATCATTTTTGCCCCCGGGACGTGGGGCAGCAGAGCCCTGAGGAGGCGACGCTGTGGTGTGAGTGACAGGCGTGCAGGGCTGCTCGGGTTGGGCTGGTTCAGTTCACACCCCTGCAGATGTGAGGGAATGTACCTCTGGGAATTCAATGCCACACCAGCCTCGGTCTCCTTATCTGAAAACAGTTTTGCAGTTTTTACTACAAAACTTTATTGAGGGTCTGTAAGAGTTTCCTTTAGCTCCACCCTGCAGCAAGTCAAAGGTAATGATGCCTGTTTAATCCCAATTTCCTCATTTTCAGGTGGCTTTGGGGGCTGGGAGCTTACAGCTATTTATATACCTCATTTGAGACAATTTAGGTGTTTACTCAAACCACCTTTGTATCCTTTCCGTGCGGGAGGGCCAATAAAAACATACCAACATATTATAAGGGGACTAATGAGCAATTGAAAATGTTCTGGGATCAAAACAACTTAGACATCAATTGTAAATGTATTACTGTAAGGGCATTTTTTTGCTTATTACAAACTGAGGGACATTGAACAATTATTTTCAAGCATGCCACAGATACTTCTGATAGAGCTTAACTTGTATTGAACAGAGAACAGTAAGCAAATATACAAACAAACAAACAAATACATGATATAAATATATGAAACATTTATGTAATAAAATCACAGAGAACCAGTAGAACAAATCATTCTGGACCAGCAAGCATGTCACAACATCTGAACAGCTACTGGAGCAGCCCTGACTGGTGTGAGCTTGCCTTAACACTCCTGTTAAAGAGAATCACTATTACTGCTGAGCTCTGTGCTATAATGCAGTACTATTTAATAGGACACAGCAGCTTTTCATCAGAACATGTAAAAAAAACACATCAAACAACAAATACTACACATCAAAACAACATAATAATGAGACAGGAAAACATGGAGAAGTGGACCTGTTCATTTCTACTAAATATTCCTTAAGTAAGAAATGTAATAAGTTTTACCACATGCTAATTTACATAACTTTGTCGGATACACCAAAAATGAGAAGAAGTTTTGTGCAGTAGACTACGCAAAGAAGTCGCAATGCCTAGTTTAGGAATGAACCATTCTTATAAATTAGTCCTTTGTAATGAATCAATTGATTTAGTTCATTAATCTGATTCACTGGTTTACAAATAATTTGGTTTTCAATAACTTTGTCGGATACACCAAAAATGAGAAGAAGTTTTGTGCAGTAGACTATGCAAAGAAGTCGCAATGCCTAGTTTAGGAATGAACCATTCTTATAAATTAGTCCTTTGTAATGAATCAATTGATTTAGTTCATCAAAATCTGATTCACTGGTTTACAAATAATTTGGTTCTCAATAACTCATTGACACATTTTTGAGTGAACTATGTCTTTACCAGTAACAATACGTTTTCAGCTGTCTGTTTCCTTGCAGTTCATTCACTAAAGCACAAGTTAAAGTGTTTTTACATGTGTGTAACAAATCAGCTCTCCTCTGGTGAAGCGACCAAAATATTCCTATAAGTCTCCTGTGATTTGCAATAAACAGTAATGTGATGACTGGTGGAGATTTCATCCATTCCACTTTAGTGCTTATGATTCATGAGCAATGAGCACAGTGACCAGCTGAAGACACTGAGCATCTCTATGGGACACACACACACACACACACACACACACACACACACACACACACACACACACACACACACACACACACACACCATGTCCTGTCCTGACTCAGACATATAAATGTAAGTCCAAACAGTTTCTCAATGCATCACAGCTTTCACTGTAGTTCTCTCACTCTCTCTGCGCAGATGTTTAGATAAAATGCTCCATTCCTGCATTTGAAAAACATAAGTGGCTTTTTTAGCTCAATTTTATCACAACCATCAAGGGAAGCTGATTTCGCCAGGGAATTACATCACACCCATGCACACAGAGACCGACAAACACGACACGATACATTAATCTAAAGTCATCAATCTGATCAAGTGTGATGAAACCATAGGAGGTTGTTATCTTGAACAGATGGAACAATGCAAGCCATTGAGATTCATTAAAGACTACATTAAAGTGAAAGGTACAGCAGAGAAACAAGCTCATGTTGAGCTTTCAGTCGCGGTTAAAGTGGAAGAATGCAACAGTGTTGTTACTCTAAAATAGTTTTCGTCAATTAAAATAATTCTGCAATAATGCATAATATAATACAGTATATGTTTTACTAGATGTTATGTGTTTGAGGTGGGGCTATCAATTTGTTCAACCAATGGGAGATGGATGGAGGTTTTAGGATTGTTTTTTGTTTGAAAACAACCAATATTTATGCAGTTTCATTTTGTGAGGCTAGTGATGACGAACTTTCACACTTCACCTTTAAAAACCCAAAACGATAATGGATGCCACGGTGACTGAAATGCTAATGATTCCCTCAGAGAGCTGGTGGTTTTATTCAGAAAGGACAAATGGATCAAAAACACAATTTTTAATGATCCCAGTCTTTTCAATTGTCTGTTGAGAAGATGCTGGCAAATGCACTTGGCGTCACAAACAGAAGAGGTAGAGAATAGTAACAGGAGGAGGGACGAGTATAATCAATCTGTGTCTGGAGTGAGTTCTCAATTACATATTCACCAGCGTTCTCCATCATTGTTAGTGTTAATTAATTTATAATATAGAAACAAATTACCTTTGCATGAATGAAAATTACACCTAAATGTACCGTAGCAGTTCTGCATGGTGATGATTAAATATTCCCACGAGATTCAGAGATGTTTGCAGCAGCGCGCTGATGAACTTGTATAGCATTATTAAGTTACCAATAACAACTGGCTAATTTACTTGTGTAAACATTCGTTAGAAGAAATAATATGAAATAGATGTGACACCTGGAGTGCAAAACAACAAACACTCCTGAGAGATAATTAGTAAGAAAGATAGAAAGTGTTGTATAACAGTTAATACTGATCACGTATGGCTGCCTCATGCACACTGAGCCGACATGTTACATCTCATTTGACTCCTGGGACGTTTTATACACGTATGACGTCATAAGCCAGCTTTTTGTCTCTCGCAGCTCTGATAGATGCTATCATACTTTAAAAAGCATATTATTATAACTTCACTTATTATGAACTCAATTTCAAGAGCTAGGAACAATATACCTGCTTTCTACCAGAGATCACTGACAAAAGACGAATAAATATATCTTTCAAAAAACGAACGAAAATCCTCAGAACAAAATAAAGCAGTGAGCTAGAGCAGATAATAGAAAGAAGGATATATATCCAGGTGTCTCTGTTCTCTTTGAGTAGCACCAATAGATTATAATAATAATAAGTTAGTTGGACTCAAATGAGGCCACTCAGCTCATCTACTTTGAGGCTTAACCAAAGAAATTAAACCCGACACTTTTCAAACACACTGTGTGCTGGCATCTGTTCTTTGTGGTGCGGTTGTTGTATTTTTCGGTAGAGAGGACATTACGTTGAGGAACTGTGTATGAAAGCGCACTGGTTTTGGTATTCAGAGAGAGATTGATTTGCCTTGCACCCAATTACCAGTAAGGTTATGCACCTACAACTTTTATTTACGAGATGCCAACTCAGTTTTTGATAAAATCAGTTGGACAAAAAAAAAAATACTGTATTGCACTGTATTTTGTGTATTTATTCTAAACTGTTTAATCAATTTTAAATTTGGATTCCTTGCTTTTGTTGTTGTGATGATTTTTTATGATTATTTTATTTCCTTTTATGTACACACCTGTGTGTGTGTGTGTGTGTGTGTGTGTGTGTGTGTGTGTGTGTGTGTGTGTGTGTGTGTGTGTGTATCAAGTATGTTGCTGCTAACAACTACAGGGGTTCAACATGGCATAAATTGAGTCCAATGCAAAACACTCAACCAATGAAAAGTGTGTGTATATATATATATATATATATATATATATATATACACACACACACACACACACCACCAGCCACTTGATTAGGTACACCTGTTCAATTGCTTGGTAACACAAATTGCTAATCAGCCAATCATATGGCAGCAAGTCAATGCATTAAGGCATCTAGATGTGGTGAAGACGACTTGCTGAAGTTCAAACTGAGCAGAAGACCACACCAGGTGCCGCTCCTGTCAGCTAAGAACAGGAACAGTTGGCACCCAGTGTGGTCTTCTGCTGCTGTAGCCCATCTGCTTCAGGGTTCGACATGTTGTGCGTTCAGAGATGGTATTATGCTTACCTTGGTTGTAACGAGTGGTTATTTGAGTTACTGTTGCCTTTCTATCATCTATCACACCATTCTCCTCTGACCTCTGACATCAACAAGGCATTTTCATCCACGCAACTGCCGCTCACTGGATATTTTCTCTTTTACAGACCATTCTCTGTAAACCCTAGAGATGGTTGTGCGTGAAAATCCCAGTAGATCAGCAGTTTTTGAAATACTCAGACCAGCCCGTCTGGCACCAACAACCATTCCACTTTCAAAGTCACTTAAATCCCCTTTCTTCCCCATTCTGATGCTTGGTTTGAACTTCAGCAAGTCGTTTTCAACACATCTAGATGCTTTAAGTTGCTGCCATGTGATTGGCTGATTAGCAATTTGTGTTACCAAGCAATTGAACAGGTGTACCTAATAAGGTATACAGCAAATTAGTTTTTCCCAGGAGGTCTCCCATTCAGGTACTGACCAGGCTCAACCCTGCTTAGCTTCAGTGGGCAACCAGTCTTGGGCTGCAGGGTGATATAGCTGCCATCTACAGATACAGATGCTGATACATCTATGTATCATAGATACATCTATGCTGCCTTCAAAAATCGATCAGATGAAGGCATCTCATGAGACAGGAATTGAAGCTAATTTTGGATTCAGACGTGCATTGATGCCTTCCTGCCTTGTAATGCTGCCTCCGAATGCAGCATTTTTCAGTTTTCGGATGCAGCCAAAGCCCCATTTCACAAACAGTTGAGTGCGCAAGATTTAGGATACTCCTTTTTTCAGTCTATGTGAGAGATGCATTCAGAATCAGCACATGGTCAATGTCTGTCTAGTGGGCTTTGTTTTCAATATATAGGCTATGTATATGCACACACATATGTACAAATTTACGTAAACAATTATTTGAAATACTTACTTGACACTGTCCACTTAACAAATAATAATAAAAAAATTAAATATTACATTGCTTCGTTGTGGTGATGTAGATTTAGCAGCGGCGCAATTCAAGCATGATCTGGTTGGTAGAAAATAAAGTGAGAATTAATCATTCGAAATTAACACGGCTGCTAATTAACTGACAACATTGCTCTCAGGACAACAACGGCGGTCGTAACTAGCAGCAGCAAATGCACGTTTGAGACTCTCTGAATGAAAATTGTGCCATAAAGCTCCAGTCCATTGAAAAGCGCATGCCACAACTGACAGCAGCGGAGCGGAGTTTATTTGCTCCAGCGAAAAGGCATTACAAGGGGAAGCCCTGCTCTGAATGAGAGCATCTATGTCAATTACTTTCCCCTGATCCCCGCTCACTATTTACATGCTCACTTGAAAGCTGTAGCAACCTAATGGGATCGCTTTCACAGTGCGATGATAAGCCATATTTTCTGTGTCACCTCAAATTGAGGCACAGCTCTGTTGCGGGGAAGAAGATTAAGGAAGCAGAAGAGAAAAACAAATCTTCCCAACAGGGAATTTGAATATGAAACAAAATGGGCTCCAATTGGCAAGAGCTGACAGGTATTAAAGGCCCCATGGCAAGCATTGTTACAGCCTTGAGAGGAACATGCGATACAAGAGGGTTATAGACTAATAAACAGCAGCATGAATACAACAAGCAGCTTTACGGGGAAAAGACAACAAAGCCCGGGAGAAAAAAGGGGGAGATATGTTTAAACTGTCAACACTGCCACAGAAAATGGTCCTCAAATTAAGCGCTGCATGTGCAGTGGCGAGGAAAAAGCGGGAAATTGCCTTTTATCACCTCACCGAACAATGGGCGGCCTGACAGCGCTTAGCCAGATAACTTTAGCATCCCTTTACCCAAGCATATTTACATTTTATTCCTCCCTTTAGTTCTCTCTCTCTCTGGCTCTCCTTTAACTTGGGCGACTTCCGTGCTTCTCGATGGCTGGGTGCTTTCAAGTGTTTAATATCATGTAAAATAACTGCCGCCCACCACTCTCCTCCTCTCTCGCCGTGTAGCTAAGCACTACAAAGCCACACGCTAGTGCTGGGACGTCTCAGACGACTGCGCCAGCGTTATCTCCAGTCCTGTTTATTATTGCCATTATTATTTTCTGCTTTAAACGTTTGACTAGAGAGAAGAATAGGACAAAGGGGAATAAAAAAAAGAGGAAAAAAACACTTACTGCCGTTCCTCTCATTTGACTTGTTAAATAAACTGCCTATTTACGCCCATGACAAACCAAGATTATATACAAACACAACCTATTACAAAAGCACTGCTGTTAACCCTTTGTAATCGAGGGGTTGAGGAGGCACAGAATCAATTTGGGAGAGAATATGAAGAGGCCACAAGCAAATATTTTGCTGCTAACAACTACAGTGGCTCAACACGGCATCAATTTTCAGTCCAATGCAAAACACTCGACCTATGGAAAGTGCTATGTCACCGTTGATACATGCTTTTTTATTAAGGAGTTTGATAATTTGTTCTCGTATAAAAAATACACATTTATTAATGTCAAATACTTCAGTCCAATCAATTCCTCTACATAAATTATTAATAAGAATAATAAATTAATATCCAAGCCTTTAAGGTATTTTTTCATTTCAAGGACATTTTTGGTGATATTATGGCCCCAAACCCCTGTTCATTTCTGACCCTGGTTACCCACCAAAGGGACACAAGGTGACAACAACTCATCACAACTGACTGAAAAAAGTTGTCCAATCTGAGAACACACTCCGTTTACTTATCTACGAGCGAGGACTACTTAAAGTAAAATCAAGCAAAACACAACTTCCCAAGTGAGCAACGGCATTATGTAGAACACTGCAATGAGAGCTTAAATCCCCCTATCTACATACAGGATAAGACTTCCTGTGGCTAGAGAAGTGGGATTGCATTAATAGGGTCTGTCCTCTGAGATTGTGCTTAAGGCTTTATGATATGACTATCTGTAGCTAAGTGGGCAGGTAGATGCTAAGAGCTTAGACAGACAAAAGGAACTTTTGCTTTAAGGCAAACTGAGTTATTATACTTGGTAGTGTTTGGAAGCCTTCGCATTTGAGTGTGTGTTCTGTGTGAATATGCATGTTTCAGCTGAACTACTTCAAGCGTATAGTAAGTTAATACTTAAAACCTAAAACTTGCAAAATGAGATGATCCTTGCCAAAGAACCTTTTTAAGATCTTTGTGAAAAGTAACTTGTAGTGTTTTAGGGCCATGTTAAAAAAAGATTAATCAAATAAATAAATAATAAAAATAAAGTGAAAAAGAAAATACAAAAGCAACAAATTGTATCAATAAAATAATATTACCTACTGTAAATAAATATCTTTAGAAATTCAGATTCGGATGAAATAACAGGTTTTAATGAGCTATTCACTTCACTATTATTCCTTCAACACAAGCCCGTTTGCTCTCAAAACAAGTGTGTGAACTGACTGTAAGTACACCTGTATAGACACAATATTCATTAAGACTTGGCATCTGTTGACTTTCGCTCGTGTGATTTAAATATCAACTTGATTTGATGTGCCAACTCTAATTATCCAGCTATTAAAATGTTGCCTTTTATTGAATGTTGGTTTCACATATACACACCTGGTAACCCGACATCAACAGAAAACTGATTCTTCCCAGTCTTTCTCTCTTTTTGCTTTGTTTAATCCCTCATGTCAGTTATAATAAAGAAAAAAGCACACACACAAAACACAGAATTGAAACAGAATAATGTGTCTTTTACATCTCCAGTCTTACGTGCATACAATTACACTTCCACTCAAAAGTATGGGAACAATAAATGTTTTAATGGCTGCTGAAAATTCAGCTTAGCCATCATAGGACTAAATTAGGACATTTTAATGAAACTTTTGAACATTAGAGCATACATATATTTACCGCAGATCAAAAACCCATGTTTAATTCATAGTCAAATTTACAAATAATAATCCTAGGAATAACTTGGTTTATCAACAATTTATGACTTCGAACATCTCATCCAACCAGGGTTTAGTCAATCTGTTTCATAACCATCTTAATTTGTGATCTACAAATACCGTCCCAAACCGGCTGCCACTCATAATTACAAATACACACATGCATGCATATACAGCTAATAAGCATGTTAAGTGGCTCCACTGCCTTTTTCCATCTACATGCGTATGCAAATACTATGTAGAACACTAGAATACTCTATTCATCCTAGTTTTGCATATTTGGCCCAAATCCCCCACCCCGTCCTGCTGTTGGTCAGGATTCTATTAGAGACCCCTGTTTAATATTAATACCCCACCCTTTTCTATTCAAGACCATGAGTACTCCATTGAGATATTCTGTCTGAGGGTCTCACGGATGACAGTGTGCTTGCGGTTCCTCCAAATTGTTTTGATGGCCTTTCCCACTGGGAGTCTTTAAAGGGGCTCCTTAAAGGCCTGCCAGGCATGGCGAGCTGTCTCATGTGGGGGCGGGAGAGAGGGGGGTCGCCGTGTGATTTTGTACACGGTGAGCACAACACACCCTCCAGGGCCTCCTCTTGACATCGAAGGGGGAATCGTCACTCGGGGCTGACGGCTAGCTGACAGCCACAGCCTCGACCCTGCGTGTATCTGTACACACTTCAGCATGTTACACGCTCCTGTTCTGACAGTTGAATGTAGGAAACGGTCATTTCACATTGGGAGGAAACCTCCAGATGGTTTAACAGTGTTATTTGTTTATCTGCAAATAGACATGTTACATTTTTTTGGAAGCTGTATTTGTAAAACAGATGTTTCGGCCTGGCCTTTAGACCTCCGGAGTTGCTGGGGTGGAGAAAACCGCACACAGGAGAGATGTTTACTTGTCAATGAACGTGCGGACTACAAACATTTACCAAATCACTATATTTCACTTTGCATTTGATATTTCTGTCAGGATCTACAGTAGCAGCACAAAACGGGCTGGTCTGAAGCTGGTGAGTGATCTGACTCAGCTGTACTAGACCCCGCTGATCCAGAGTCAGAGGAAGTGGGTCATTTCCTGCAGTCTGATGAGTAACACACTGACCTGCGTTTCACCTCACCAATCACAGACAGAAAGAGAAAAACTGAGATATAATGAGTGTTAAACATTTTTACCATTAATAATAGAGAGTTTACTGGAATTGTGTCAGGGCTCTTGGGGGTCCCGAACCCAATCCTCCACACATTTTACCACCAAATCATAAAAATGAAAACTTCATTATGAATCATTCAAATGTAACTGACTAATCAGATCACAAAATGATCTTTGTTTATCTGTTTTAGCGCTGTCCTCTTGTTGTGGGACCTCCTGAAGTGTATTTCATTTCCCCCAAGGGATTTTAAAACCAATTACAAGTTAAATCACAATTTTATAAAGGTTAATTTTAATTTTTTAAAGCAAACAAGTATTTGAAAATTGGACATACAGTGAAGACAAAGGTACAAGGCTGTGTACTACCTGGCTTTTGGTGAGTGAAAGAACTACAATCCAATGAATTATTGCGAAAAACTAATTAAAAACAACGGAGAAACACAAAACTATTAATCAAAAGGTGTTTAATTTACCTAGAGAAACAATATATTTCAAATGTATTGCAAAATATGACAGTATCTATGATAGATTGCGTAATTTGGGTGATTCATGGGAAAGATTTTTGGCAGCATTTGCTCGCTGTGACTGATTAGTGGAATCCTCTGCACAGCACCATTCACTCTTAAAAATAAAGGTTCAAAAACAGGGCTTTTTCAGCAATACCATAAAGGAACAATTTGTTTTAGGTTCCCCAAAGAACCCCTAGTGATCAGTTCTTAAAATAAACTTTTTATCTTGGTGTGGTTTAATCACCTAAACCACTTTTGTTATTTCTCACTATAAATAAACTTTTGTGGAATGGAACGATTCCATGGATTCCAAGGTTCTACACGGAACCATATATGCCAATACAGAACATTCATGTTGTGTAGTTTCACAAATTCAGTTGTTAAGCACAATTATATTAAAAATAAGTTGAAACAATGCAAACAGGTGGCTTCAACAAAAGCCATCGATACCATCAATTAACCTTAGCACTCACATTAGGTGTGAGTTTAAGTTTCTAAGTTTCATAAGTTCATAAGTTTCTAAGTTTTTAGCATTGTGGTGAAATAAAGATGTTTTGAAAGCCCTGTTTACTGAATTCATGAACCATAAACAATAGTGCATGAGTTGATTGGTACTAATATGAGTGCTCATATAAGTTGATGTCTCTGTTTTGGTCAGTGTACAGACACATATATAATATAGGTCGGTTTAGAACTGCCAGTTTCAGTTGCATTATTACACATCATAAGTGCATTTTGACTATGACATTCTTAGGATTTATGTGAAGACAGTGTGTATACCGAAGAAGTGTATTATTGAAGGGTTTGTGTTGTGCAAGATGCATTTAGAGCTACAAGAGCTGTCACTCAAAGAAACAAGTGCCAACATGCTACATACATAACGCAAATATTCTGGAATCTTCTTTTGACTTTCAAAATTAATTTCGAACCCACATGCACAAACTGTTACAAAATGTTTCTCTTGTACCTGTGCTATTCACACGTTTATGCACCCACACACACAACAGTTAAGCCAGAGGTGAAATGAGTTAAATTCAGGGGAACTTATTGACGACCGGTTTGTGAATAAATGGTTATTTACTGTTATTTTCAATAAATTGATTAAAAAAAGTTCAAAATAGCATAGGTACTTCTTGTGAATAAGAAATTATTTTTCAACTGTTAAAAATAGAAAAGTATGTTCTATATACAATGAATAATATAATATGGACATACTATATTCATAATGTTGTCATTACCATTACCATATAGTAAGGAAATATGCATATTTAGATGCAGACAACATCTGCCTGAATAGTTCATTCACGAATCAGACTTAGTTAGACTCAATGAAGCACAGGGTTTCTGCAGGACTTTTAAGCTCAAATTTAAAACTTTTAAAGACCTTTTTTAAGACCTGCACAAATAAAATGAATACCAGGACTGCGGCAACGTCTAAAGTACCATAATAAACTGTAAAATGACTGTAAAAAGCATAATTTACAGTTCAGATACAAGTTTTCACAAAAACAAAAAGTTTTATAAAATCAACTTTACATTTCAGCCTTTAAATGGATGTCAAAAGTATTAATTATTTTATTTATTTTGCTGAGTGTGTTGTTGTGCGATCCACAGCAGCGATATAGAAATGTATCTTTTCCAATAAGTTTTATGGGCATTTTTTACCTTTAAGACTTTTTTTTCTAAAAGAGGTGCATCATTTTTTGAGTCAAATTCTTTATTTGGGCTGTTACCAAGCAAATTAAATCAGTGTCAACAACAGCAACGCAGAGGAAACACAGAAGCTGCATCTGAAGAGGCATATAGATGTATTTACACACGTTTAATGCAGCTCAGAGGGACCTAGAATGCTTTAACCTGCAGTTACAAATGCATAAATAATGTTTTGATATTTGAAACATAAATCGCTGAAAACTGATGTTTGACATTATATTTTTTTTTAAATGAAGATACTTTAAATGTGAAATTAAAATCGCCAGCAGGTGGCGTTGCGACAACAAGTGAGTCATTGCGATTGAACCGAATCATTTAAACGGTTGATTCGTTCAGGAACGAAACACAGGCGACATTCAGAGATGCAAAACTGTTCTGTGGTGGCTGTTTGGAATGATTTTTGTAGGAGAAATAGAGCAAAAGCAGGGAATATGGTGTCTAACACGTAAGTCTCTTAATATTAACTTCTTGTTTATTGAACTGTTTCATAAAATCAATATCACATTTGTAATCATGCGGACTTTGAGAAACAAACGGCACTCTTCGTGTGATATTAATTATATGAAATTATGTAAATATAGGCTAAACATTTTCTGCCCCCATATCTTAAATTATGTGATAATCCTAAAAATAGACTGAATTGTGCAGTAAAAGAAGGCACTCGTACGCGCACTAATGTAACCTATGTTAACTTTACTCATTCATTCTCTGCCAGCAGGTGTCGCGTTTCACAGAAATATAACTGCAATGAGGCAAGAACTGAGCCAAGGACAAGGAGCTGATTGTTAACGTTAATTAACCATTTAATTAGATTTAATAAATATTTAATTAACATATTTAGCTTTGATAAACATTTTATTTAAACATGGAAAAACTTGTTCTTGTTCATGTAAATTTTATCATGACTGCAACAACATGAACTAGGATACAACACAAAAACATCCGTGTTAATAATAAAAACGTGCCTATTTGTAGCTTTATTTGAATGTTTTAAAGCATACGTATGCATATGCCACACTTGTTTATGTAAAATAATTATTGAAAGGGTTTTTTAAACAGTTAATTGAAACAAACTATTTGGAAGAAAGGGACCACAGAAACGAGTCGCACATTCCTTCACTACTTCTGGATATATGAGCATGTCCAGGGACATATACTGTAAAACCTTTACTTCAGCAACCAGAACTAATAAAGGCAAATAGCGAACAACTAGTAACGAAAACGTTTCTAACAGCGTGAGCAAGGCTAAAATGCCATATACACTCAAACGTGAATAATGTCTTCCAGTGTGGCAGACAATTACTGTAAGGTTAATGTGTTAATTATTATTAATCAAACCTTATCAAAGTGCTTGCTTGTCAAAATGGCACATCTGCATATTCAAATCCTTTTACATTCAAGGAAAATTATGTTTACAGAACAAAGAAAAAGCCACATGAAACCTCATGTGAAGGAAGAAAAAGGAGACCCTTAACCGAGTAAATTAAATAACTGTGGTAAACCATAAAAACTCTGTGTGTGATATATGACTGAGAGAAAATATGCTAATCTGTTAACAGCAAACGCACCATATGGATCTAAACTATGAGCATCATTAAGGCAAAATGCTGGCTTTCACTCTTTCACAGATGATTTCACTCTCCACAAACACTGATAAATGACACATGTTGCTTACTGACAATTCAAACAAAAATAAGACCAAGTGGACGGAAGCTCAGTCACATCTAAGAGAACAAGACGGAAGACTTGCCACACACTCAGAGATAAAACATTGCTCAAGGCCCTAAAGATCCCTCACATCTGAAGCGAAGGATGAATTTCAAATGGCGACCCAACAAACAAGCCTTGGGCGACTGTCCTCACAAAAAGAAGATAGTGTGGCATCTAACAGCACGGGGAGAAAAAAATGGATGATTCTTCTCAATGCTGACATTACCTCAACACCCACAGCTCAGCTCTCATAGCCACTGGCCAGAAATGGACACCCTATGACTAACACCACACAAAGCCGAGGATAAAAACAGGAGAAGTCTGATCTTCACACCTCAGATCAACCAAACAACATGCAATACACAAGCTGCATTTTTTGTATAGTCTATCATGGTTTAATAGTCATTTTGGAGTGTGCTAAAAGTTACCCATAACCAGAACCATGCTGAAATAATTAAGTGAATACGGGGTGTTGTTAGGCATGTCAATGACAATCCCAAACACATGGCATGCCATATTCATTTTTTATATTTTGGCAAGAAAGTCATATTCTTTCCACAAAATGGTTCTCTTGGACAGTTCCAATTTTTAAAGCACCCACACATTAAACTGAAATATGGATTTTGACATTGTAATGATAACATATAATATATATATTGTTATAAGGGAAACAGGTCAATTTAGCTCAAAGGGAATCATTAATGATTTTATAGGGAATTTGAACAGACTCACTGTTTCACGGCGATTCACCGAACAAGCCGTATAACAAACTCTGCACTGGATATTAAAATCCCAAAATATAGTGAAAACACTATTAAATAGCACAGTAACAAAATCGACAGATTAAGGCATTAACTTATGAGCACAAAACACAAGATATTTCTCTTTTCAATATAAACAAGACTTTATTTATATAATGCTAAGACATGTAAACTAATCTACACATGAACACAAGCATTCACACATTCACGTTGCAGAAAGAGAAAAGTGAGGAAAGGATTAGATTAAGAGAATGAGAATTTGATGTCCCACGTTGACAGCAATATGTGCAATTGCATAAACCTGAACAACCATCAATCACTGATTTAACACTCGCATTGAGTTTTCAATGAGGCTAAAATCTATTTTCAATATTACACCAGTTACAGCAAAGTCTGGGGTTTGTACTTGCGTAGCTTTTGTGTTTAAAGGATTCCCTTTGTTCTCCGTCTTTTCAGGAAAGGGTTTTTCCGAAGTCGCTGATTGGCTTAGAGTTCAGGAGTCGTTGAAGTGGGCGTTGGCTGGTTTTGCAGAGTCTTGGGCTTGTCGTATTTGGCAAACGCAACTTAGCACACGAACTCACGGAAAGAAAATAAACTAAAGTCAAAGAATAAAAGGATGTAAAGACTAGGTGGCTTTTCTTCTCATCATGGTAGCAACTGGCTGGGTGTGTTCAGAGCACATGACTGAAGAGAGAGTTCATTTTTCCGGAGAGAGAGAGAGAGTTCCAAGAGGACGGAGCATTCAAGAGAGAGTTAAGAGCGCGTTAAGAGAGGGATTTCAAGGGGGTGTCCTAGTATTTATTCTCGGCCTTTTAGGGACCTCCCAATGGTTGTCTTGACCAATTAGATCCCATGCTGGCTCTTTGTTTCTTCACCCAATCAATAAATCACATGTCATGGTCAGTCACATTGCCCGAATTTTACATTTTCTTGCAAAGTATCCTTTTGAATGTGATTTCTATAACCAGAATATGATGCATTTGACAGGAAATCCATCAAAAGAAATGATTAAAGCTATACTTATGACACTCATACATACCAAACATGCCATTAACCCTTAAGGCTTACGCTATTCAATACTAATTAAAAGCACGATAAACACAATGATTAAAACAAGGATATTCAAATTTGTGGGTCACATACATAATATGCTGTTATGCATAGAAATGATTAGTTTCATTAACCATGAGCATGAAAGTCCTTTAAGATGATTTTACAGTCTGTAGCTGTGATTTCTATCACAGATTTACATGTAATGGTCACATGTTGCATCTCTTTGTCCATCAATATTTATTCCTCAAATGTATTACCGAATTCCTGCATTGGAATTATCATTGAGTGTTCCTTTGGTTTTGCAGGCTGTATTCAGACGGGCTGGCGCTAGGGTCTGATTTATGACTTCCTGCTGTTGTCTTGTGGAATTCGCTTCTCATGTTTCAACCATGCTTCGATCGAATCTTGATTTGCCAATTATTCGGTCCTTGATATTCTACACACCCCCTTCGTTCGGCGAGGTGTTTTAGCAGAAGACATCGTCGAGCTGGAAAACAAGGGCAGAAGAAGCAGACAAAACACAGCAAACAACAAGACAACACCTCCATGACAGTTACTGTACTGGTGCCGGGCATTAGGTTATTCAATTTTGGAAATTATTGTTTTAATTCTTCGATCAACTTTTGCGACTAGATTTGTGTGTTTCTTCTAAGTTGTCTTAACTTAAGAATGTTCACATTTAGTTTCTAGTGCAATAATTTGTGGTAAAATGAATCGACCTATCGTGCATGGAGCTCTCTGGCTTTCCTTCAGTCTAGAGTGGCTTGCGGATATTAGGTGTAGCGAGTCAATCCTAATATCAGACCTTTGACCCTTGCAGGGTGTCTAGGTGTTTCACCTACTAAAGAAAGAGGGGAAGGAAAAGGATAGGTAAAAGAAGAAAAACAAAACAAAGCTGCTGTGGGTTTTCCTAGCATGATTTGCAACTACTGTTGAGCTAGGATGTCATGTGCAGCTAGGGGGCCATGCACCTTAACTTCGTGTCAGGTGTTCTAACTCTTGTGAGGATAGCTATATGTTTCTTCATGGTGGTGTATGTAACTGTGTTGTGCTACAGTTGGATATTCTACTTGTGGGAAGAATATGTTTGTTGAATGTGTTATCAGTAGATGTGGTTACCTCTGGGTGTAGGTAATGTTGTGTGTGTTAAGGGTGTAGTGTATGTGGTGGTCAGATCTGTTCCAGTCTGTGTCGTCTCCCCCCTTTTCAGGTATGTTACATAAGACTGGCTCTCTTCATCCTTGGCTTGGATGTGGGCATGTCCATGATCTAATGGGGATCAGTCCAGAAAGGCAGGAAGTTCTTTAGCAGACAGTCGGAGGTAGTTTGGCATGGCTGTGTGAAGCTGGGCTGCAAACTTTGTCTCCTTTGTTGCATTCCTCTTGTGCTACCTTCTGGATGTGGCAGACTTTCTGACCTTCTGTGCTTTGGTGGTTGCTGTTGCACAGACAGGAATGTGGTTCTAGGAGTTGGAGTTAATATAGCAATTTGCTAGTGAGTGATGGGTGAGTGAGGTGATGTTCTCTGGTACCTCAGTTTTCATCAACGGTTGGCCATGAGAGACTTGCTCGTCCTGTGTGGTTGTTGAACAGGTGCTTGTCATCTCGGATATGGTGGTGTACCATGCGATCGTCGGCCTTCCGCTCTGTCGCTGGTCACAGCGAGCATGACTCAATTTCGTAGTCATCCGTGTTCAGCTTATCTTGAAGGAACTCGTTCAGTTGGCTCATGACTTGTTCCATGTCTTCTGACGGTAAGCTGTATGGTTCTGGAGCATACTCAGCACTGTGCATGTCTGAGTATTGCTGAGGTGGGTTTCGTTGTCGCCGCTAACCCTACGAGATGCTCTTGGATGAGTCAGGCGATTACCTTTGGATGTCTGGTTAGGTTTCCAGTTGTTGCTATCTTTTGCATTTCTTGAGAAGCGTGGCTGGTCCCATGGATTTTTCCAGAAGTTGGGCTGATAGCTTTCGTGGACATGGGGATCACGTTCTCTGTGCTCTTGATGGATGACTCTGGTATTGTGATGCATCTGGGTGTCGTCCAGTGCAAGGCTTGAGTCTTTGTTGACAGAGTTCAAGAGTGTGGATGTTTTGTCACCTTTCTTTGAGGCCATCTTCTGCTTGTTGTAGGCCTTCTGTGTTAGGTCACGCAACTGTTGGATGGTCATGGAGCGTGGACAGGCCATGACGCCTAGATGGTGGCTGACTCCAGGGTGCAGATTTCTTAGGAAGAGGCTTTTGAAGTTCACATCCTCTTCAAGGTCAGGTTCGTTGTGTGCACCAAAGTAGGCTTGTCGGAGTCGGTTGTAGTAAGCTTGTGGAGCCTCTTGTCGACCTTGTTTGGTTTCTAAGGCAGTTAACAGTCCATGTTCAGAGTCAGGGTCGGTAAACTCTTTAATCAGGACCTCACGAAGTAGCTGGTAGTCTGACTTCGTTCGACTAGGCTGTCGATCTAGGAAGTTTCGTACCTCGGAACTGGACGTGGCTCTAAGGAGGTATAACCTGTCTCTGTCAGTCACGTGAGGTCTCATTTCTAGATAGAAGTCGATATCTTGAAGGTGGGCCTGGATGGTGTGGCCCCCTGTGGAGTTCGGGTTGAACTTGCTGATCCTTTTAGACAGCTTGTCGAGGTCTTTGATGGTCATCCCAGGTGCAGCTCCAAGGTCTGCTTGGATGGGAGGTTTTCTTTCATTGACAGGAAAGAGTTCTGTGGCGAAGGCAGGTGAGGTTTTGGGTTGTGGCCCTTCGCTTCTTTCGCTGTATACGAGTTCTTGGACATGGGACTCTGCTCTGCTCAGCAGTGGTGAGGCTGAGTGTGGTTTCTCTCGCTTTGGCTCTTGCTTCTGCACATAAGCATGTTTGAGTCCTCTTCTGACCATATAGAGCTGATCATTGGTATCGTCTAGTTGTGGGGTCAGATTGTCCATTTCAATTCTGTACCTTTCAAGGTGGTCCTTCAGGGCACTTATTTCAGCATTCTTGTTGCTGATGTCATGCTTGGCTTTCTCTAGTAGCTGGTTGGCATACTGAAGTCTGTTTACCAGGTCTTCCTGGGCAGCCTTTGCATGTTGTTGGTCGAGCTGAGCTGCTGTCAGGGCTGCTTGGAGCTCTTAACTTGTTCCGTTGTTTCCTGCTCGCTCTCGTTGGGTGCTTTGAGTTGATCTTGAACTTTCACTTCCAGCTTGTCTATGCGACGCTGAGCACATGTCAGTTCCTCTTGAAGGTGGGTGATGTGCTTGTCGCTCAGTTTCAGCTGGGTCGTGAAGGCATAGCTTAGGAGCTGGCAATTTTGACTAGCTCCTCATGGTTGTTATTCTGGCTTGAATCTTGTGTCAGGAATCTTCTCAGACCTAGGATGATTATTAAAAATAATAACAGTTCAAACGTCTTGGGGGTGAGGCTGTCTGTCGTACCTCTCAGCCAAGTGTTCACATCTTCCCTTTGCCAGGGGTCTGCAGTCTGCATGTTGGCACGCTGGGGAGAAGAGAGACTGACACAGATCTGTGTGGAGTGGAAGCTTATGTGGGTGTGACAACTAAGTGTTATGTCAGTGATTCTGAACCACTGGTGAAGTGTGGTGATCACTGTGTTGGTCTCAGAGTATCTAGGTAGACTAGCGATGTGAAGACTTCGTCACTCTAATGAGGAAGAGGAAAAGAGACAAAAGGTGAAAAACAAATTTAATAAAAAAACAATTTCTTTTCTATTTTTTTTTAAATGAAGAAAATTCTTTCCCTTTTTTTTTTTTATTATTAAATGTTGTTATCAAGGAGGCAAACAATATTATTAAATCTTCGTCTTGGACAAACTAATATAATAATACTTCTGATATCTCTTTTCTTAGTCTGAAAGAATTGACAACGCAACACCTTACAGTTGGACCGCTCACCAGGGAGGCTGCGAAGGCGCCAGTTGCTCAACACTTATCTCTATTAAAATTGATCTCAGCGTTGCATGAGTTGTTCAAATTTGGATTGCGTTTTAAATATAGGGAGGTTAAGAAGAACAAAAGTAGGTTTGATTGCAATCAAATTCGTAAGGATGATTCGCCTTTTGACAGGATTGTATATCTCATACACTTAGAATTGATTGATGGTTCTTACAGGTCCCTAC
Organism: Gymnocypris eckloni scoliostomus; assembly: GCA_027564155.1. Lineage (NCBI taxonomy): Eukaryota > Metazoa > Chordata > Actinopteri > Cypriniformes > Cyprinidae > Gymnocypris > Gymnocypris eckloni. The sequence goes on along the minus strand of CM050431.1, from coordinate 12,035,520 downwards.
AAATGTGAAAAGTGAAGAGGAAAGAAAATGGTAAGACAAAGTAAAATTGTAAAGTAATAAACAGGCAAAATAAGCAAATATGAAATTAAGTAAATGAGGAAATAAGTAAATAAAATAGTGGTTATGTTTATAACCAAAACAGGAAGAATTAGGGGTAAAACGCAATAAAGTAATGAGTGAGTATAAGTCTGAATAGAATCTACTTATATGGGTAATAAATCAATTAGGTAGAATAAGTTTACTTAAACTTTCAAAGTTCAATACTTATTTGTACCTAAAATGATTATGCCCAAAAGGGAATACTAGAAGGAAGGACCATATTAAACAATATGAGGGTGACAATTAGAATGATTCCACATAAATTTAATGTTTTAATTAAATTTGAATTTGGCACAATTAATAATTGTAAACTAGTATTTTCCTTTCTAGTAGAACTACAAATAAGTGGTAAAAGGGAGAAATAAGGAAGATAAAGACCAACAAGTATATTAGTTTAAATGTTTAAAGGGTTAAACCACTTTAGCTTCTCAAAACACACACTTTATTCAACCATTGGATGTTTAATGCTAACTTCTAACCTTTGAGGCTAATGGCTTTAGCATAGACTTCAATGTAAACACCACCGTGCCATTAGCAACAGCATGGAGCTTGTTTACAAAAGCATCGATGTACTGCGGCGTGCGCAGTTCAAAGTTGCTCCGGAAGTATGTTAAGACTTTCGTGTCACAACCGTATCTGTGGCAACCGACAACCTAGTGGCTAGCACATTAATGGTTGCATTACAAATACAGTTAAGCATGTTACATGAAATGTTGGCGCATCTCAACACTGTACAAATAACAACACCGCTTGTTCTGCGATGTGGCGCTTAAACTTTCAGTTCGTTCAGAGCTAAACTTAAACCTTATTCAAATAATAGCTTCGTGCTGCGGTTGAGGAAACAGTGAATCACAAGCCCGTGTCCGTTTATATGGACATAAACACAACAGGGTTTCTTCGCTGTTGGTTCAAAGGTAAACTTTACTTGATAAAGCTTTTAAAACTCCCATTCAAATCACTCTCGGACACGCGCAGTGTTTTCGCGAGATATAATTAACTTTGTGAGCAGTGTACACAAACAGGCAAGCATTATTCTCTAATGTTTAACCCGGGGAGTCATAGATCTGACAATGGAACACGCACTGACGATCAAACTATGAATAATAAGGCTTTGATAAATAGAATTGAGGAACACGCTCAAAACTATTCTTTATCCACTGATTTATTTCCCTTTTAATTACTGCAGTTTAGCTTCGTGCGGCTAACAGTTACTGAGATTATGGAGTAAGTTATAGCTATTAGATGACCTGGAACACGCAGGACATTAATTCAGCTATAAAACAAGGCATTACAAGAAGAGAGGAACACGCTCATCTCCAACCTCATTCTCCGATCTCAAATGTTAACTTTGAGTTCCCTTACTGCAGTTAAACAAAACAGGAGAGGCTGACTCGAGTTACAGCCTTCTCTGTGCTCATTCATTCAAGGAGGCGCGCGCTGCTGACGTCACTCACACAAACGCACACACACCAGTCTCGATCTCATCCGTAAGAATATAAAAGATTAAATAACTTGGTTTATGCTCATAATTTAGATTAATCTGCCCGCATCCTCCACCAATATGTAATGATAACATATAATATATATATTGTTATAAGGGAAACAGGTCAATTTAGCTCAAAGGGAATCATTAATGATTTTATAGGGAATTTGAACAGACTCACTGTTTCACGGCGATTCACCGAACAAGCCGTATAACAAACTCTGCACTGGATATTAAAATCCCAAAATATAGTGAAAACACTATTAAATAGCACAGTAACAAAATCGACAGATTAAGGCATTAACTTATGAGCACAAAACACAAGATATTTCTCTTTTCAATATAAACAAGACTTTATTTATATAATGCTAAGACATGTAAACTAATCTACATATGAACACAAGCATTCACACATTCACGCGTTGCAGAAAGAGAGAAAGTGAGGAAAGGATTAGATTAAGAGAATGAGAATTTGATGTCCCACGTTGACAGCAATATGTGCAATTGCATAAACCTGAACAACCATCAATCACTGATTTAACACTCGCATTGAGTTTTCAATGAGGCTAAAATCTATTTTCAATATTACACCAGTTTCAGCAAAGTCTGGGGTTTGTACTTGCGTAGCTTTTGTGTTTAAAGGATTCCCTTTGTTCTCCGCCTTTTCAGGAAAGGGTTTTCCGAAGTCGCTGATTGGCTTAGAGTTCAGGAGTCGTTGAAGTGGGCGTTGGCTGGTTTGCAGAGTCTTGGGCTTGTCGATTTGGCAAACGCAACTTAGCACACGAACTCACGGAAAGAAAATAAACTAAAGTCAAAGAATAAAAGGATGTAAAGACTAGGTGGCTTTTCTTCTCATCATGGTAGCAACTGGCTGGGTGTGTTCAGAGCACATGACTGAAGAGAATTCATTTTTCCGGAGAGAGAGAGAGTTCCAAGAGGACGGAGCATTCAAGAGAGAGTTAAGAGCGTTAAGAGAGGGATTTCAAGGGGTGTCCTAGTATTTATTCTCGGCCTTTAGGGACCTCCCAATGGTTGTCTTGACCAATTAGATCCCATGCTGGCTCTTTGTTTCTTCACCCAATCAATAAATCACATGTCATGGTCAGTCACATTGCCCGAATTTTACATTTTCTTGCAAAGTATCCTTTTGAATGTGATTTCTATAACCAGAATATGATGCATTTGACAGGAAATCCATCAAAAGAAATGATTAAAGCTATACTTATGACACTCATACATACCAAACATGCCATTAACCCTTAAGGCTTATTCAATACTAATTAAAAGCACGATAAACACAATGATTAAAACAAGGATATTCAAATTTGTGGGTCACATACATAATATGCTGTTATGCATAGAAATGATTAGTTTCATTAACCATGAGCATGAAAGTCCTTTAAGATGATTTTACAGTCTGTAGCTGTGATTTCTATCACAGATTTACATGTAATGGTCACATGTTGCATCTCTTGTCCATCAATATTTATTCCTCAAATGTATTACCGAATTCCTGCATTGGAATTATCATTGAGTGTTCCTTTGGTTTTGCAGGCTGTATTCAGACGGGCTGGCGCTAGGGGTCTGATTTATGACTTCCTGCTGTTGTCTTGTGGAATTCGGCTTCTCATGTTTCAACCATGCTTCGATCGAATCTTGATTTGCCAATTATTCGGTCCTTGATATTCTACAACATTTATAAATCATATAAATTTAATAAACCAGTATTAATTAGCTTACCTTTTCACATAAACAATGAAAAACCATAAAAACATAAATTTTGTATGCCCTTATCACCAGCTTATCGGACTTCAATCCGAGTCAGTGACTGCTGGAGGAACTGGAGCGCTGAATTAATTGGCAAAACCCAGCATCACAGGATCATATGCGCCAGTATTTTGGCTCATTTTGAGTGTCAGAGGTGTACAAAAGTGAGTTTTGATCGAGTAACTTGTAGATCTGTGTTGCTCGAGCCACAAACAGTTTCAGACTGTTCAGACCGATTTGAAAAAAAAAAAAAAAAAACTGTAAAACTGACATGGTAAATATTTTGCATGGAAAGTGGAATAGAATCTTTGCTGGAAGAAGCTAAGCAAAGTTTGGTTTGGTAGGTACTTGGATAGAAGACTGCCAGGCATTTCCAGGTGCTAGAAGATGGTGAGAAATGTCTCCAATCATACTGTAACTGATAGTATATTGAGAATTTTAGCTATATTGGAGTGCTGGAATACTGACCAACCAGAAGCCGTAACTATAAATTGTTTTATAAATATTTCAGGTAACTTGATTATGCTGAAGATTCAGCTATCAATAATAGTGTGGAACTATTACCATTAAACATTCTACCAGATTTAAATCCATTCTCAGCACACAAAATAGTCTGCAGACTATGGGCCTGCTCACATAAGCTGTTCATTTGGCCAAATGTATTGAAAAGAATTCTCTGCATAATTAGCTAATTCCTATATCAAGGCAGATAACATGAAGACAGCTCTCCTGCTGCGGTTAGCATGGCACCCAACTGACAACAAAGCCCCACAGACAGCCGCAATTGTCTTTTAGCAATTATAGCTACGGTAACAATAGTATCGGAGTGTGTGAGCACACGTGTGTGTATGAATGTAGGAACGCAGACCTCTGTTTAAGTCTTATCATAAATGGGGAAGAGGGGTTACAAAGACGTCGTCTTATTTACCGAAAAACTGCGGCAAATGATGAAAGCTTGTACGGGGAGAGAAACAGGCCTGCGTTTGTTGTGCTCAAACAGCTCTAACTTTTCCCCAGGTTTTACAATGCTGCAACGCGGAAATACTTTTCATTGAGGCACACCAATGAACACACTGAAAAGGATGTTTGCTTATCAGGCCCGAGTTGTGCAAACTTTTAAAAGGGAGTGTGCGTTTATCTGCAAGTGCACGGTTTGAACAGGCTACACTAATGTTGCTATTGAACCAACAACATTCCTCTAAAACAATCATCTCTTCATTTTCCTACCCAATCTGTTAAAGGAAAGTCTTTCACGCGAAAAAAGCGGAGAAAAATAACTTCCTTTCTTCTTCCCAAACAGCCCGGGAGTCTTGTACAGATGAAACGGAGCTGGAGCGGTGTTTCATGTTTTGTTTGGTTTACGCGGTTGCAAACTCTCACACAAACTTGTGTTACCTGCACGCAGCAAGCTTTGAGTTTGACGGAGTGTGGAGAGAGTTCCTGCAGGGAAAGCTGGAATCACAGGCCCAACGTACCTTTGTATCCTAAACCCGTCAGACGGGAGCAGAACCCTTCTCTAATCTACCGCTCTGTATCTCGGTCTATCGCAAGTTGGGGCGAGAGCTTATCGAAAGTCACACCAGTGCTCAGAAGGGCCTGGATGAAAGAAACGCAGCCGAGGAGCAATCCAGCTAGCGTGGACGAGACCAGTTTTCACCACCTTAGTGTGCATGAAATCTTAATGGACCCTGTTTACTTTGTAAATACACATCCCTGGTGTTATTGTGAACAATTTATCATTACAAGTCATCCCAAAGGAAAAAGGTTTGTCTTCGCAATCTTTCATTAAAATGCAAAGACTTCTCCTCTAAAACGACTTTTTATTTTATTTCATGGGAGCATGAAACATTTTGAGGGAATCACTTGAGTTGTAAATGCAAAGGGGTTAATGGAGGAGCAGAAAAATGACAAAAATCTGCCATAATTGTTAAGAACAGCAGAGAGATAAATGCATGTTACTTTTCACGCTTATAAAATTCTACAAAGTAAAAAACTAAAATGTATACAATTATAGAACATCAGAACATCTAATTGAATCAAATATAAAATCATACTGAATTATAATATTGCATAATATAATACATTTACTTGTTTAAACAATTGCAAACTGTGATGCTAAGAAGAGAATACAGATAAATGGTTATTTTTACATTTGTAAATTCATTTTATGATAGCGGATTATTTTCTAATATAATATAATATAATAAAACATGATATTACACTGTGGAGTAGTCAACAATGGGTTAATCAGGCAAGAAACGTCAGGATGCAAGTGAAAGCACATACAGTATATTGATTTTGCTTTAACACCCTAGACAGAGAGACTGTTGTCGATGTTATGAGAAGGTCCAGAAGCAGTCGTCGCTGCAAAACTTTGGAAGAGATGTTCATTACCCTGCAGAAGCCAAAAACAGTTCTCCAAAAACAGTCTCCATCAACACACCATCAGATCATTAACGAGGTGTCAATACAGATACAGTACAGAGGGAGCAGGATTCATGGGTGTGGGTGGGAGTGTGTACGAGACACACGTTTACACTATGTGTTGCTCCAGTTGCAACGTCAACTGCTTTTTAAAAAGTACTCTAGTGTGCACAGCCCCGAGACTGAGGAGAAGACGAAAGAGGGGATGGAGAAAGAGAATGGCCACAACAGATTGATGAATTTGAGGGAGGAGTGTATGGCTCTATAAGAAAAAAAAATCTAGAAAAAATATGGTTATTTAAAATAATCCAATTATAGTCAATAATGTCTTGAAATAAAATGATAATAAATAAATATCAATTAAAATCAGATGCCATTTTTGTCATTTAAATTAAATTCAAATGAATTACAAGTAAATCTGTGCTAAAATTAATCATGAAATCATCTGACCAATAAGAGTGGAGTAAGCTCTCGGAAAAGAGGGATTTAAAGAAACCTTGAACAAATCGTTTCAGAAACGGTGAAAAAAGAGGTAATGCTGCAATACATATGAGATTTTTTTTTTTTTACCTTGGATGCATGTAAACCTATTGTAGGAGACCTGCAAAAGAAAATTAGGAACCTTGAAATAGCATTACGGGGCAGTTTAAAATAATTTTTTTGTTAAAAGAAAAAAAAGCAGGAATGTATTAGTCTCTTGAGGAGTGTGCCACCTCTCCCCAGTCCACATTCATCAGAAACAAGGACTAATTTCTGGTTAAAGCTATCCATTAACATTGTACTAGTATGGACAACCTGGGCCATGTTAACTAGTCAAACCTTCACCCCTTGCCTGGGAGCCCAGTCATTGAGCAGCGTTTGAAGAGAAAGCAGTTGTTCATTCATCCAATGTATAGAACCACAGACAAGTGGGAGGAGCATTGAAGTTCAATAGCAGATAGTTTTAATTGCAGATTTGCCGCCAGCCACCTCGACCCTATACCACAATGCCTCTGCTCTGTTGTTGTCCCTTTGTTCTTGTTGCATGCTTCCACTTAATTGCTTTTTATCCAATTGCATAGCAGGTCCACTACTTTGATTCCTCTCAGGTTTCCAAGCCAAAGTCTTCTACTTTCAGTCTTTTCTTTTGTGGTTCTGAGAAGGCAAGATCCCTTCAGGTGCTCGGATTGTAAAGTATTGTTGATATACTGAATGGCGCAGAGCCTCATAAGTGGGCGACTCTTAGAGGAGAACTCTGCTGGCCGAAAGGTGATGCTCAAAGCGGCATTGTCTTTGAGCTTCAGGTTTATTTTATTCCTTACAACCAGGGATCTACTGTCTGAATCAATTGGGGAGTTTGCCTTTACAATATAAAATGACAAAAAACACCCCTAAAGGACTTCACCTGGTATCCAAACAAGCATTTACACTAAAAATGCATTGCACAAACCTCTTAAAAAAGGCAGGATGTGCATCTTTTGATTTACTCCAAAATATCCATACATTTTCAATGCACCATTCACTGACCAAGGACAAGGCCTCGTGCTGGATAAACGTGCCACACCAAATCAAATATATAACACTTAGTGTTGCTTTCTTTTTAGATCACACCCAAACCATAATGCTAAAGCAGAACATAAAGAGATGCCGAAGAATGGCAACATTCTTTTTCACCCCCTTCCCCCTACTTTCTTTTCTTTTACATTTTACAGTATTTTGCTTTGATGGCGACAAAGCTTGTAAGAAGCAAGTGGGGAGGGTCTGAATCTCGGCAAATACACAAGGCTTCTCGGTTCAACAAACGAAAAAAATCAATCTATTTGGCCCAATAGGTCTCAGACTGCAATTATAAAAAGCGGTAGCGGCTGACAATGTCTACCTTAAAGCGTGCAAACTGCACAAAAGAAGAAAATAAGGAGAGACCTGACGAGGACAACATATATTGTGAAGCCACAATGTAGGGGCACAAAAAAGATTCCCAGTTGTTGGTCAATATACGCTAAATATGGTTGCTGTTGATCTCATAATGGTGACAATGGCAGAGGTTTGACAGCATTTGGTCAGCTAATACACTGTCATTATTAAGGAAAAATAGATATTTTTCACAATTCTTTTTCGCAAATAACTGCCTTTCACTGAAATTGTTTTTCCGTAAATCAAAGGCTTTGGAGGACATTCAGGCAAATAAAGGACCTTTCTGTGTGTGTTTATAAAATACCTGATATAATGTGGATATTATGTGCAGCTGATTTCACCACATATACCGTATCACCACTCTGTATTTGCTTCCTGTGCCTGGAAAAAACACAGCTGCAATAAACACACTCTCAGTTACCTTTGCAAATAGAGGTCAAACCTCTTTCTCAAGAGCTGGGGAAGATAAAGTGTACCTGGGAGATACTCTCAATGACAGCTCTGTTATTTGTGTAGCCACTGAGCAAAAACAGAACTCTTAACTACAGCAGAGAGGAAGAGAAGAGAAGAGGAAATGCTTTTCATCCACTGCACTTTCAAATGAAGCATGCGGCCAAACTCACACTCAAACTTACACGCCAACTTTCGCATTCTCAATACACATACTGCATGACTCACTTTTGATTATTTACCTCAATTTTTAATCTAGATTATTGCTTTTCTTATTTTTTTTATGTTTAATTTGAATTGTTATATAGAAACAAAATACATTGTACTTTTTTAAAATCAATTAGTCTGACTGAGACTGGTTCAACAAAACGGATGGATTTTAATGTCATTTATAACGGATTTTTATGAATATTGAAGGATGACGAAAACCTTGCATTTTCTACATTTGAATATGAACAAACATCAAGCCTCCATGTTCCACAGGAAAAGTAGCGCTTTTAGCCGCTTTGACTTTTTTCTAGCTCCATGGATTAAGATATATCTATGATTGGTTATAATGTATAAATGCAAGAAAGCAAATGCAAAACAAAAACATCTAAACTGACATTTTTAATGCAGCACTTTAGACCTAAATGGAATTAGGTAAACAACACTTCTTAAAAGGTAATCAAAGCTGCTGTCTTCGAAATCTTGACAGTTTTATAGATTAATTGCGTGGCTCTAAATCTAAGGCTTACATTGCAAAAAAAAAAAGAGTAATTATTTCTTATTTAGAGCACCGTCCCTCTGGGGTGGAAATACCTCAGCGTGAGCTTTGATGAGACCCTAGCAAATGTGAAACTCTAGTTGAGTGCTTTGTCTCCACAGCCGCCCAGAGGAGGAGAGGAGAGGCCAGTTTAATTTTCTGCGCTTCATTAGTTAGCTAGACCTCTGGAAGCCCCCCCATTGGGCCGGTCTGCCACTGCGCACACACACACGCATCCCTCCACCTGTCTCTAAGGGTGTTCAGCGCCGCACTGATTAGCCCCTCCGACACATGCATGCACTCACACACGTGCACAAGAACAGTTCAGGTGTGGCTTGAGGCAGCACGCATGCTTCAGCTCAATTGCTTTTTATCAGATTTCATCAGGGAGCCATTACCTCTGTCTCTTTACCTTTTAGGCTTCGGTTTCCCTGCTATCTTTTTCATTCTTTTTGTGCCGCTGGGCAGACGCATGCATGTTTAACCATATACATTTTGAGTGTGAGAAGGTTAACTGTATAATGTTAACCTCCAGTGGCTAGCTCCAATTTGGCCAAATAGAAAATGCTGGAGCCTTTAACACAAGCAAAGATGTTCATATTCACTTTTATTTTTGCATTTGACTACCTTGCTCGGAGATGACCTAATTCTTTCACACATAGAAAGTGTTTCAGCTGGTATCAATGCACGCAAAAATGCATGTTTTTATCATAAATTGGAATGAAATCGAGTGTGTTAACATGCTCCTCATTTACTCACCTTCATGTCATTCCAAACATGTAAGACTGAATTTCTTCTGTGAAAGACAAAGGTGGAGACGAGGGTAAGTAAATTACAACATTATCATTTTTGGGTACAATAAACATACAATAAACAATTACAGTCTTTTAAATGTTGATGACTCAAATTGCTCTTCACAGACTTTTTGTCCAATCAAATGCTTCTCCACCTGGTAACACTTGGGTTTTTTTGTTTTGTTTTCTTTTTATTTAATATCAGGCACTTGCCAGCCTGATAAAATTGTGACTGGATTGTCAATGCTTAACAAAGAGAACTACTAAAGCAAAGTAATTCACCTCTACAAACCCCATGGAGAAATCAGAAATACAGCACTGCTTCGGGCCTGAAGAACTTGGGATCAGTACAAAGAATCATTTAACATTTTCTCCACTGTCTAATAAGGCCCTGGGACTGTGGCCAGTGTGTATTTAGGCTGGCATAGAGTTGGATGATGGCCGAGTACAGTGTCAGCCATGGGTGCCATTTCTGTAATGGGGTTTTCATTTATTGCCTTGAGGATAATCCACTTTAGACAGGAAGCACTACCTACAGCCATTAAGTCTAATCCCATGGACTCAGTTTAATTGTCTGGTTTCTGAACACACTGCAAGTTGTAATGGTCGCACTGTGGAGACTGCAGGAAATATATATGAGAAAGCATGACTGTGATGATGATAATTATGATGATGAAACCATCATGACACCTGGAAGACTTAAGGAAGGACACTCCCATGTGACAGGAAGTGATTCAACTAAAAACTTCCTTAAAAAAAATAAAAAAGGTTTTAAATTAGTAATGATTTAAACTTAATGGTTAAAGTACTTAATGGCAAAACAAAAGTAGCTTTGACATGTATTTATTGTTAAAAACTATTGCATTGAATTACAATTTTCTATTAAACATTCATATTAATTAGTTTTGAAATATGTTTTATGTTTTTAATTAATTAAGTGTTATAAATTTAAATTATCTCTTTTAATTTGAATTCGATCTTAATTTCAGTTTGTCATAAAATTCAAAAGTGACTTTAAAATGTGATTTTATGCGTGTACACAGTACGTTGCAAACGTTTTAGGCCATTCGTATTAAAAACCAAAAAGGATTTTAAGGCTTATTACAAGTAATAGAAAAAGGAATGTGTGGAAATGTAAACTGATATTTCCTACTGACACACTACAGCAAATGATTAAAAGTTAAATTGTTAAAACCGTTTTAACCTTTATGGTTAAATACTTTTACATAGCACTGTATATATGTATATGACTTTATGTATGTAAATATGAAATTGCTCTAGAACAGTGTTTGAAAAAAATCAAGTAGGAGCTTTCAGATTTTTTTTCTCATAGTTTCTTAGTATAGTTGTCAGATGGCAGCTATTTCAAAATGGGCCAGATCTGTCTCTCGGAGCCTAGTATTTTCTGCACAAACATGCATTTCCGTAGAAATAATGCAGTCCTAAACCACTTGAATGTGTAATGCGGTCACATAATTCCTCATGCGGTCATTTCATGTGCCACTATATCTTTCATACCTGCTAGCTGCTGCTTTTTCTTTTACAGACACGATTTTTCACCCCCTTCACACACACACACACATATAGAAATTGCACAGTGCATCCACAAAGCATGCATTTATCTCAACTGAATACAGGGCCATGAGAAGGCTCACAGCAATTAACACTCTCTCTCACACACACACACACACACACACTATGGGCCATCTTGAACCCTCTCACATTACTGCAAAAACACACACTAATAATCTCACACAGACCCATGTATTGACTCTCACAAAGAATCTCTCGCAAAGACAATGAACATCTCACACGCTTGCCCTGTGTCAGAAAACGAGGTGTTTATGAGCGGATAGTTTGGGCCGGAAGTAGCTGTTCTCTGACCTAGACTCCAGGCCTCAAGGGCAGGTCAGGTCCTCTTGACCCCTGCGTTCCATAAGCCTTGCCTGCTGCAGCCTGAAGCGCTCTCCACGTCTATCAGCCAAACACACATACAGACAGACATACAAACACACTCTGTCAGTCTCACAGGCCTCGACGCCCACTATCAATAAAAGGCCACACAGAAGTTTGACTCTCCTGAGCAACGTGATCTCATGATAATTAGTATGTATTTGACGTAAAATGTGCTTCTATAAAACGTACATTTACTTACGTTTTTACAGGAACTAAAACGTACAATACTGACGTTTTTCATCATTTAAACGTACAAATACTTACGTATTTTCAGCATGTAAACATACAAAACTGAGTATCGACAGCATCTAAAAATAAATCCTTATGAATATCGAAATCGCGTGATTCATTTTATTAGCTGCCATACAAATTCCCTTGTTTCCAATTGCATCATTAATTGTTTACTAATATGAAATGATAACATTTCATTTTGTTGTGTGATTTCTGCGGCCAGCATGTTTCCAATAAAAGGCCTAACTTGACAATGTTAAAAAAGACTTAAACTTGACTTGACTAAAAAGACTTATGTTAAACCTTAAAATAAATAACAATTTGAAATCGTTAAAAGTTAACCTTTGTCATGTTTGCCACGGGCCACAAAAAGCGTTTTCTCCGATATGCTGTGACTGACAATAGAACTATAAAAAACACCGCAACATAATTACCATAAAACAATTGTATTCATGTGCTGTATGGATTATACGACTGTGAGGAACAGACCCAAATAAATCCAAGCCTTCATTCGGCGATCTTCATTTCCCATCCCGAGCAGCAAGTTATCAGCAACTGTAAACGGCAAAACCCGCGCAAACTGACTCCCTCACTCGTTACGAATTCAAATGTTGCCGCTTCTAACGACATGTTTTACGGCAGGAAAATCGAACGCACATTGACACTTGTCACTACTCGATCCGTACCGGAAACACGATTTGTACTGCGCATGCGCGAAATTGCTTCCACTTCCTGTCTGTATGACGAAACAATTTACGGCAATTTCATTAAGAAAATATTGGACTTTTCTTTGCAGTTGAGTGGATTTGATGTAATAATATACTTCAGTGATCATGGATTTGACAAAGATAAAGCATATTTCATACAATTATTAAATTAAATGGTAAATTGCATTTATCTGTCTGTAATGTTTTTCTTATAGTGTACGGAAATAGCTATGTTTAGGTTTAGTGGGATTAGCGACTATAAACACATTTTAATGCTATATTGTTACTAAAATGGTTATTTTCCTGCAAATTTCAGTCAATTACGTTTTATATCCTTTTATATTCACTATAAAATGTGTAGGGTTAGGTTTGTGGGAAGGTTAAGGGGCCTAAAGATCTAAATCGCTTATTGATAAAATTATAAAAATGCATTGATACAAATATCTTAATGATATGAAAGATTCGTAAATATTATACATTTTTAGCTAAAAATACGTATCGATTTGTATGCGTTTTAAACGTTGAAATACATCTAAATTGTACATTTTAGCATCAATAAAAACGTACAAAATGTACGTTTTTGTGCTTGTAAATGTTCCGTATTAATACCTACGTATAAACATGAGACCAAGATGTCCTGAGAGTGAAATAATGTTAGGTAACTTAATGCTACGGTACTCCTGACAGCTGGCAAAAGAAATTACAAAAAAATCACACCCGCAAAAGTTTATGGCTGACATAACTAAAAGCAGCCAACATGCTTTTAAAAATTAGACAATCTATTCGATATGTATTACTACAGTTTCTTTTTTGTTAGGAAGTACACAATAACTGAGGTGAGACCCTTCACCAGGGTGGCACCGAACCCCCAACTGCTCCCCGGGCACTGCTGCATTGGCTGCCCACTGCTCCGGGTGTGTGTTCACAGTGAGTGTGTGTGTTCACGATGTGTGTGTGTGTGTTTGTTCCCTTCTCACTGCTGTGTGTGTGCACTTGGATGGGTTAAATGCAGAGCACAAATTCCAAGTAAGGGAAAACTATACTTGGCTACGTGTCACGTCCTTTCCGTAAGCAGCCACTTATGCTAAACACTAAACCATCCACAACTGCAGAGTAACCTTATAGCAACATGCAAAATATAATTTAGAACACTCAGCAATCGCATAACAATATGGCAAATAACAATCAGGACAATTTAGGCGCCTCATAGCATCAAGCAAAATAACATTTAGGACACTTTAGAAACGTCTTTGCAATACTCTGGCTATACCCTAAACAAGCTAGCATCATACAAGTCATCAAAATTAGATTTTATACAAGTTTGACAGTAAAATAATACTTTTATTCAGCGTTAAATTGATCAAAAGTGACATTCATATTGTTACAAAAGTGTCCTATTTTAAAATAATGCTGTGCTTTTGAACTACGTTTTTATTAAATAATCCTGAAATAATTATCATGGTTTCAGCGCAACAGCTTGACAATAATAAGGAACGTTTCTTGAGCAGAAAATCAGCATATTAGAATGATTTCTGAAAGATCACGTGACACCAAAGACTGGAGTAATGAATGCTGAAAATCTGCTTTGCCATCACAGGAACAAATTAGATTTTGAAATATAAAATTAAAATAAAATTAACAAATACATTTTATATTAAGTTGTAAGAATATTTCACAATATTACTATTTTTACTGTATTTCTGATACAAAATAAATGCAGTCTTTGTGAGCATAAGATATATCTTAACATTTGAACAGTAGTATATGCACAATAGTATAGTCAAGTGGACGTTATAAACTAATTATAAATAATTATTTCCTGAAACCAAAATCACACATTTTGCAGTTATTTTATACATGTTCAGTACTGGCTGCGCGGCTCAGTTGTGTGCTTTGTCTGAAAGAAGCCATTTGCTGTGTGTTGAGTGGACATGTTATAGCTGTTAGTTACATGTGCTGATTAAATCAAGTGTAATATATTGTGTCTGATGGTTTGCGACTTTGAGCATGTAGGTACGTCACCACCCTTCGAGCAGATGTTACATTTAGCAAGACATAAAGAATATGTGTATTTACATACCCAAAAACATTCATATCTCACAGCAGCACTAAAATGAGACATTGCATTTTATAAACGTGTCCACCAGCAGTCATCCATGCGCTACAACAGCGTGTACATGTACAGTCGTCCTCTCTCTATCTTTGTCTCTCTCTTTTCACTCTCGTTTACCCCCAACACACACACAGCCGTTTCCCCCGACACTCTTCTCTTTCAGACTAAACAATTGTGACTTGGCTGGGAAAGAGCTTTGGATCCAGATGCTACTCCTCTGGCTCGCCGCTCTCTCGTGCTGTAGATTGCTTTAATTGGAGTGGCAGGCACCGATACTCTCTCAACAAACACAATGCACCGGGGAGCTCCCACTCCTGGCAGTAGTCTTCCATTAGCACTCCAAATAAAAGAAAGTTGAGAGCTGTTTTTCAGGTGTTTATCGCTAAATCAGCTTCAGGCAGCTGCTAACTCCTCTCCCCTCTAGCTTTTGCCTGCAAACAGTTTGCTCTGAGTTTCTAGACCTTTAGCACATCTGTTTTCTTCCTGTTCACTTTGCTCTGATGTGAAACATAAAAAACGTTTTATTTTCCGAGGCATATGTGGATTTTTTTAAGTCTTTACGATTAGCAGGTAGGCTATATATCACATATCACACATGTATCTGTAAAGGTGCACTATAAATAAATGCACGCATGTGAGTTAAAAAGTTAAAGAGGCTCAGGAGGAGACTTTCAGAGATTAATTAACATTATAAAAACAGATAAGTGTATTATAAAACAAATTATTTGGTGCCTGGATTGCTAATTGATCAATACAGTCTTTCCACTATATTCTAAAATACAAAACATATATATATATATATATATATATATATTAGTGGTGGGCCGTTATCGGCGTTAATGTGCTGCGTTAACGTGAGACTTTATCGGGCGATAAAAAATATCGCCGTTAATCTATTCTCAAAGTTGGGTTGGGAGCTGGGTCTATACTACGCAAGCTATGATGACTTTCACCCTGATATTTTAGCGGATGTATACCTAGCCGAATTGCACTGTAGGGGCGAGAGTCTTCGAACTAGAGGCTCGCAGTCCGTGATGGACAGATGTTAACGGCTGGTCTGTGTGGTAATACAATCGGGCAGGACATCCAAACGCTCACCTATCATTCATCAACCTCAAATATGGCTTTTCCTCTGAAAGATGTATGTAGTAGCAACTTTACATGGCCGCTCAATATGATGTTAACCTAGAGAAATGTGCGCTATTGAAGTGTTTGTGTGGAAGCGCGTTTGCTGCAGGACAGGCTCCGGTGCGCTCACTTGCTCTTACATCTCCGCTATTCTTGGTCATACAGATAAAAGTAGCCTAATACATCTTTCGAATCTGTAAAGACTCTCGCTTATTTGTGTGCACTCAGAATAACAACGAAACGCTTGCGCTTTTAAGCAAACAGGATGCTCTTTAGGTCTCATGTGAACTTGAGCGAGAAACTTCTAATGCGCCACCTGGCTTGAGAAACCCGTTCTCAAAGACTTACTGTTAGTCATTATTTGGGTAGCACACATATTCTGAATGCCTTCGGCAGAATTCAAATGAGCCATTTTAATCTAGATTAAAAAAATTAATCTATGCCCACCACTAATATATATATATATATATATATATATATATATATAAAACCAAAGTTGACCATTGACAATTTGTACAATTGTAAATAATAATACATTAATTAAATTAATCAAAAATATTATTCAGCAAATATAAAAAATATATATTCATCAAAGAAACCTGGAATTTTTTTTACTCATCTGTTTTCAACATAATAACATAAAATGATCATGTAACTAGAGTAATGATGCTAAAAATTCAGCTTTAAAATCACAGAAATACATTACATTTTAAAATATATTGAAACAGAAAACAGTTTTTTAAATAGTAAAAGTATTTCACAATGTTACTGTTTTTGCTGTACTTTGGATCAAATAAATGCAGGCTTGGTGAGCAGAAGAGACTTCTTTAAATGAACTGCTCAAAAACGTTTGAGTGGTAGTGTAAATACATTGTGTAGTAACTATAGAAGCCTATTTCTGCTTCATAAAAATGTCATGTGTTGGTAAATTAAATTTATGACATAAAAAATGAAATTAAGAAATAAAAAGTAAATGTGTTGGCATAAAAAGTTGAAATAACATCTGAAGTCATAAGTATGATATACAAATATTGATATTTTCATAATTATGTTGTTTTATCTCATAATAATCTTTTTCTTTACTTTTTTTGGTGGAAATGGTTTCTATAAATATCCCATTTTTCTTTTGATCACATTTAGAGGTCAAATCCAACTCTAGGCATGCTTATACAACGCCTGCCTCATCACCTTAACCCATGCATGACATTCACTGGCACTAAATTCATCTAGGCTTGAGCTGTGGAGAGACACGGCAGTCATGGTCAAACACAGTAAAGAAAACCCTAAAGCCAGGCCACCTCACGCTTTCCTCACCTCTTCATTCTCTCACCTTGGCTCAAAGGGTCGTGTGTATGTGTGCGAGTTTGTGGCCAGACCTCAGGCTTTGAGTTTTATACCTTGTCCCAAGAGCGTACCACACTGTTACGACTCAATTAACTTTTCTTGCGCTGATTTTACCCAGCTTCCCCTTAAATTTGTCCTGAAATAAATCACAAAAAAAGGAAAATTGGAAAAACAAGAACTGGGGCACAAATTTCCTCTTATATAATCCCCTCTTTGCCAAGACTAGTCAATTAGACTCTGAGGTGTAAAAGTCTGCGCTCTGGCTATACAGTTGGGTTTGAGCATGACTGGTTTGACCTCCTCCATCCAGGACCCCTAACTTCCTCTTCTTTATCTTATATATTTTCTGAAGAGGGATAAAAAGGGGGGCGGGTCGTCCGGAGAGAGCGGGGAATGTGGTCCATTCCCCTAGCGTTCCAAACTCTCTCCCTTTTCAGCACATTTCTAAACAGCACCTCTTCGACCTGATTCCAAAATAAAAGAAAACATGGAAAGAAAAACAAGAAAGCAGCACAAAAAGGCGGAAATGTTATTTAAAAGGTACCAGACCACATCATTTTCCACTGATATTATATACTCCCGGGCCGTATCCAAAATATATACGGGCCAGAGGCCAAGAATGTAAAAATAAAATACATAGACTCAACATCTGGACAGGGCCTGAACAAAACTACTATTTAATCACCACTGAATAACGTATTCTTCCATTTACGCTCTATATTTCTTTTTTTCACACTCGTTTATCCTCACGAAGGTCTGCTACTTCTAATCCAGGCTCGGTTTTCAGCCACGTTTCCTGCATAGCTGACAAAATGCTCATTTTATTATAATTATCCATTGTCTGATGCACACATTGAAGACTTTGTGTTTCCACAGCTTCGCTTTACCGCATACCTGGTGTGCTGATGGTTCAATATCTACTTTTAGGGTTTCTGTTGGCTAAATAAATGGGTAGACTTTGGCAGCACGGAGGCCTGTAATAGTTGTTTTAGTTTCGGGTTCATGTCTTGCTTTGAGAGCTCTCTGGACGCTCTCCAGCTCATTGCCCCATTCCAAACGGAAATATTTACTCCCTTAATGAACAGGCCGAGAGGACTCAGACAGTCAGTGATTACAAGAGTGAAAGGTATATGCAAGGTGTCCGTAACAGTGTGGTTTGGCACCCTGGAGCAAACCACTGAGACTCTGGGTAGCTCTTTATAGAGTTTTCATGCGTGTCTTACAGCTCAAATGGCAAAGTTGCATTGGCGCATTTTAGCCAATAAAATTACCTCTTAGAAACACTCATTTAGACTTATAGATCGAGGTCTACTCAGCATTGAAAACATATTTGGCTTGCCCCTTTTTGAATGAAGCATTTAGATGAAGGAGAGAGGGTAAAATGCAGGAGACATTCATTTAACTCAAAGGTAACTTCTGTTCTGCTGAGAAGACAAACTATATGCCAAAGTGTCCTCTAACAGAGGAATGTATTACCTGGATGTGGTTTCGTACTCAAAGAGCCATACGGAAAAGAGAGAGTGGATGTATGTGTGTGTAATGATGGGGAGGGATAAACTGTTTACAGTTGTTTGGGGAGTCTGTGTGAGGCAGATCTTGAGCATATAGAGGGCTTCATCTAGTCTTGGGGATTTTTACATTTTTGATGCCAATGACTCCAAATTATAGAAAATGGAAATATTATTTTTTTCCTAAAATGGAAAGGCAACTATACATGTTCATGTATAAAGATCTATATATACTGTACCAGCAAATTATAAAGCATGAGAACTTTAAAATATTGTTTCCAAGATTAAAACTTAAGAAAGCTTTTCTTATTATTATCAATGTTGAAAACAGTTGTGATGCACTACTTGCACTAATCCTTTTTTAAGGATTCTTTGATTAATATAATGTTTATCTGAAACAGAAAACTTTTGTAAAATTATAAAATGTCTTCACTGTCACTTTTGATAATGTTATTGCATTCTTGCTGAAAAAATAATAATTTCTTCCACAAAAAAAATCTTACTGACCTTAAACCTTTAAACAGTAGTGTGTTATTAAAGACATTATTACACAAATAATTGTATTTATGTACTAAACATAATTATTACTATAAATATCTTTAATAATTATCAATAAAAAATATGAGAATTTTTTTAAATATTGATTTTTATAAAATAAACAAAACTCCCTGCATCCCCAATGCCCCACTTCGACCTCTTGAACACAGTTTGAAAATCCCTGATCTAGAACACAGAATAGACTTTTGGTCTCCACCACTTGCAAAATCCCAATTGTACCCCTGCGAATATGCATCAGTACGATCTACATTAAATTGAGCACAGATAGAGCTGTCAGGGCTGGACAAAGACGAGCTGATAAGCATTTATCACACAAACGGTCAAGATCCTCGAGTCAGCAGACCTGCCCTGCGGGAAGACACTACACAAGCTTACCTAGCTTCTAATTTTTTTATTATTATTTTTCAACCTAGAAAATGTCCTCTTGGGAAGTTCTATTCTTTTCATGGTCTGATTCGCAATCGTTCTTTAATCACGTCTTTAAATCCACGGCGCGTGGAGACGTGCTTGTCTGAGCCCTGGTGAGCGTAGCATCATTTGTGTACACATCTTCCAGTATCAGATAACCTGGATGAGCTCCTGCGTTATGTGCTAACTCAATTCTGCTCTGACAGGGCGGATCAGAGATGCGGATCAGCTGACAGCCGTTTACATGCTTCGTGGCCTTCACTGCGCAACTTATCAGAACGCCACATTAAAGACCCCTGTAGGAGTCCCTCGTGATAAGCATCTGAATATCAATACAGCCCAGTGAGGATGCTAACACACACACACAAACCCCTCCACATCACAGCGGCTGACATCTGACATGCTGATATTCTAAATAATAATCTGCAAAACATCCAGCTAACCTCCTTCTGCACCACTCTTTCGCTGTCTCTCGTGATGCTTCCAGGCTTCGAATGGTGTTCTGCGATTAAAACAAACAAGCAAGCAAACACAAAACTATTTACTACTGTTGTAGTTACATTAACAATTTACTAAATTAATTTAGTAAAACTTGGGATTACTAGTGGGATTTCAGAGTGCAACAGCTGGATTCTGGAAGTAAAAGTCCTATTATTTTCTCCAAAGAGAAATGGATTTCCAATGATTGTGTGTAAACACTTAAAGACAGACCTACCAAAAGCTGGAAGATTATTAATTGATGGTATACGCTTCTGTTGAGGCATCAGTCAGTGTAATTTCAACCCACTCCCATAAAGCTGCTCTCCCTGAAGAGTGTGTGTGTGTGTGTGTGTGTGTGTGTGTGTGTTTGTGTGAGATATATGCAATGAATAAAATGTATATGTATACATTATATATGTGCTTTTACATGCAATCAATAATAATTATTATTATTATTTATTTTTTATGCAGAAAATATTTGGGGAAAACACCTTTGGAAATTGGAGCCATGGCCACTGAAAAAGTGAGTGTCCCCTGTTTGTGATATTTTTCTAATGTCTAATGTTTTCTAATAATGGATGAGGGTGAGGTTCTGTTTGGGATCAGATTTATTTATTTATTTATAAATAAACGAATAGTTTTATTCAGCAAGGACATTGAATTGATCGAAAGGCTTTGTCTTTTGTTTAAAAAAATATGTTTCAAATAAATGCAGTTCTTTTGAACTTTATATTCTTTAAAGAATGCTGGAAAAATATATAACCACACAGCTTTATCCTGAGCAGCAAATCAGCAGATTATCATAGAATCAAAATTATTTCTGGGTCATGTGACACAGTCTTCAACTGGAGTAATTGCTGCAGAAAATTTAGCATCACAGAATAATAGCTTTAAAAAAGCTTATTTTCCAGGCTAGATCTGCCAGTGTGCATGCGCGCACGTCTCAGAACGCTGGCTGTTTCTATAGCAACCGGCACTTCTAACAGCAGCTGCAGTGACGCGCTGATTTTACCGATTAAAGATTGGCTCTTTTATTCAAAAGGCAGGGCTTCCTTCAACAGAGCGGCCATATTAAATATTGCATTTTTCCCCATTCAAAACTATATGAGTGACACGTGTATTCTATGGGTGCATCCCAAATTGCGTGCTTATTCACTACTCAATGATGTTTTGTAGTATAAATAGTGCGTCCACACTGAAAATTCCAAACAGAAAAAGTGCACTTTAAATAACCAGATGATGCACTTAAAGGGGTCATGTGATGCTATTTTAAAGATCATTATTTTGTGTATTTGGTGTAACAGAATATGTTGACATGCTTTAATGTTCAAAAAACACATTATATTTCAAATACTGTAGATTATTGCAGTTCCTCTATGCCCCGCCTCTCTCAAACACGTTACAGCCCCTCCTTCCGAACAAACACACTTTGCTCTGATTGGCCAACTAACCCACTGCATTGTGATTGGCCGAACATCACAAGCACGTCGGAAATGTAGAAAGAATGAGAATGAGCTTTATTGCCAGGTATGTTTACACACAAGAAGAATTTGTTATAGTGACAGAAGCTACACAGTGCAACAAAATGACAGCAACAGGACAGGTCACAGATAATAAAAATAATAAAAAATATACAATTGGTAATGTTCAAAAAAGCAAAAACACAATATATAATATAGACAATTATGTATGTACATACAGGTATGAAATGTGCAAATTGAAATGAAAATAGGTATGTGTGATGAATAAATTATGTATAATAGTGTTGTGTGTTCCACATGTTTTGTCAAGTGTTCATGAGATGGATTGCTTGGAGAAATATTTTCAGTAGAACTGTTTCAGCAGCTCCTGTGGCAGGTTGAACTTTCTAAGCTGGCGAAGGAAGCACAATCTCTGCTGGGCCTTTTTCACAATGAGACAATTTTCACAATGTAACGTCCCTTAGACATATGGGGGCGTTTTTGAATGAGCCGTTTCGTAACTTTTATAAAGAACATTTCTTTGGTTTTGAGACTTTAGTCTTTGCAACTTCAGGAATCTTATCTATGCACAAACAGCTTGTAACACTCCAAAGAGAAAGGACAACTTGAAATCTCATCATATGACCCCTTTAAATAACCGAAAAAACGAAGTGTGGAATGTTGAATACTATTAGATTCTGATTATTAATGACGAAATAACCTTATAAAATTCATACACTACATGGTTGAGTAAATAGTGCACAAGTAAATAGTGAATAAGTGCATAGTGTACAGTGTGTCATTCGGGACACAGTTATAGTTTTGGTTATACTAACCCTCCTATCTGTGCTAACTTCACACGCACTGCTTGAACATCCCACACACCACAGTCTCACAGGGCAGGGGCTGATATAAACGTCTAACAGAGGAACACAGTAATACAGCCTGTAAAATGCACCAGTAAACACTACAAACAAACATGAAGCTTTAATGAGAATAGGAAAATGTGTTTCAAGCCTGCATTGTTATTAAAACTCCTATTTAGCCTAAGTTTATGGCAGAAACTTCTGTAAAATACAATATTTCAAAAGCCATAAACCCCAGTCTGACCACTCAATGACACAATCTGACACCGCAAACGAGACGTGGGACTTGGGTTTCAATGGATTTCACACTTTTCCATTGTCTAATCGAACTGAAACACCACATGAGACCTGCTCTCCTAACAAACCCAGCCTCTCATCTGCATGGGTAAAACTCCCTCTGTAAAAGCCATGTGTCTGAGAGCAGATTGTTTGTCCGTACAAATATATTTGTTTTTGGGAGTTGGAGACGTGCTTCTGTTTGTGAGGTCATTGCACCCGTGTTCTTTCCTTGTTTCTTCGACAGATCGATGTAGCCCATGCGCTTGCTGTTTCGCCTATTTATAGACTCAGCATTTGTTTTCCATGTAAACATCTTTTCGTCTTTTTGTTTTCATATCCAGATTTTCCATCAAGATCTTTTACAAGCTGCTGATGTCACTGCTCAGAAAATCAAATGTTTGGATAAAGAGTTGGATAATAAAGTGAATAGAAAGAAAGAAAAACGTCACTGGTATGTTTAAACCAATCAAAACAGAGATAATTTACATACAGCAGTCTTAAAGTTACAGCACCAAAAGCAAAAAATTAGAAATGATGACTGTTTTTAGACCAAGAAACCTTGGCTAACATTATAAGTGGACTTCAGGGAACAATGCTACAAATGTTTGGAATATGGATAGAGAGTGAGATAATAAAGCAAGCAAGCAAGAAATAACTACAATGGTATGCAGAGGCTAATCAAAACAGAGATCATGTGCAGATTGAAGGCTTAAAGGTACAGAACTAGAAGCAAAAAAAAAGATAAATTATGACTGCTTTTGGACCAGGAAACCTTGACTAACATTATAAGTAGACCTTAGGGAAAAAATGCTACAAATGTTTGGAATATGGCACCTTTAACCTAAATTATTCCACTTGAATAAGATGCGTCACTTAGTACATTTCCAAGAAAAACATTACGCAACAAACTTTCTCTAACATTAATATTACACTGCATCTGAGTAGCATAGCATTGATGTCACAAGCAATACAAATCTTTTAAGTATGTTTTATTCATAGTAGGATGTGCGATATGCATAATAATTCACCCTGAAATGAAGAGCTGTGAAAAACATGAGTGCTGAGTCTCTTCTGAAGCAGTAAATACGAGCGTGTTGGGAGGAGTTTGAGATGAAGGATGTCTTCCTCACTGCTTACCTCACACGCGTGAACAAAAATGCTCTTTGTGCGTGTTTGGGCACAGTCAACTGTATTGTGCTGTAAATGAACAGACACATAGGTCAGCTGGTCACTGAACACAAATGGCCACAATGCTTCAGTTGATTGATTTGCTGTCTGAGGTTAATCATGTTCAGAAGTGTCATGCCAGTTCATTTTTGAGCTAAGTGGTTTTTAAAAACAAATTACCAAAAAAATGTGTATCTTTGATATGTCTAAATTTGATTAGTTCAATTGAGCTACACCTTTCACAGGTCATTTGCCTGTCGTGTTGTAACTAACTTACATTTAACTGTAAAAAAAAAAATCATTCAGATAACTTTTAATAATAGAAAAATTATATACAAATGTAATATTTATTTTATTATTATATTTTTTTTTGTAGTAGTACTAAACCTGTTAATATGACTGGAATTATACCACATTCATTCTATCTTTCATTCTAAAAATACTAAAATACTAATACTTTTTCTGAATTAGTGAAATGTGTAGCATTCAAAGACATTTAGTGTTCGAGATGATGTGAGAATCTAAACAGGAATTGGTTTCTTCTTATGGAAAACAAATGAGGATTTCATTTATTGTGAATGACCACTAAACAGCAGAATATCTGTGAGGGGGGAATTATTTAGAAACTTGGTCATTTTTAATTCATTTTAGGTATGGTGATTGAGGATTAATAATTCATATCACCTTTCCCCCCTTGACTCATTAAAGAGCATGTATGAGATGACGTTCCTCTGAGCTGAAATAATAAAAGTGACAGATTTGAATGGATGGCTTTATAAATCTTTAGCACAGGGGAACAGAAAGAGAGGGATGGAGAGATACAGCAGCATGCTTTCTCTCTTTCTGTTTCTCTCTTTGTGTGGTTCTGGGTTGCACAATCTTAGTAAATGCTCAATAGAGAAGATTAAAAGGATAGGGTCACCTATTAATGAAGTGTCCTTCATAATTTACTCACCTTTACTTGTTGTGATTGTGAAAGTACATAAATATATTTTTAGGTATATAAAACAAAAAGTATGTATCTATATAGTTTTTAAATGTAGTAAAATGTTTGGAGTCAGTAAGTTTTTTTTATTTGTATTTTATATTTTTAAACATGAATTAATTTGAATACTTTCACTGAATACTTTGATTCAACAAGGATGTATTCAACTGATCAAAAGTGACAACAAAGACACTTTAAATATTATAAAATATTTCTGTTTCAAATGCTGTTCTTTTGAACTTTGTAATTGTTAATGAATCCTGGGGGGAAATGCATCAGGGTTTTCCATAAAACAATATTAGCCAGCACAACTATATTAAAAATTCAAAATAATTAGAGACGTTTTTAAGCATTTTTTGTAGAATCATGTGACACTGAAGATTGGAGTAACGCCTACTGAAAATTCAGCTTTATTATCACATGTATAAATTGCGTTTTAAAATATATTAAAATAGAAAACTTATTTTAGATTGCAATAATATTGCTCAATATTACCACACAAAATTTGCTCAAAACATGTGGCATGGATTTAAGTTATTTTAGCCTTATTAGTATATTAGTATCCCTTTAACTTCACAGTCAAAAAAAGAGAGAGAGAGAAAGAAAGATGTGAATAAGACAAAGAGGTGACAGGCAAGGCCAGAAGAGTCCAGGGTGAATATACGGGAAGCGATGGACAGGATCTGGCCAAAGAAAGCGAGACGAGAGGAACAATGAATGGTAGAGATGCAAATGTGTGTTAATGAGTGGTGTGGTGTGATAATGACCAACCATCTGAGCAGAAAAGGAGCTGGTCTTACCATTCAAGCACGCCTGGCCTCACCTGCCATCTGCAGGGCTGCCACATGTCACACACAAATACACACACACACACGTCACAAAACAAAGGCCTGCATGCTGCCCGCCGCTCCCTCGCAAACAGCCTAAATTAATTATTTTATATATGCAACAGCGATTGGCAATTAAACCTGCTCCTGCCTTTAAAGAGATTAGTGAGGCTGAAGAGTTAGACAGAATGATGATCTTGACACACACACACTTTTTAAAACCCCCTTCACCCAGAATCCTTTGCTGTGTTCTATTCTTTTGGGGATAATTGCTTTTTGGTGTGTGTGTATGAAATGAAAGAAAGATTTCGGTCCCAATGTGACACAATGGGAGGAGTCAATTTGCAGAGTGTTTTTGGTGTGTTGTCCCTCACTCACTCACTCTCTCTCAATCTCCTGTCTGATCACAAACACACACACACTCCGGCGAACAAATACAATCTGTGTGAGGAGTGGGCATGGAGAGACCAGAGCCTTATCAGCAGACACAACAGGGCCGACAGAGGAAACAGGCCGGGGAGAAAAGACAGACCTCCTCCCTGACACACAAACACATTCACACACACACACACACACACACAGTTGTTGAGGAATGTTTCTAGCTCTGAGAGTGTGTGGTTGAACTCTGCTCTCTGGGGGCACAGTGAGTTTATGCTGTCTGAGTCACTTCCACGTCACTTCAACCGCTACATGTTTAATAAAGACACTGATAAGAGCTGTTAGCAAAACACAATCTCATTCTACAGCTGCAACTACAGTTCTTCTCAGAGGAGCTTATGTGACTCAGAGGTAGTTTAATGAAGTTTACATTAAATAAGTAGTTCATTCAAATCACTTTCTTTTTTCACCTGGAACTTTTTTTCAAAATGATATTGAAAGTCGATATTTTAAGGCCAGTAGAGTGAGACCTTTTCTTCCCTATTGCAATCTGAGTGAAAAAGAAAAACAAATCAGTTGTTGATTGGATGGGAACAGATCTGAATGCGAGTTTGGAATTGATTGTAAGAAACGGGTGGCTTTATGCGGACTAAATGATTGAAGATGTCTGGAGTACATCAGAAGTCTATCAGTTATGACATTCTGATTAAACATTATGTCAAATAAATAAAAATACAGTATTGCTGGATCAGCAAGATCAACAACATGAAATAGAAAATGTATGAGGTCATTCTGATATTTAAGAGTCAGTGAGTTGAACTGTAGAACTGGATCCGTCAGAACATTATTCACAATTTTGTGAACTGAAAAAAAAGAACAAATCAGACATTCCTCGAAAGCGCATGGGTGAGTAAATTAAATCATTTTCATTTTGTTAATAAAGCATTATTTATATACAATTGTTAGTCTTGTCCCTTTAAATTTGACTCGTCAGAAGCACAACTTCTCAGTAAATCTGAACTAATGAACAGCTGACAGAGTATATCTGAAATCTTAAAGCTGTTTGAGAGAATATCACTAATTTGTGAGATTACTAGGGTCTATTTCTCAAGCGAAAGTCTCCATCTGATCCCCATTTAAATCTTCACATGATAAATAATTGATATGATATAGCTGGTGTCTGGTGATATTTGTCAAACAGTGCAAAATAAAGTTTAAAAAGCTAGATGTAAATATCTCTAAATTACAGGTTAATTTATAAAGTTTTTAGTAAAACATTACAGATGTCAATATGCTTCAGATGATTTTATTCTATCAATGACTAGATCTTGCTGTCATTGAATATTAAGGGCTTGACACAAGCATAGTGACTCTGAATAGAGGCCAAAGGGTTGCAAGTGGTGCCTTGTTTGCATTCAAATCAAATAAGAACCCTCTCTCGTCTTGTTTTTTTAACATTCATATTCATTAGGGGGCAGTCAGTCAGTCAAGACCTTTCCCATGGAGAACTTAAATATGGCAGGATGGCTCTTCCAACCAAAAGATGTCTGAATTAGTCCTCAGAGAGCACAAAAGGCCTTTCCATCTCCACTGGAGGCCTGGTACAATGCACATATATGAACGTCTATACATTTCAATAATAAATAACACATCAATGCATATTTATGCAGAAGTTTTTCAAATTAATCACATGTATAAATGGTTTTTCAAATGGAGGTATGGCAAGGCCTCTCTGCTTTTAATTGGTACAATAACCAGCAGTAATCAGTTATGAAATGAAGCGTTATAAAGAACTGAATGCACATGCATGGAGGGAGAACGTAACTACATTCATTTTGCAGTTCAGCACACATTGGCATTCAAGGTTGACTGGTAAAAATAAATAAATGAGTAACAAATGAAAAAATGAAGCGAAATAAGGTTTAAAATTAAATAAACTATGTGATTGTACATTTTTCTCAGAAACAAGGTGCACTTGGTGATTAATGTTCTCAGACGGACAGATAAAGAGACTACAGAATTGATTTCACGTCTGTATTACGCTTGCATTTTAACCTGGTCACCTGACAGAAAACAAATAAAGGCACTGGCATTTTATATCCTTGGATTCTGCCTTGAGTTTACTCACGCCGGTCAATATTGTGTCAGTGTAAGAGTTCACTCACTTGCCGTAATCCTTTCAAAACCTTGCTAACATACTGAGGCGATGACAGGGTCAGCTTAGAGTATGAAGGGATGACCACCATTAAGGAAAATATTCAAAAATATCTCAATTGCGTGAAAGGCTGTTTCTTCAAAAAGCAGTTTATTCAAAAAGCATTTAAATAAAAAGGTCAGGGATCTTCAAAATGTGCATTTACAAATACGTTTTGTGCATTTTGACCTCTGTATAACGTATAACGTAAGAGTGAAAGAAATGAAAAAGTACTTGCCTTTCACAAACCACTGCGTTGGTGAAAAAAGACACATTTTTTGCTTGGAATCTAGAAGGTTGTTGCCTTCTAATAACTAATGACTAAAATAATCAGTCCTGGACAAAGAAACACATTTTTTTATCTCTAGTTTTTGATTATTAGAACCTTGAGAGGACATCCGTATCCCCGCCTTGGATGCGGACTACAATCCTCTCTTGTTTAAGCCAATTAGCCGGTAGCAGAGGCCTGCACCTTGATAACTCAAAGGTGGTGAAAAAATCAATACAAGTTAAACCTTAAGTTCAGATATAAACAGCTGGATAAGTTGAGATCAATAGAGTTGGATCCTGGAGCAACTGGTCAATATTTCATCACTTTAAGCGTACAAGCAGCACAAGGCAAAGATGAGACGTCGCTAGCGGGTGCGGATGAGTCTAGCATGGCTAGAGGATGTTAATGACTGCGGTACAGCGACCCCAAAAAGATAAAGTGATAACAGCCCAGCATTGATTCAATAGCCGTGGAACGTAATGAAAAACTTCTACTTTGTCCGTATTGATTTTCCTCGCTTTTGTTTGATTCCTTCCGGAGGCTAATTCACTTGTTGTCAAGACTTAACACAGACATCACCAGTCAGCCTGGAAAGAAATAGCAATATCTCGGCTGCGCTTCCACAAGACAAGACATTTATTACTATTTTCGTCCACTTATGGTTTTTCCTCTCCTACGCTCTTCATTTTCTCGATTTTCTACTTTCATTTCATCTTCTGCTATCCAGTTTTTTCCTCCTGTGTGTGTGAGACAGAAGACCCTCCCTCACAGAAATCTCAAAATGACTCAATACGTGTTTATCCAAGATGGTTGCATAAGCTATTTATGTGAATGCAGTTACGCACACTGTTCCAGAAAGGCGCGTGGGAGAATATTTATTGGAACTTGTCGGATTTTTCAGCCAAAGCTTCCACATGAGCTGTGTCATCATACAAACTAGAGTACAAGCACTTGCCATAAACAATTCACAAAATGTTCAAATAAACAGAACTCTTGGGAGGCCCTCAGAAGTAAGGGCTGTCATAGGTTGTTTTTTTATTATTCAGTACATGTTTCTATTTTGTTCTTAATTTAACCTTTCAATTTAGTTCAATTTTCATTACTTTTTACTGTTTTAGTTTATCTGTATTTTCAAGTTTTATTTATTTAAAAAAAATTCCAGACAAAATAAAGAACAATTTTACAATAATGAAAACATGGTTACACACACACACAAATGCAAAACGCCACTTAGTTAACACCCATTTCAGTAGTGCAAACAGTAGAGTGAACTGTCAAGGTCGTGGGTTTGAATTCCCAGAGAATTAATGGACTTTATATACCTTGACTGTAATGTAATGTGCTTTGGATAAAAGCATCTCTTATTGATTGATTTATTCACTGGTAAATACTGTTTAAGATCTTGATTTGGACTTGGATGTAATTTAACTAAGTAAATAATATCAAATGCAATAATATACAATTATTTCCCAATGTAATTTTTTTACATTCAGATTTCTGACTCACATTTTTAAATAATATTCAGAAGAAGAAAGCAATTTCACTATATTCCACAATATACACAAACAAAACGACAAATGACAAATACTAGTATATCAGCATTTAGTAAATATATCACCTGATATCAATTAAACATAATTGAAAGCATTTTTTTCAGGCTGTATACTGTTATTTCTATTTCTATCTTTTGTTATTTTCACATTTGCTTTTACAGCCATGAAAATGCTATTTTATTTTAATTTCAGTAATTCCAATGGTTTCATTTAATTTATGTTTGAGTTTCATTAACACTAATAACACTGGCCCAGTGGCCCTGCTGTGTCAGCCTCATCTCCTGGAGCAGCTTGACCACCAGCTATTCTCTTATTCATTTGTCTCTCTGCTTAACACTCAGTCTTCTAGAGCCTCAATTCATAGCAGCCATGCCTTTGGAGCTCAGTAATTATTATCCGGCACTGACAGTGTCAGTGAACGAAATTCTTGGAGTATGTCAGAAAAATTCTCTTGTCCATGCTGCACGGTCTTTGTCATCTCTCCGTAGCGCCATTCTTTAATAAGAACACTCTTTTGTCCGCGTACACTGGGGTGAGATCATCTGAGTGGCTGCCCATTGGAGTGAGTGAGGGGCTTTTGAGCGGCATGTGGTGGATAGATCAGGGAGGCAATTACATTTTCAACAGTTCATTGTGTCTCTGGTAGGAGGAGGACGGGAATAGAACAGCTTCCCTTGCACTTCAGAAGGACGGCCTGGCGTACAGCAGGGCTGCATGAGCCTGGCATGGCAGCCGTATTAGGGTCACGGGCACAGCTTGACCTTGTGACCTCTGTGAGGTAAGTCCTCACACAACAATATGACCAACAAGACTTGTGTAAAAATAAATCTATTTAACATAAACGATATTAAAATCAAGAGTGCTGTTGTACTGGATATTCCAACGGCTGTAGAGTTATGATTTCGGGAGGTGTGTGGCTACACAGCTTGACCCAGCTGTTTGCTAACGGGGCGTTTTCCACGTGGATGACTAACCGAAGGGCCGTTTTCCAGACAATAACATGTGGAGAGCATTAGGCACACTGTCTCAGAAGTCCGCGCCGTTCTGACGGCCCCTCACCTACTGCACAACCAAACCTGCCAGACAGTACCCGCACCACCGGGATAGTTTTCACAGCTGGCTTAAATTGACTGGAAAAGAGAGGAGGGAAAAGAAAGGGACTGAATGGAGGAGTGAGGTGGAACATAAAGAAAGACAGAGCACTCACATAATCTACACACAACACATATGTTATCCTGCTGTCTATTAATTTTGACATTTTCATTTAGTTTAGACATTAATGGCTGTGGGTTGAGTTATTTTGAGGGACAGTAAATTCACACTGTTATACAAGCTGTACACTCACTACTTAATATTGTAGCAAAGTGTCATTTCTCCAGTGTTGTCACATGAAAAGATACAATAAAATATTTATAAAACGTGAGGTTGTACTTTTTGAGGTTCTGTATATATATATATATATATATATATATATATATTAGTGGTGAGCATAGATTAATTTATTTAATCTAGATTAATCTTGGAATTAATCTAGTTAAAATGGCTCATTTGAATTCTGCGAAGGCATTCAGAATATGTGTGCTACCCAAATAATGACTAAAAAGTAAGTCTTTGAGAACGGGTTTCTCAAGCCAGGTGGCTTATTAGACCAGGGCTCATCTCCTGTTTCCAAAATGCATCAGTCACAAACTTTAATCTCTTGTCCCAATCCCACGAAAAAACTGGGGAAAATGTTCCACTCGGAAGAATGACTCCATTCCCTCCCACTCCCGTGTTTTTTTTTTTGTTTTAGTTTTTGCCGATAACTGTCAATTACAGTAAAAATATAGTACAGATCACAGCGTGCCCACCTTATTAGTTGAATAAAAACCCAAAATGTCGTTTTTGTTATTATATTGAACTGAAAGCCATCTTATGCACAGTGTTGCACAGATTAAATTTCATGTAAATCATCCATGCTAACACACAGTCTTCTATTTTAATTTTTTAGACATTTCACTCTCTATAGATATATTTTTCAAAGACGGAGTTTGAAGTTTCGCTCAAGTTCACATGAGACCTAAAGCGCATCCTGTTTGCTTAAAAGCGCATAGCGTTCGTTGTTATTCTGAGTGCACACAAATAAACATAGAGTCTTTACAGATCAAAAGATGTATTAGGCTACTTTTATCTGTATGACCAAGAATGACGGAGATTTTAAGAGCAAGTGAGCGCACCAGAGCCTGTCCTGCAGCAAGCGGCGCTTCCACACAAACACTTCAATGGCGCACATTTCTCTAGGTTAACATCATATTGAGCGACCATGTAAAGTTGCTACTACATACATCTTTCAGATGAAAAGCCATATTTGAGGTTGATGAATGATAGGTGAGTGTTTGGATGTCCTGCCCGATTGTATTACCACATAGACCAGCCGTTAACAATCTGTCCATCACGGACTGCGAGCCTCTAGTTCGAAGACTCGTTCTGACTACAGTGCAATTGGCTAGGTATACATCCGGCTAAAATATCAGGGTGAAAGTCATCATAGCTTGCGTAGTATAGACAGCTCCCAACAACTTTGAGAATAGATTAACGGCGATATTTTTTAGCCGATAAGTCTCACGTTAACAGCACTGTTAACATAAGTCACCACTAATATATATATATATATATATATATATATATATATATATATATATATATATATCGTTGTTGTTTTATTTAATTGAGTTTTTGTTGAGCCCCAGTTTTGGAGCGACATAAGCATGAGTGAACAATGAGATTTTTGGCTGAACTATCCAGTTAAACAACAGAAGTTGACATCTATCTTGCTTCACCAGAAACTGTATGTACAAAACAAGCCTTTGGTTGTTGAAAATAATTGCTTATCACCCGCTTGGGAAAATACCTGGAGATTAGCATCACTTCAAAGCTGTGGACACCCATGACCTTCTTCTGATTTCCCGATGCCACTTAATCTCCACACAGGAAGCATGCTTGGACTATTTGTGGAGTAACTAACATGTTGCTGTCGTATCTTGTCCAATTGTTGTGAGCTCTAGGTGGTAAGGCTTGTAATTTAGTGCAGCAGTTAAAATCTGACACCTCTCTTTAGCTATCACCAGATATGCACACACGCCTAATTAAATGATCACCTCCATTCTGCGGTCATTTTTATTTTTTTTTGCTTGCTTTTTTTCTGATGTGGGGGTGGGTGCTACAGCCGGATAGGGGCGATGGGGGATGGGGGCTCGTTAATTACCACATAAGAAACATTAATGACTCGCCTCACCTCCATCTCTATGAAGAAAGGTCACATGAACAGTATTCTCCATTAATCTCTCTAAATGTGGACACACACTGACCGTAACATAGCACTGTGCTATCAAACAGCTACTGCAAAGGTGCTCAAAATTCAAAACATTTGCTCTCTTTCACCTTAAAAGGGATTAACGTGGGCCAGCTTTGACGATAGGGGGTTAGCACAAAAAAAAATGTACAGATCCAGAGCCACTGAAAAGTCTGGCCATTTAAGGAGGAGATAAAGGAAAATGAGATTCGGTGTGTGAACATTAGTATTTTTGGTGGAAATGACTGAATTAACTCAAAAATAAATAACTTGATTTACTTGCTAATCTTGCCATAATGTCTGCAACATAAGGAATAAACATATTGAATATAAATATTTGTTATGTTATACATTATATGGAAGCCATTTCACCTCACTTCAGGAAAAAAATATTTAAAAAGTGTAGATACATTTTAAAGTAAGTTGCAGTAACTATCTTCTTTTTTGCTCTCAGATGGATGCAGGCCTCCTTATATATAAGGATAGAGTATCTATTAACTTTTCACCAATAAATAAGTAATATAATTATTAAAAAAATACATCAATACAACAATGTATTCAATGTATTTGTGCTAGCTAGTTTAAAAATTAAATGTATGCCTTAAGTTTAAATATTTCCTGAATCACAGTTTGATATATTATATGCAAAAGCAAGTCAAATTGGTTAAAATGTAAGAAAATCACATTAGGTAAATTATAGATTCCATAATACCTATAAATATTATCTTCAAAGCTTCAGCAGAACACAAACACAAACCATTTTCTATAAAACAGCGGCATGAAATCACAAATGAAAGAGCTATCATTACCTATGCACATTTATCTCTGCGTTTGACCTCTTCTCTTTCTCCTTACATCTGTGATTGGCTTGATATGAGTCATGCCCTATGTCTTCCACGACCTATTAGTATGCTAAGAGCACACTACATATGTCTAAACTCAGCCATTAGCATAGACATATATATGTATCCCATTGAATATTCAAGAGGAGTCTGGGGATAAATGTCTGTTCCCAGTTTGCTCATTAAGTCTCATTTAAAATCCAGAATGACAATACACACTTTTATAAGATTTGTTTACGCCTAAATTACAGAAACATCAAGGAACAGTATTTTTTAATTAAAATTAAATAGGAAAAAATTTATTTTAATTCTTGATGTTCCCAAATCTAATAAGGAAATTGGAACCCCTGTGTGGCATGGCGCTGAAGAAGCCCATTAATCTAAACAGACAGCTTGGGGAAAGGAAGATAGACCTATTTGTACACTGCGGTTAACTATTACGTTCACTTAACTAGTGAGAAAGTGGTTCTTTAATTATTTATTTCTGGTTGCTTGAATCCAGTAAAAACTCTTCTTCAGCACAAACCAAAGAGAAAAAATTAAGAAAAAGGAACAAAGAAAGAAGCAAAGCATTGACTATAAAAACGAAGACTGAAATGTTTTTATGCATAAAAAAAGATTGCCCTAACCCTGTCCATCCCATCACCATTCAAAGTGTACGTACATTTAGAGAGGTAATTGTGATTGGACATTCGTTTAACTCTTAATGACAAGATCACAATTCTCATCTACCAGAAATGTCTGGACATTTTACAGTTCCATTCTTTCACCATGTTCCAGCATTATTTAGATACATTATTCCTGATGCATATTAATGAGAAGCCATGGACAAAATAATGAGAAGGAATAAAAGGCGGATATTGGGGGTGGAATGACATCTCAATATGAATTGGAATAAAGGGAGATAAGTAGGAGGAGGTACGGACTTGAAAAAGACAGATTATGAGAACACATTATTATTCAAACAAAAGACAAACTTTTGTCATACAGGGACATTTATTTAAAAGACGTCTTTAGATGAGTCCATGTATGATAGCTTGCTTACTTAAGTAGTTTTATTTAAAGGGACAGAAAAATCACATGAGTGCATGACAGATAACAAGACCTTCTCTAGGGTTATTCTTTAGTTGCACGTCTTTCTGCACATTCAAATCATGTCGCCATATTTCCTACCTCCTTCGCGCTTGAAATGAAAGCCAGATTTAACAAGATGCAATTACTGCCGTCTCCCAAACTGTTTTTAATTAGGAGCTTATTCACGGTGTCTAATAGAGTGCAGTTTATCCAATAAAGCTACCACATGAAGCTTCAGTGCGCACGCTGAGCTGAACACGACCGCTTGTTGTTGTTGTTGTTGTTTTGCATCACCCTACCCTGCCCACGCATACCCCATTCTTAAAAGAAAAAGAAAAGAACGTGTCCGCTGTAGGGTCGCCCGGCTCAGGCTCATTATCTCAGACCCCAGTAATAAAGCTACAGTGACCTCAAAGGGAAAAGAGCCTTGGTTATGTTTGCCAGAATATGACATTTGGATTCCATGAAGAAATTAACTAATAAGGGAGTCTGCAAATTATAGCCCTGAAAATAACCAATAAGAAAATACAGCTCTCAGAAAAAGGAGAAAGACTGAAGAGCAGTCCAGTGTTTCTGTAAAGACACGCACCAACTGCAGAGGGCAAAACGAGACAAACGCGTTTGCACAATTGAGTCATTTCATTTAGGACTACTGATCTGGCAAATACATAAAAAATGCAGTTATTGTATGGATAAAGTGAAAAGATGGAAGTTGTTGTTACAGGGGAGGACTTTAATAATAAAAAGATACATTTTCTACTAGTTCTCATACTTTTAATGACAAACGAACCAAACTTGAACACCATTAAAACTGTTATTCACTACAGCTTTTTTCAGTTGCAAACAAGCATTGTGCAATACTGAAGCCATCTTTTCAGAACTGATCACACATTCAGCAAAACAGAAGTCTATGCTAAACAAACTGAATCATTTTGCATTGCTTTCAGACAAAATACATTCAATGACCATATTTTTCAAAATTCACAAACCGGCAAAACACTGTATACTTGGAGCACATTTTTCAAACACCAACACACTGCTTTCAAAACGGATAAATCTGTCCATTTCTGCAGGAATTATATTGAAAAATATAATCTTAGCAGAATATTTACTATGAAATTGAATAGTGATTATTCCAAACACAACTAACTGCAATTTCACCTGAAAGCCAAGCCAGGGGTCCTATTTTAAGTATTTGTTTCTCTCTCTCTCTGTGATCTTTTGATAAACAAATGTATGATTATTTAGTTTGGAAACATGGATGAAGTAAGGCACATTGCTGGAGAAAAATCGAGTGGCAGAGAGGGAGGACTAGAACCCTTACAAATAACTTTTCCTATGTAGGGTCATGGGGAGGCTGGAGCCTTTCCTGGGTCATAGGCAGGAAAGTACCCTGGACAGATGGCCAATCCATCACAGAGATGACAAACACATATATTCATATGCACACTCACTCACAGTCTCCAGTTCACCTGTCATGTATGTCTTTGGATTTTGTAAGAAACCCAGTGGAAACCAACATCAACACGGAGAGAACATACAAACTCCTGGACTCCAATACTGCACATACAGTACCTTATTATACTAGACATGCTGTTGATAGTTTTATTGCTTCTGGACTTTTGGATGGATGGATGGATGGATGGTAGTGACACAAGTTTATTTTTAAACCTACATGAATTGTTTTGTTGGCTCTGAGTTTTGGAGATGAGATCAACAGTTTGGATTCAGTACTGAATAATGCTTGTTAGCAATTGAAAAAAAACCTGTAAAAACTTAAGTTTCAGTAGGTCATTAATTCCTGTAATCATACTAATTCAGTGAGTTGAACTTGAGAAGCCACGGTGGCTCAGTGCACAACACAACGAAATCGCCACATCACAACGCATAGGACTAATTTTGTTTTGTTGTGTTAATTTCATTGTGTTACGGCTTGTTTCCGTTGTGTTGTGCTAATTTTGTTGTGTTGCGTCTTGTTTCCATCTATGTTATGCAAATTTTATTGTGTTGTGAATTCAATACATCACTGAATTCAATAATGAAATGCCTTTAACTCAAAAATGTTCCTGTTTTGATATTGTGCAGTTGCTTTGACACAATTTGTATTGTTAAAAGCGCTTTATAAGTAAAGGTGAGTTGACTTGACTTGTGCACTACTGGGCCACTGTAAGAAACTGATCAGACCAATGTGTGAATAGCTAATTTAGAGCTCGAACAGATTAATTAAAATAGATCCAATACAAAACAGCGATTTAAAATGTCACTTCAGAAGACTTTAAATGTAGTTCACAAGTGGTACCGCTTTTATGGTGCGTTTTTTTTTTTTCATTTTGGAGCATGCGAGTCTTAGTCTTCATTCACAAAAGTGGCAGGATGTTGTTAAAAATGCATCTTATGTATTCAACAGAAAAAAAACAAGGTCCCAGCATTTTGACAGGGTTTTATTATCC
This sequence comes from Gymnocypris eckloni scoliostomus, assembly GCA_027564155.1. NCBI lineage: Eukaryota > Metazoa > Chordata > Actinopteri > Cypriniformes > Cyprinidae > Gymnocypris > Gymnocypris eckloni. The sequence goes on along the minus strand of CM050431.1, from coordinate 11,997,755 downwards.
TTTAAAAAAATCTATAAAAAGCAACAGCTCAAATAGTTCAGATTCCTAGTGAAATGAAGATATGAGATGTTCTTTCAGGCAGATATTTGTTTGTGCAATGCTTATCTTCATCTCTGCTTCAAACGATCAGGATAGCCACCTCTCTGCTCTCAGCCACTCTCCCCATCCATTACCGCTGAATGACAGGCTGAAAAGTGCCTCAAGGAATGACTTCTCATTCAAACAATGGCCAGGACGTCTGTTTAATTTGCAGTTGAAGGGCATTAAGATAATAAATTCATTTAGTAAATCTCAGCAACAAAAGCCTGGCCATCTCTGCTTGGCTGGTTTGAGAGAGAGCGAGTGCCTAGTCTTAGGTGAGGCACATTCTCCTTCTCTTCTATTCTTTTTTTGACTTAATTATTAGTTTTTAACCTAGTTATTATGCAAATGATCCCTTTAAGGGCCTTCAAGGTATTGTATTAATATTTCCCATTTTTGTTTTTTTTACTCTGACTGTTTATTAACGCTGATTTCAAAGTGTCTAATTACGGACACTGGAAATGAGGGTGAACCCATATCATGCAGGACCAGCGTGGTCGATGATTCCAGTGTCCGGTGACGGATTTTAACACCTTTTCCACACTGTTAGCTTCAGTAACCAGCCTGCACTGTGTGCTAGCCAGCTAACAAATTCAGACAGTGCAGTGGAGTGGAAAAAACAATGTTTTTTGTTGTTGTTGTTTCTGCTTCAGTTGACTGTCTCTTTTCATTAAAATGCTAGGGGACCAAAAGCCCATTAAAAAGAAAACAATTACTTGTATTTTTCCTGCTAAATAGCCTCTCTAACACATTTCAAACACCTCTCTACACAGTATTTTTAATGCATCTTCAAAGTGCAGTTCTTACTCTTAAGAACAATTTCTTCCTCATCTGATGGTTTGTATTAAATACTTCACTTACTGTAGCTTGGTATCTTTTGTCCCTACTATTAGAACACTGCTACAGTAAACCCAAAGAAAACTGTTTTTAATTCAATTATAATTTATAATGAATAATGCTTAAATAATAAGCATAAATATTGTATAATAAGTGGCTATGCAAATAATAGGAAATCATAAAATTCAGATTTGTATACCTGTTTTTATTATTATTAACTGTTAAAATATATGACTATGAATAAAATAATTGTGATTAATCTAAGTTTGTGGAAACCTGAATAAAAAATATATATAGTAAAAAACTATATTAAATAAATTATTTAAATATTTTAATTTATGTTAAAAATACATAATGACATCTTAAGTTAACACATTCACTTATAAATAATATATTCCTTTAGACCCCCTAACACCTTCTTGCAGGCCTTTGGGGGTCTTTGGGACCCAAGTATAACTCTGTCACATCATCAGCAGTCTTTAACGCTGGAAACCGACCCATTCCCATTGAGAACAAATGATGTCTGGTGGTTTTGTTTCTGCAAATCGCTGTCAGTGTGATCATCCTTTAAAACACCCCTTACTCATTGTAAAATCACTGTAACACATGGCCTCTGTGGTTTATTGAATCATTTGACTTGAATAAAACTACTTCATTAAAAGTTTACCATATCAATTATATTTTTAGGTTACCTCAAAAAAGAAGAACAAAAACAGTGTAAATACAGCAAGGGTTTGTAGTGATGTTAAAAGCTTACAGTATAAGCCTACTCAGCATTTTCAACATAGCAGACACACCAAAAGAGTTTGTAAAACGTACTCTCAGAGCTCAGAAAGGGCCAGCAAACAGCATCCTGAAAAACCCCAGCCCAAGACTCTTATTGCCACAAACTTGCTAATTCCAAATCACTTTCTCCTTGAAGTGAACTGGAGAAACTGATTCAATACCAGAACAACACAACAAAGATGTGACCGCTAACATGACAACTAATGAGTTCTGACGTCCAATCCCTGGAAAAAAAAAACGATAACGCATCTTTAAATATTGTGATTTGACTTTGAACAAAGTGACTTTTGAAGTGAAAGGAGCCGTTTCCCCCGTTTTCATTTTCCCCCCTATATTTTAATGCTCCCCCGCTCTATCATGCAAATCCCCATTCAAATTATTCGAGTATTAGAGCCCTCAGCACTAATGTCACAGAGACAAAATGAGATGGGGGACTTAAGCACCTAACGAACAATGAAATTTCAAAGCCCTGGGACAGGACAATTAAGCAGCAGGCTTAGCCAATGATGAAAATTTATTGCTATCTAATACATATTTCTATTTTCTGAACACTAACCAATTTGAATGTGATTAAGGGGGGGTCTGTTCATTAAAGAACAGCAGCTACAGAGGTCTACATTGGAGGGTCTTTTGATGTTAAATTACAAATATGCACACGAAATCTTATTTATTGTCTTTTTTGGCTGGCATTGTTTCTTTCAGTGCCTCTTAAATGGCTTTTTAACCCCGCTCATGCCAATTCAATGGAGAAGTGCTAATGAGAGAATCTGAAGAGGGGAGCTTTTGGAGGTCTGGGATTGAGAATGTTACATTATCGTTTTATTCTCTGCTTTCCCCCCCGTTTCATCTAAATGAAATTGGCCCTCCATTGTTCAGCCACTGGCCTTTTTGCTGTTATCAGAACCCTGGGGGTTGACACGAGCAGAGGCCTTAGAAGGGCAAGAGAACCAGGAATGTCTGGGAACTACCTTTTTGCTCGACTGAAGTCAGATATTCCTGATCAGCTCTTCATCAGCTCGTAATTCACTCTTCAGGAGTGTGTTTTGACATAAATATGATCAAATGTCACCTAAAGAGCAGAGAACAATGGCTGGAAATGGCACCTGAACTATAGGGCTTTTAACAATAGTGTCTATCTGAGCGAAGTACTAATGTTAATTGCACACTTCTGATAATAGAGCCCGAGATCAGTGCTGAACATTTTGCTGGAGAAATCGTGATGGCAGATGTCTACTCTAAGAAGTCTTCAACCACCGAGCCAAGTGCAAAAGGGAGAGAGACAGAAAAATGAGAATTTTGGTATGGAATGCATGGATTCTGGGAGCGAAGGAACAACGAGGTCTTTGTTATTTACCCAGACAAAAAAAAAAAAATCCCAATTTGCAGTGCTATGGAGAGTGTTGCACGCACACATCTCCCTCGCTCTGCGCAGAGGGTATGCGCCGATTAATTCCCTTTAATAAATGCAGTCTCAGGCACAGTTTAACAGGGATAAAGGACATTTTCATTAACTTTCTTTATATTTAATGTTCAATTAGTCCTGGGTATAACTGGACACTAATAAGATGGAAATATGGGCAGGAATTAATGTTCCTTCAGGAATAGACCCCTTGATTGGTTTTCACCCCGTGGTGCTGTTGAACCCTCGGTCCACGGCGTGCACAACTGCCTGTATTCAAAAGCGCAAGTATGTTTACTGATGCATACGTGTATTTACATGCATTCATAAGATGATATTATGTATACATAATATGATTTACAGATGTTGATTGAGGATGATTACATTTTGAAGTGGAGATAAATGTGAGGTAGCGATGCATGATACGTTTCAAACATCAAACAGGGTTGTGCTGTCCTGCATGCAAAAACAACACAACACGACCACTGTAGTCCGATTCACAAACAAATGACTCTTATGAACCAGATCTCTTATTAAATAGCACAAAAAGACTTCAATATTATGTTTAAAAGATATTCCAGAACAATAAATACACTTTATTAAAATGATTCATATATAATATAGTAATAAATTATGAATTAGTAAATAAATTATGAATTAGTAAATTACAAAATTAATTATTCAGTTATATATATATATATATATATATATATATGTGTGTGTGTGTGTGTGTGTGTATGTATAAAACAGAATAATTAACAATTAACTTAATATCTGAGCATTAATTATTTACCTTTAACTATAACAACTGTACAAAAGTAATAAATATAATAATGTAAAAATGAAATGTCAATATCATTATAAAATATTAAATAATAATTTGTAACAATTAATTGCAAATATTTAAAATGACTAATGAATGAATATTTAAAAGAAACAATTCCTCTATTTATGAAAAAAATACTAAATTAAGTTGAGAATGATAATAAAATAATTGCCCCTATAAAATAAACTGTATAGTTAATGTATTGTTAATAGTGATCACAGACACAGTGAGGATGATAAATATTGTTATAGATATATTTGTATAACAAAGATAAAGCATCCATTTGCACATGTATTTATGGCATTGTGTGACATTTAAACGCAGTTATGAAATGTTTCTGAAGGTGAATTGACGTGTTAAGTTTCTTGTAGGGTCACATAATTATTATATTACAGTATTGTAGTGCAGCACAATTTGTTCTGTTATCTGTTGTGGAGTCTACAATTCTTTACGGACTGAGTGTCTCAAGGCTTTAATGTTCTGCTTAGCCCTATTTTCTTGAAAAACCCTTAAAGATATCAATTTCACAGTGATTGAAAATAGAACGGCAATGAGACATGCTTTCATGCTAAACAGAAAAATATAGTGTCGGCATCCTCCGATTTTCTGGCCAATGGATTCTCAGCGCTTCATTGTTTTTGATGTGTGGTAATGGCAATTACAGGCCACAGACTAGTGCATCATCTATTTTGTGAATAGTTTTAAAATGCGACAAACACACACACAGACACATACTTTGGTTGTGTGTAGGAGCACACAAAGAGTCCTGTTCGTTCTGCCACCTCTATGCACGCAAAGCCACATCCTCTCGGATGTCTTCTCGGTCGTGCCGCCTGAGTTTAAGAGTCATGGCGGCCAAAGAAAAAGGCTGGCTCAGGGAACATACTGTATGAGGAAAGACCTACCGGGGAGAGAGGGAGAGAAAAGAGGGAGGGGGGCACTAAAGACAACTGGAAAGAAACATGGGCCAAAGGAAGCACGACCCTTGAGTTTCTGGCTCGTGGAAAAGCATTGAGAGTGTGACTTTCTGAATCCCTCCCTGTCTGAGAGGGAGACGGGTGGGAGGCGGACGGGGAATCCCGACGCAGCCACTGAGAGGACCTGTTCTCTGGAAGAGGAAACGAGTGCGAGAAAGAGAGAGCGAGAGAGCTGGTCAGGGTCCAAAGACAATGACCTCATCACTGTGTGCCTTCACGAACGGAGGGCATGGCCACTTCACACACTGAAACCCAAAACCGTGTTTACACCCACTTAAGGTCATGAGAGGGCAGGCGAATTCCACAAAACTTTCGACATTTTAGTCGAGTGATGAGTATGGTTGCCTGTTTCCGTTCAGAGAAAAAGTTTCAAATAAGAAAAATAAGTGTCACTAGGAAATATAAAGTCACTATTAGGATAAATTAATTATTTTTTGTGCTTTAAATTCACAATTATGAGAAAATAAATTTGTAATTTTGAGATCCCATTGAGAGATTTAATGCAGTCACATTTTGTAAAAATGACTAAAAAGTCAAACTGTGACATTTGCATTTGAAGATGCAATCACATTGTTAGAAAAAGATGTGAAATAGATTGTAAAAACCTGTAAAAACAACAACAAATAATAATAATAATTAAATAAAGAGTTACGATTCAGAGATAGTCACAATTACATAAATACATAGATGCAAGCAAGTTGCAATTGCGAAATATTAAGTCCCATCACAAGATATATTAGACATATACAGTACAGACAAATTGTGAAATATGAAGTCAAACGGTGACTACGCAAATCAAATTGTCACAAGAAAATAGAGAAATAAATGAATATTAAGATTGACTATTAAAAGATTTAGTAACGATTGTAAAAATAAAACTGCAATTACAAGATGTAAGTTGCATCGTAGAACATAGTGTCAAATTGTAAAATATTAAGTCAAAATATGACATGGAAAGATGCAATTCTGAAAATAAATGAGCAATTATCTTTTTGAATTATTAGTCAGAATCAGGCTTCCATATCTGCTGTGTCTCACAGAGGTCTCAGGGGAGCAAGTTGCAGTCCTAGCTCACTTGGTGAACTAGGCAAAATATATTTGAGAACATTTTAGAGGGGAACTGGGAATAGTGCAAGGGGGCGACCTTGTTGCAAAAGGACACTGGAATCATGACCTCTTAAAACAGCCTGAGGGAGCACTGTAAATCCAAGCTGTTGTCATGCGTCACTGTGCCAACAAAGCGCAAGTGTTCCCCCGGTTTCATCACAGACACACAGGCATTCAGCAGGAAGCCTATATTCCTGACCACAACCATAAATATCTCTAATTGAACAGGCATGCATGGGCAAGGTTGGGTGGAGGCTGAAAAAAACGAGGATTTACCTCTTTAAAGACACCTCAGCCTTACCCTGGATGAGTGATGTCGCTATTTAGTGCGTAATTTCGCCCAGCGAGACGAGTGGCCATCTTTAATGTGATTATTAAGGGAAATGAGTGCGTCAGATCAGATAGGGCCGGCGTTTTAATTTGCCTCACATTTTGTCTGTTAGTGAATCACAAGGCTCCCCGGGGAGAGAAGGTGATAAAGAACTTCAGCGTAAATAAGCAATCCCTCTCCTTGAGCAGAACAGATAAATAACAAACGCATAACAATGCACATTTCAGCATGCTGCAGGACTACAGAGCTTAGGGAAGAGCAGGTAATGGGAACTAAACGCATTGTATAAACCTTTAGAATTTAACAATAAAATCCCACATAACTCCCTTTTGAACAAACATTGAAAAATTAGGGATGCACCATATTAAAATTATGACCGATGTTGATAATTACGGCAAACGGACAATGAAAAAATATAACTATAAAGATACTGTACTATAATGATAACTGTATTAGCTCCCACACTAATGGACGATAACACTGTTTATGTTGCGGTTATAGAATAAGAATATAGAATAGATCAGCAGAATGGATTCTGATTGGCTGTCAATGTTTTTATCGTTAGAGTTATGGTGCAAACTCTGCTTTTGTTTTAAATTTAGAATTCATTTTAAAACTATATTTTTTTGTCTTTTTCATTATTGTTATTATCCTTGGTGTAAACAGGCCTTAACTGATAAATGGCCGATACTAAAATTCTTCATTATTTAGCTAAAATGAATTAAAAATAAAACATTGACCAACCAAAAATTCTAATATAAGCCAATATATTGTGCATCCCTGTTTAAAATAATCATGATAATGAAACAACATGCAACACAAGCTTTCATGAGAAACAGAAAAGTACAAGAAAACGATTCTGTGCAGCTTGTTTTAGCTTGACGGAGGTCTTGATTTACGATTACATTATTAAAAAATGTCCACTTTGCATTTGTTTGGCGGATAGCATTTCAGTAATTAAAAACAAATAATTGAATTCCGCCAAGTTCCAAACCACAATTCAATAATTAGCTCCTAAACTTTGTGGCTTAAGATTTGGCACTTGTATAACGCAAAGCACCAATATCTGCGATTATGGGGCTAATTTGTGTGAAATGCCCACTTACGTCTGACAAGCCTATAGTGATATTATCAGTTTTACAATTAACTAACAATAACAGATAACCTTGGAATCCTTCTACACTCACAGCCACAGTAATCGGCCTCCAGTCGTACCCTGTATTGTCTACGGATGAGAACATACTGCGGAGATTTCACTGCAATTAAAATGCATACAATGCCATTTAGAGCAGAACAAGATGTTTTTGTTTGACTGCTTCTGGGTGATTCTCCCCCCATCCAGCTTTTTACGGAGACAGCCAAGGCTCGGGTGGAGGGGAGGAGGGTGGGTTTGCAGAAAAATGGAATGGATTTCTTGATTAAAAATGGCCTTTTTCCCCTTCTCTTCGCTCGCAGGCACAAGGAACATAGACACGTGGAAAACATGCCGTGAATCCATATGCCTCAATATAAAGTGTTGCATCATTGTTAATTCCGTTCATTAGTCTCTTCCTAGATGGAGGATTTAATTTGTGGTTGTCTTTTAGAGAGCTGGCGAACCAAATTGAATTTGCAGACACCTCTCCACACACCGACATCTGTGTTGTCAACCTCTCCTCAATTCATTTTTTTGAGCCGCTCAATAAATCAACTGAGATTACAAACAGAGTTAAAGATAGGTAATTAAATAGAGACCCTTCGGTCAGTCTCTCATGCCTTCTCTCACTCGTAGACACAAAGGCGGTGCACATACAGAGTGTTTTATTCACTATTGTATAGTAAAGGTGCGTATATGACAAATCAATTCTGTTCTGGCCAGACTGGAAGTTGCCGTTTGTAATGTAGTTTACATTCCGTGCAGAATAGAATGACATATTGGCTATTAAATGGTCAATACTTTTAAAATATATAGTACCAAAATACATAGTACATCAGACATTACATGAAAAAGCTGTTTACTTGATGACTTTGGGTAAAAAAATAAAAATGCTTCATATTTGAAGTAATCATTTTAATTATAGAAATAAGGTATTATATTGCTGTATTGTGAATACAGACATAGATAATGGAGTTGCAAGCAATATTGAACAGTATTCTACATATTCTTGAATAACAGTACCCTGTCTATTATAATAGTTAATGTTTTTCAAAATAGGCTACTGTAAATGATTAACTAACAAGTACAGTAAAACTAATTTGTCTCTTTTTTCAGTAGACTGACAACTATAAAATACTCAAAATCTGCATTGTACAAGGTGATTTTTTTGGGATGAACTAGTTGTGTTTTAAAGACTGACTGACAAACTAACTAACTGAATAATTAAATAACTAAATAAATCCATGTTAAGTAAAAAAAAAATATGAATGAAAAAATCAAGAGTAATTTAATATACTAATATAGTACACAAAAACATATTGTTGTACATGTATTATTATTATTTGTATTATTAAATATAATTAAATGTATATTAAATGTGTATAATTAAAAAGGATTTACAAACAGCGCCAAGGAACACACATACACAAAGTTCACTGCAAATTACACTTTGGATAAAATGCTAGAAAAATGCAATATGATGTATATAACGCACAGTTTAAAAGCAGAAATGTGTATATCATGTGCTGTATCATTGAGTCCAACCTTAGCTGTCATTCTGCCATATCACGGAGCCCCACCTCTTTCCCATCGTAATTAAACCAATAGTCGGTTTCAATTAGCACACACTTTTTTTCCTCCACATGCCTTTATAGAAAAATTAATTAGTCAATTAGCCAATTAACATCTGAACAGGGCTTTGTGTTAACAAGCCTTTTACAAGCAGTGGTAACCCTTCAGTAATGACACCGAAGCCTGCTGGCATCCAGGGACTCTTATAGAGCGCACGAGCTCCCCACTGCTTGCGTAGTGACAGCTTGGCTTTCCATCTGGCCCACATTACGAGAACACTAGCATCAGGGAAGAAAGCTGAAACAAAAACAAATACAAAATAATCGCTGTTTGTTATCCATGCACAGCATATTTATGCACATCTTCCAGCCAATGACCCTCTCGTACAGCTGTAATAATTTGGCCGCTGCTTTCCTGCCACCAGTATAAATAAAGCTGATAGATTCAAGTAATGGCTCCCGGTTCAAATAAACAGACAGAGACCCTTGCGATTTGTCATCCCCCCTGCTCTAAATCATATTTGTGTACGCGACACATTTCCTTTGCAATAGATTCTGCCACCGTGCGTATGTGTGCGCGATGTCAACATATTTGGACTAAGTAAACTCTACATATCTCGTGTCTACAACAGTTTTGGAGGGAAGGGGTAGAGGGTAGGCAATCGGGTGAAAGAGTCCCAAAAAGGATCTTTCATGTGAGGATCAAGTGCAATTTATAACATCTCTGCTGATAGTACGTAGCAGCTTGCACTCTATTTGGAAGAGGGGAGGGGAAAAAAGCCAAGGGCTGCTTGAGAATGTTTATTTTCTCGTCCCATCCCACTAAACAATCCCTAAAAAGGGAGAGCAGCTGTTTATAGGTTGTTTGCAGACCAAACATTGTTTTCGTCTCACATTTTTTCCATGGTAACTTACACCAAACCCAAATAAGCAAAGGCAAGTGCTTTTAATGAACAAGTGTCACTATTATTCAGACTGACAAACTCAGATTCACACAAAGCACTCGTTCCTTAGGAGAACAGAACTCGAAATATTAGAGATTTTTTACCTTAATAAAAAGTCATCACACATTTAACATAAGAACAAATATGACAAGCATATAAAGTGAGCAGGAAATAGCCCATAGGATTGCAGCCAGAAGTGGTCCACTTCCCGACATTATATCACCTCGCATGGCTCTAAATTAAAGCTTTGTGCCTCTGAACTGCTTAAACTCGATTCTCAAGCTCTGTCAAGAAAAACACATATCTGCTTTCTCTCCTTGGTGGCTCAGCGATTCAGAAATTCTGTGTAAACAAGCTCCATGTTTTCACCTTACATGGGCATGCGGTGCACAGCATGTTGGTGTGTTATGTATGGGGTAAATAGATTCGCACAATTACCCTCATTATTAACCTATTCTGACAGACCCATGTGTCCGTAGCGGGGCTGCGCCGAACAACTTTCGGTTCCACTCTGTTAAATGTTAGTGCTTCACCTTTAAGATTAAAGGCCGAGTGTAAACAACACTCTGGGAACGGCTTTAACGGTTCAGATGTGCCAGCGCTAGCACTATACAGACTGTTTTATGTAACTAGCATCTTTAGGAAACAGAGCAAGTGTAGAGAGGATTTGGTCTAAATGGGATTTCTTGCTAAGAGGTTCTTCTTTTAGAACTAAGGAGACATAAGTATTAACTTTGACTTTGGAGTTTCTTTTAAAAAGACTGAAAAAAATGAGAGTTGATATTGAATAAGAACTTATAAAATTAACTAAAATAAGATTTTAATCGGCAGTTTCCATAATTTAGGATATATAGTTAGGGCACAATACCTTTTGTACGCAAAAAGTTCCAATGGTATATATAAGAAAAATCACTTTTTAATTCTCTTTGCATTATTGCAAAACTTCAAATTCACTGTAAGTAGTCAATTTAATCCATTAAATTAAAATGTATATCTTCTATGTGAAAATTGCTAAAGTCAAATATACTCTTATGTCCAGCCTACAATTTGAAGTGATATCACGACCTAATATTGAGGGCCAATATTTAACACATCTTTTTTTTTAACAACGTGGGGAAATCTTCCAAGTCTTTTTTAATTAATTTCCATCATTCTCTCTCTCTGACACTAAAGGCACTATGGACACAGATTAGGGTGGATGTCCATGAAAAATTAACAGGTTTATCTTTTAACTCGGACATCCCCCGGCCTTGTGATATATACTACTTTTTCCCCTTTCATTTTCTTTCCGACTCTTTACTTTTAAGAGTAGAGGGAGGAAGCCTAGTAAAATGGAGCTGTGATTAAGTTGATATATTCCAGATAATAATAACAGAGTGGCTATTACACACTAGTGTTAGGAGAGAGAGTTTCCCGTTCTTCAGCCCTTCCCGGAGTGAAGCGGGGAGCTTCCAGAGGAAGGAGTGTGTGCAGTGTCAGACCTGAAGGACTGAGGAAGAAATGTCAGAGAATGTGGACGGGAAGCTGGCAGGCAGTCTCTCTCATCCTGAGGACTCAAGGTCAGAGCATCTTGAGTGCTTTATGATCTCAATTAAATTTATCCTACTGTAAATATTTGTGAACATGCCATCATTCTCATACATAATTATGTCAAAGGTCCAACAGCCTGGTTGTCAACATGCCATCTTTCAATTTGGATGCAAACATTTTGTCTACTTTTGTGTTGTATAGATAAAAAATAGGGTTATTGAAAGACATAACCACATTTTAATTTTGGGTGAACAGTTGCTTTAAAGTCCTCATGGTGTTCCATTTTTCTAGTTTATGTTATTTAATAAAGCCACGTAACTGAGCTTTATATATAAATGAAAAGCCATTCCATTACGTACTGAAAGAGTAATTGAATATTTCTCTAGTGTGCTTCAAGATTTATTTCCTATTCATGCGCAGCTAGAGCAGATCATATATCTTTCAAAAGCATACATGTAAGCAAAGTGTGCAAGAGGTCAGACGTGCAGTAAGGGTACAGGGGGGGTCAGAAGTGACGAGATGTGCTCCATAAGATCACAGAGAAGCCTCCGGGGTGGATGACTCAGCTGCTGGGGCAGGAAGCTCAATAACCTGCTGTGTCAAGGTCAGTCACACCGCCTGAGGGAAGAGGCCACCTGCTGGCAGGGTACAAAATGGCCCTGACCCAGGCATCTACATGAGTTCAAGTCAAGTGTCTCTGTGTGGGGCTTAACGACCAGAAATATATGTCAATCAAGACCCAGAAAAGGCCTTCCTATAACCTCCATTCAATTGGTTTTGGGAGCATAGACTCATGCAGAAAGGGTAGAGGGAGCTGTTTCCTCACATCAGCTACTGTAGTATACACTGTAAAGGAAAAGATCATTCTGAAATTGTAATTTCGTCATCTAAAGAAGCTGTTCAGCTGTTTTTGTCCATATTATGAGAGTCAATGGGAAGCAAAAAGCTCCAATAAGGACATAAAGGTAGTGTGAAATGAATCCACACAACTGAACTGGTATATTTGAAGTTATTCTAAGTATGAACATGTTTATTCACTATCAAATCAAAACACTGATCAACAAAACAAACTCAGACTTTATCAAATACAGAACCTCAAACATCAATTAAAGTAAAACCATTGGTTCTCATACGTCACTTGATCAAATCAATTTTCAACATTTAAGGTTCATGTAACCGTTGTGTCACTAGACTAACTTCATGCTACCTTCATGTCACTTTTTAAGGCTTTTTGAAGCTTGAAAGTTTTGGTTCCTAGGACCAATTTCCCAGACTTTGATGATGTGTTTCCACAGTTATTGGCATCATAAATCCAGTGAATCGTTTTAAATTTTTAATAAAATAACTGTACATTTACAACATTACACTTGTTTTATTACCTTGGCATTAAATTACAGAAAACGCTGCTGTCTGAGTTTTCTTTTGAATATTAGTATTTTTATTTTTTCTATTAGGGAAAATGGGAAAGCAAAAGTTATATTCATTGTAGTTTTCAATTCTCCATTATAACCATACCCAACTATCATAACTTCTGCTTTGAGAACCCCAGAAACATGAACAAAAACATACCTTTTCTAAATAAAACTAATTATTTCTCCCGACAGATTTCAGGAAAATGGCTTGCATGGATACTTCACAGACCAAAGTGATCGGACTACCAAGGCTGCGTTTGAAGGGACTGACGCTAGGGCTGCTGGGACTTTTTCCTGAATAGCTGACATTCTGTCGGGCAGAATGGAGACTTTTCTTTCATTGTTTTGTCTCTATCTGTGTTTCTTCTCTGTCGCTCTCATTTGATGGTTTCAACAGATTCTGACATCAGAGGAAGACTGACAGTTGACATTCTCCTTCTTTTTACAATCCATCCAATACCTTTCTCCCTTCCTTCAGATCAGGAGGCACAACTGTCAGGGGAACATAAAGGAGGAGGGATGGGAGTGACGAGGCATGCGGGCTCTTGTTGTACGCCGTCCTATCTCTGATTTCTGGGCAAAAGCAAAGCAGGTAGAGCTACTGACAGATGTGTGGTGGCACTGTGCTATTGTGTTGACAATGACGACCGCTATCATGGCTACGCATCAGTGTTGTCTTCTTTGCAGGGTTCTGCTGTTTGTTTCTCAGCCGTCAGCGCTTATTTCCTCTTTATCAAGGTCAGAGTCGACATGGGACTCTGGCAAAGACATGGCCCTCTCTATCACCTGCTGTGTCTGTCTTTGAGGATGGAGGTCTCTCTTATGTTTGTTCTCTCCTTTTAGAGCAAATCACTCCCCATTTCTTGGCTGGCGTTCTTTTTTTATCGTGCACATTTTCCAGTAATCGAATTTGTCCATGTGGAAAATCAATATATACAAAAAAATGCTTAATGCCTGGTATTTTGTATACATGTCAGATCACATGAGTGTTAAGTTAAATTGGGGCCATTTGTGCATTGTGTGCAAGAGACGGAAGAGGGATTCATACAGACATTAATCTCGCTCTCACAGCTCACATCTACTGTATGCAGTTATTCTGGGTAGAAAAGCTAATTAATATAGCTGTATAGTAAATCTTCTTGTATGTACAATCTAAGATATTTAAACTAATTTATAGAGAGACTATTTAAAAGGACAGTTAACCTAAAAAAATTTTTTTTTATTCATGCGTAAAAATCTGTACACTGATTTTCAGTGGAATATATAGATTTTATAATGTAACAATGTAACTTTTTCTGCACAATAAAATTCACAGTGAATATGGTAGTACTGTAAAAAAAACATGTAAATAAAACAAGATTATTGTAGTACATTTTACATGACATATTCAGTCTTTCTACTTAAAATCCATATTTATTCAATGTGTTACTTGTTACTTTGTAATTATTTGTAAAATTTGCTAGCAATTTCTGAATAAAAACTATTGAAAAGTAAACCCTAAACCATTTTTAGAATCACCTGTCACGTGCTCATGGAGTTTTGTGAAGTTTTGAGTTTTCGTTTAGGCTTTATAAACTTTTTTATATATATATGGTAAGGCCCCTTTTCTAAACGATCCCGTTATAGTTTCCCAAAAGGTAATATATATATTTTTTAATAATTATTGACCCAGAGAGTCCAGAGAATTTTACTGCAATTTTTTTTAGTTATTTTTTTTTTAGATTGAGTGAAAAACGTAGGACTAGTACAAAATTATTTTTTATTTTTGTACTTTTCTCAATCATTTAACAAATGGTTTGATTGACAGCAGTGGTTCTACAGACAAAGTTATTCGGATTGAGGCGGTCTATCGTATAATCTGAATATCGCATGTATGTGTGAAAAATCTATGGCAGCCATGGATTTTGAGATACACAAATGTCCTTACAGCCACTTGTGGCACTTTGGACAAAGACAGTGCGAACTGATTTTCATGTTGATAGGACAAACGGTTGCGTAGTTATGGCCGTTTTTATGTTTGTTTTTTCCCCTCTTAATCGAGCCGCTAAGTGGCAAAACTATGTGACTTTTTCCATGTGATCTCAGATTTAGCTCTTACACACACTCGTAGTGAGTTTGACAAATATATCTCATTCCGTTCAAAAGTTATAGTCATTTTAGTAAAAGCAGCCCTGTAGAGTCGATAGTTCAACTTTTTTTGGAAAATTATTGATATTCACTCTCCAGAGAATCTTCCTGCACTGGTTTGGTTTTGAAAAGGCAAAAAACCTAGGACTAGTTTGCAATAGTAGGTTTTTCAAAAATTGCAAAATACCCCAACATTTTGCCAGGTGACAGACAAATTAGGGGCATGCGTTTTGTTCGACGTGAGTCAAGGATACAATCAAGCCTGTGACGAACGGTTTAGGAGTTATGAGTAATTTCATACTTTTGATCTCTGTAGCGCCCACGTCAGGCTGATTGAGGCAAGCAATGGTGACGTTATAGACGGTGTGAGTACTATCATCCTCCAAGTTTCAAGTCTCTATGACTTAGGGTTTGGTCTGCGCACACAGTTTTACGTGGGGATTGCTGATCCTTGGCCCCTCTAATAGGATTTTAGGGCTACGCACTTGAACCCCTCAAAAACGCCAGAAAAGTACTTGTGCATTATGTTTCTCACCGTTCTTCACACAAATCCAAAAAACTTCTGAAAACTTGATATGGACCATCCTTTATAGAGATTTGTGTAGTCCGCTGTAGTCAGTACGAACAGCCAAAGTCAGATGCACATGATCTTAAGCAAATATATGCATGCTCATTTTCTCCAAGGTCACTTTTGTCTGTTTGTGAATCACACAATGTTGTATCAATGCTCCTGAATGGTACATTTATGCTGCTGAGTGTAACGTTTATTTGGCTGTTCTGTCGTTTGGATTTATTAGAGCTAGCTTTACTAAAACCATGACATTTTAAAGATGAATAATATCATATTTATGACTTAAATGCAACAATTGTCTCGATGGCCCAACACAATAGAAATGCTAAAGTTCTAATTAGTTCCTTTCCTGACAAGTGCTGCAAATCACTGCAATAAGAGTAGCGTTAATAACAGCAATAATGAAAGGCTGAGTACTGAAATATCAGATAATGCCGTTGGGTCTTAATGCCAGCGGGGTCCTATCCTCTTTCTACAGCTGTGATTACAGATGTGCTGGAAATAGCCCAAAAAGCTGCCATGCATCTGAAGTAATATGTGTTATTGAGTTGTGTTTGTAATTCTGAAATGACACTGGTTGCATGGTTTTCACAAACTCACACAGGATATAATTGAGCTGTAAGCCAGCTGTCATAGCCTTGATAAACTCAATCGTTTCTGGACAGAATTGATTCACAGAGGGTACAATAACTGCTAAACAGCTAACGGTCCACATCTCATATCCCCTGCGCTCTGATAAATGATAAAGCTGTTGATGAAATCATTCTGTCTGGTCTAGAGACACACGTGAACACAAGTAATTCCTGAACTGGGACCTTGTTTTTCAGCTGTTGCTGTACTGTGTGATTTTAAGCATTCAAATATGAATTTTATTAAGTCACCACAGATAAGGAATGGTCTTAAAACCCCTTTTTAAAGCTCATTGCTTTATAAACCCAAAATCGTTTGCTATGATGAAAATATGTCAATTTAAGCCTTTCTTCAGCCTAGTAAAAAAAAAATGCACTGACAAACTCATAACAATCAAATATAGTGACACAAACCTCAAATGCCAACTAATGTCAAACTTCACTGGCTCATGTACATCACTTGACCAGACGTTGTGACATCTAAATATCATGTTGCCATTTTCATCATTTTGAGTTTCACATCGCCATCATGTCACTAAATTAACATAATGCTATTTGTATGTCCTTTTTGGAGCTTGAACGTTTTGGGTCCCGTTGGCTTTCATAATATGGAAAAAAACAGCTGAAAAATTATTCAACATATATTTTGTGTGTGTGTGTGTGTGTGTGTGTGTGTGTGTGTGTGTGTGTGTGTGTGTGTGTGTGTGTGTGTGTGTGTGTGTGTGTGTGTTTTGTAAAAAGAAAATACGTGTTTTTGAATGGCATGAGGGTCAATGATGAGAAAATATTCATATTTGGTTGAACAAACACTTTACAAAAAAAAGAAAACAAATACCTCTTGTATGGGATGGCTAATTCATTCATTCAAATATTTGACAGGTAACTTTGTTCTCAAAAGACTATAGACAAATTACCAAATGAGTATAAAATGGCATCAGCTTGAAAGCTGGAAAAATGGTTTTCAATTTAGATTCGATTTCTCCAAAACCTCGCTGTCCTCAAATTAGATGACAATGTGAGAGTCTCGCTATTTCTCTCTCTCGCACACACCTTTATCGCAGCATGATGTCTTATGGACTTTTGCGGACAGAGACATTGTTGGCATTATAGGGGTTACATGAGGCCAAAAGCAGCTCCTTTCTTTCCAGTTAACTTCTTCGATTGATCTATTACACTGTGGCCAAAAACCAGACAGATAAGGAGCTCCCTAGCTTTTTGGTAGATTGCACGGTGCTCTTGTTCTGAGGTTAGTAATAACTTTCGAGTGTGGGACACGGCAAATGGACATTGGCATGACAGAAAAAGAAAAAGAGATTTATCTATCTAATGGATAAAGTCTCGGCCAGAGCAGCGTCATACTGGAGCGAGAGCCGAGTGTCAGAGGGAGGGGTCGGGGGGCTTTATTCCTGGGGAAATGAGAGATCTAGAATCCGTCGACACCTAGATGGATGAAAGCGTAGTTAGGAATTGATGACCTTCTTTCTATCTGTCACAGATATTTGTTGAGAAAATACCGGACCTTGATTCAGTCCATGATGTGCAGGTGTATTCTTATTTTTCTGAGGGCAATTGCAAAAGCGAGAGATGTATTGCTAAAGAGATGTCATGTTAAAAACAAATATAATATAATATACTCAATATTGTTTTTTAATGGAAAAGTCCAATTGCAACAACTTTCAAGTTTAAAAAATACCCAAAAGCATTAATCTAAATGTAAATTATGAATTTGAGTAATATAAATAAATGTAAAAATATTCACACAAATTATAATGGATTTTTATATATATATATATAATAACAATTAATAATGTCCAAGTTAATACTTGTTCAAAACAATCACTTCAGTAAAGTTTGTACTATTTTATGCTTATTTTGACAAATTGTTCAATATTAAAATATGTTTTAAAAAAACATTATAAAATGTAAAGATTCTGAAAGCATTATTCTGATCCCATAATAATTTAATATATTTTTACAGTAGTAACAACAAATGCTATTTTATTATATGATATGACTAATATCATGTTTTTTCAGTCTAAACAAGGTGATTGTCTCTAATATGGACACCCAACCTAATATATGTTTACCATCTGAATCTAAGCATTTGGTCAACAAATGGAAAAGTCAGGTATCTATTAATTATCATATTAATTACTGTACCTTTAGCCCCAACAGCAGGGGCGCTTTTTACCCCAAATAACATACTTTTACATATTCTTTTGTTATTTAAAAACTGTTGCTTTAATTATCTTAAAACTGAAAGTTGTTAAGAAGACCTTTGTCTCAAAATATATGCATGAATTTGAGCGATTCTCATTTTTAAATCTAAAATGTTTAAAAAATATGAAATATTTGATCAAGTAAGCACAAAATCAGCTTTGCGCTGCTGCATGCATTCAAAGATCAGACAAATATACATGTGCATCTTGAAAAGTGGATGTTTTGGAAAGTGCTGCACCACGTTTTTGTGCCATCTAGTGGTCTAGAGGAAAATATTATCAAATGCGCCTTTACCCACTTTGTAACCTGTATATAAAATAACATACATTTTAACAAATCAGTTTACTGATAATAACATATATAAGATGGCCAATGAATGAATGAATCAGTGAATGAATCTTTGGTGAACAGTTTTAAAGCTTTTAGGCAATTGAGATGAATCAAAATTCCCACCATTAGAAGCAATGTCTATTTTAAGAATGGATCATTTTGAATCACATATTTCAATGATTTTGCTGATCTGATTCACAATATACTTTTGATGATTTTTTCACAATTCTTCACACTGATCAATGGACACAAACTTTACTTTGGTTTGCGCATTACAGCATTGGGTTCAGAAGATGGCTTTAATGTACAATCCATTTTCTTGACACTTTTATAATGCTTTTACAAATGCTTTAAATTTGAAAGCTCTAGTCACCATTCATTTGCACTGAATATTAACCCTCTAAAGTCTGACAGATGAAATAATAGTCAATAACAATAAGTTGTTAAAATGGAACAGAAAGAGGGAAAAGAGCTTATACTCGAGAAGGGAAAAACACCTCCGTGTTAGTAAGAGGCTCAAACTAAGGAAAAGTATGCAATTTGGTGCAGCTGCTGAATCTGATATTTATATGTCCAAAAAGTAAAATTAAATTCTGACAACCTGTAATGTAAAATGAAGGATTTCTTCATAACAATAAATCAGAATACTTATATAAAATGCAAATAAATATCTCCTAAAAATGTGTCTTAGTAAGATGATATTTACATCTTTAGTTTTATGATTGAGTGACGTACAAATAAACGTTCCTCGATAGGCTGATGTATCATTACTAAAAATGATGTATGGCTAATCAACTAAACCCAATTTGCAATTAGGTTAAAAGTGATCATCTTGATTATTTTATTTTGTATTTACTTTATAAATGTTTTTGAAGATTTAATAGTTTGAATTTTTAGAATTAAATTAAAAGGTCCTTTACTTGCTATAAAAACTATAAACTATCAGTCAGATGACAGATGTCATTTAGTACATTGTGTACAACAGGTTGTTCAAAGCTGTGATCGAGTCAATAATTTGGAAGTCTTAGAAAGGTGAATAAAATATAATGCAGTAGGCTTTACAGGGTTAAAATGCCACTTGTACATTTTTCAAAATATCCTCTTTTGTGCTCCACATAGGAAAGACAGTCCACAGGTTTGGAATGACATAAGGTGCGTAAATGATGACAGCATTTCCATTTTAGGGGTGAACTATCCCTTTAAGCTCTCTCTCTCTCTCTCTCTCTCTCTCTCTCTTTCTCTTTCTGTCAAGCATCTTACTGCCATCAAAGTCAAACACTCCAAAAGGCCTAAATTACGCATGCTGTGCAGGCCCTCTCGCCAGCCTGTGATATGTTTAAGCCAATCCCGAAATAAAAGATGCAGCCATACATATTCATGATAGGAATCTAGTAATTAGTGAACCCCCCACAACACATACACACATGCACACATTAAACACACACGTACACCACTCAAACTCATGCATATTTATTGCTGTGGCCCGGCAAACAAAGACACTGGCAGTCCGGGGCATTCTCCATTAACACAGGCAGCAGCGTGTGATGGTGGTGATAGCAGGCCTGCCACTCACAGAGGCTGCGTTCAGGGCCCACACGTCCCCCTGTGCCGGAGGGAGGAGGGGGAGTGAGAGAGGATCTCCTCACTGGTGGCTGCCTTTCCTCTTTGAGTCTCCTAATTTCCACTTTGCTGAAATGCAACCCGGCATCATTATTGCATCAGGATTGAAAGGCGGCTATTGAAAGCCTCTCTGCGATGTCAGGAGCTCTATGCCGCCGGGACACTCCCAAAGGGACGGGTCCCGGCGTAGTACACACATGCACACAAGCACATGCGAAGCAAAACAAACACGTATGCTTTTGTGCGCACATACAGAGCAAAATGCACGTGCGGATGATATACTATATACCAAAGCATACGGATGTTATATACTGAATTAAACAAGAAAACCTGCGGATTCAGATTATGACAGTTATGTTATTTAGCTTGACTGCAAATTCAATTATAAACCACATTTGAAAATGTTTATTTCATCAGAGTACAAGGCCTGACGCTATAACACAGCCGCCGACACTTCCTCGGTTTCAAATGCTCTCAAGATTATGAAGACTTTCAGATCGCCCATAAGAGGAAATATGTAATAATCCGGACATGAGAGCTATTAGACACTCAATCTGCTTGAAGCCCATTCATGCGTTCAGGCTGTCCTGTGGCTCGAGGTGACATCATTATCAAGGGGCTCATAGATCTTCTGCTACAGTTTGTCTCAATGCCTCTCACGTGTTACACAGACAGACAGACAGATGCATAAATTCAAACAAAAGTATGAGGATCATATGACAAATAAGTGCCAACAATACAAAATCTTTTGAAAATCTTTCAAATATTCCATCTTTCAAAAGTAACATTTCAAATAAATTACTCTAAAAATGTCATGTGTTGGAGATGTAATTATATGTCTTCTTCTTACCTTTATAAGTATTTTCTACAAATATCATTAATTATAATCATAAATATTATTACGTTTTTAAGGAGTCACACCATACGACTTCACAAACTGAGCTACTCTTGTCATGTCATAAAAAGGTCAAATTAGCTGATATCTTAGGAAGCTGGCTGATCTTGACACAAATTCATAAGTATTTTCAGAGATCCTCTATATGATGTCCTGTTTTTTTTTCGTTACTTGTTCAAGTAGATGAGTTCATATTCAAATGCATTTTTTATAAATTCAACGATTCAACATCATTGACCCATAAATAGATGTATTCAAATTAATTATGAACTGTAGGGAAATTATGCCGGCCAATCTACAAAAAAGCTAACTAAGGTTAATTGCTTATACTGACACTTTGTGTGGTTCTCTGTAAAAAGCAAGTCTTACCTACACAAAAAAAAGAATCCAACAATCCAAATCCACAATCATGACAGTATTAAAAGGTGTTGATGACATTTATGACCTCAGGGTCAATTTTATAACGCAATGCTGGATATTACATGCTATCTGCATCTGATCATTCCAGTGTAGCTTTTCAGAGAGAGGGTCATGACTGCCTCCGCAGGTGCAGATGTGGTGTATATATGCAGAGGGGGCCCCGTGGGCCCCTTTATTACTGCCTTTGATTGACCGACTGTGTGATCTGAATGGGCTATTTGCGTGTGTGCACATATACATTTTGTGAATGTTCCCATTCACCGAATGTGTGCTTCTCATCTTTGATTATGACACTGCGTGAGTAAGGTTGAAAATGATAAAATGCTCCTTGACTTAAAAACCCTCAGCTTAAGTGCTGGTCACCAAAGGTGGGACTGACTGCAGGAGACACAGCATCTAATCCTTCAGAATGACTGAGACGTGGGAGAGGACAAAGCAGATAAAAAGCATTTGCGCTAGTGAGTTATAGCCAGGCTCTTTTAGATAAATTGCTCTCTTGAGCATCTCTGTGTTTTTACTGTCCTCCAGGGTCCCACACCTGTTCATTCCTTCATGGACACTGTATCTAAAAGGTTGTATGGTCAAATTCAGTGCACAGTACAAAAAAGACTGTTTTATACGGTATGAGGTTACTGCACATTTTCAATGCATGGAAGACAGGCAGAAAAACGGGCTGGCAATGAAAGAATCACTGCGCAAGATAAAAAGATCACATGCATTAATTCTGACAGTGCAGGAAACGGTCTATACGTCTACATTTGTTTCCATAGTAATGAGAGATATAAAAGTCATTGTGAAAGGACAACGTGGAAAACAAGAAAGTTTGCCTCTGCTTCTAGTTCTGAACTCATGAGATGAGAGCAGCATATGTTGTTTCTCCAAAACCACTCACTCATTCACTCAATGATACAGTACATGTTTCAATAAATAGGGAGCCAAAAATAAGTGAAATTTCATCAGCAGCTACTACTGCATGCCACTCAAAATCATATCAGAGGAAATGACAGACGAATGAAAAACACTCATAATAATATGAAATAAATGTTGTAATATGTTATGATATGTGTTAGTGATGTTATGTTGTATTTATCATGCATTGCTGCTACTTATACCGTGCTGAAATGGTCAGTTAAGCACCAAGCGCCTCTGAGCTCATTCTTTTAAGGTAGCCTGACAATACAAGTCTCCCTCTGTTCTTGTGTTCTTGGATTCAGAAAAACAACCTATACATCCTAAAACTTAAATCAGACTTATTCAGATTGAAATGCAATTCCAAAACTAAATATTCCAAAATTCAAACCACACATTTCATAAAAAGCTAAACAGGCTCAAATGATTAATGCCCCCAAAAATGCATAGACAGAAATCGGAATTAATCAGAATTCAGACCACCTACAAAAGTGTAGCAGATTTAATACATAGTCTATTCAGTAAACCAATTTGATTTGGGAAAAATTACTTGTGTGAACAAAGTAAAAGTGACCTCTGATCTAGCTTACCGAAAAGGTATACTGCATTGGCAAAAACTGCATGCAAAAAATTGCCAAAGAAAACCAATTATTATCAGGTCCAATACTGAAAATTTGCTGATTTAATTAAACATGTTATTAGGCCAATATTTGTGGCTACAAATATCTCTTTGTTTGAAAGCCCAGCATGTAACATAAACAGTAATTAACAAAAGACACAGCAGAGGGCGAAACATGTTATCCATCATACTTGCATTATCTCATGTTAACTGAAGCTTATTTTAAATGATTAAATGCAATGAAGCTGCTCATCTTTTAGAGACAATATGGCACATTTAATTTCCATCTTAAAGCAGTAACTATAATTAACTAACTTCACCAGAGTCTGTCTAATGCAACGCAACCAAAACCCTCCTAAATTAAAAACCGGATCACTGCACAGAAGTGTCAGACTCCACAATGATCCTCTAATTGTGTGGAGAAGAATGTATCAAATTAATATTTTTTCTCCAATAAGACAAAAGAGATTGAGGAAGAGGGGGAGGTGAGGCATTTCGAGATGAATCATGAACGCCATCTCACTGAATCAAAGAGCAACTTGGCTCTTCAGAGCTGCATGTCACCCAGATTCTGGATGTCACAGGCCTCTGATGCCTGACTAGGTGCCATTTTGAGATGTTTGCATGGAAGGATGAAGAGGAGAGACCCCGAGGCGCTCTGTCTCCCCTGTCCTGAAGTCAGACCTAAAACCTGTCTGCTCCGAGCATGCAGAGACCGGACAGAGCGGGCTTTGAGCTTTAACGGGATTTAAGACTTCTGAAAGGCAGGGAAAAGAAAGTGTCAGTCCTGAACGGCTTTGATGTTCTTTCCACTCAAAACTCTACGATACACAGCTCAAAGAGAAGGGTGTGGACAAATAGGGAAATTGGACTTTCTTTCTCTCTCACACACATAGCAGAAAGCCCCCTCCAATCACAGAACCTGGGCTCCGGTCCAATTTTAACGGGGCGGCCCCTGATTAACTGGTGCATTGGTCAAACCCACTTTAAGTATATTACACGTCTCCATTTAAATGTGTAATTTAACTTACTTCAAATGGATCATTGTGCTCTTTTCATAAAGGTGAACACAGAAGAGATTAAACTTTAAGTCATTATGTCTCCATAAAAGAGGATTCTTTGCCGCTCGGAATGAGGTAATATTTTTTTCCCAATGACTTTGGCGAGGCAACGCCGGACCCGTCGATTGGTTTTCATTCACCTGGTGAGCAGCGAAAAAGGTCCATTGCATAAAGACAATAGAGGCACATTGTGGAAGTCAAAGGCTTCGTACCAGAGAGAATGAGGAAAACCTAAAAAAATAGGTCACTGGGACCAATTTCATGTTTCTGTGTGGTAAAGACAAATGGATTTGCTCATCTGTGATTTTTGGATGGAGAGAAATGATGAATAAAATTAATTGAACCATCTGGGCTGCTTTTCTCTTCTGTCTTCCTTTTTTCGCCTCATTTCCTTCATCACATGCTTTTGTTAAGTTTTCCAGTTTTGGTTCCTGTACTCTAAACATCACAAGTCCTATTGGGGATAAGTTAACATGTTTGGTTACACTCGAGAAAACTGGTTTGAAGTAGTGTACATCAAAAAGAGCGTAGTCTGCTTTAGATGAACCTTCTTTTAGCTTAGCATCATTGTTTCCTAGCAGAAGTTAAACGCTTCTAAATTAGCATTGCCAGAACCTCACAGCCATCACATCCAATCACAGACTGGTAGATCTCACAAACACATGTCATGTCTCTTGACAACTCTGGCCTTTGTTTGCTACTCTTCGTTTTCTTTTAAGCCACAGTACAGTGATTCAACACCCTCCAGAAGTGTTTACCGTTGTGCTAAGTTAGATTTGAATCAGATACAGGTGAGCTTTTGTAAATAAGAGAAGAGCTCTGAGGGAGTGTTGTGAGCCAAATTTAAGTTTGATCATCACTCCAAAGGTCAGATCCAACTCATCTGATTACTGATCATGCCACCTGTCACCAGTCATCAAGAGCACTATATCAATGCACTCCTCCCAAACAGTCACTGTCTGGTCTCAAACATTACATGTTGACTCACCTGACCCGCTTACCCTTTGTCTACAGTCTCGTTGTTCCTGTGTTCCGCTCTCAGATCTCCATCGCTCCTGTGCTCCAACGTATCCAAGCTCCATTGCTCCCGTGTGTCCCCCTAGATATAGTAAAGGATTGATTACTCACAGATAAGACTCTCTAGAAACTTCTCCATTCCTGATTCACTCACATGGACACATGCCATTTCCTGCCATAGTTCAATAAACTGGCTGTTGATTTCACTTACCTCGGTGTCCCTTGTCTATCTGCTGACAGTAGCCTAACAGATGTGTGAGACTGAAAACTATTTGAACTTCATTAAAACTATTTGCACTGATTTATTGTGTTGGATATTTTGTTCCTTTGTGCAGTGGGCCAGGAGATGAGGCTTTGAGTCTGTATAAATGTCAATAAGCTGATAATTAAAACCAACATTTTGAGGAATGTAATCTTGTTAAAACTGATTTCATAAAATTGGTATTGGAAAAGTATTGTTCAGGAACCAGTATCGAACTCAAGGTATCAGTATTGGTATCAACATTTTTAATGATACCCAGCCCTAATACACTCACTACTTTACATTGTAGAAAAGTGTCATTTCTTTAGTGTTGTCACATATAATACAATATTTACAAAAATGTGAGTGGTGTTCTTATATATATATATACACACACACACACACACATGTGTGTGTGTGTGTAAATATTTCTTACATAGAGAATAGAGAGAAATATACACAGTACACACACATTATGTAAATACAAACTTTTATTTTGCAAGCAATTAATTCGTGATTAATCGATTTGACAGCACTAATTGTGATTAAATTGAATTGCAATTCTGCATCTTGCTTGCTGCCTCAATTCAAATTCAATTGAAACTAAGCAATTTAACAAGAAATTAAAAATAATTATCATTGCAACTGAACAGTGCACATCACATCAAAACAGACTGGACTGAAGTTACCCGAGATAAACGATTCAGCATGCTACGTGGCTCGAGGAGCCATATCATATGAGACTTTTATTAAGCCACGTTTTCCAATCTAAAACAGGTCTTGCTGAGTGCTTAGAATAACGCACAGAAGCCTGTTTATTGTGTTTGCCTCTGCTCGGCAGGTTGCTGCTTTGAAGCAAACAATCTAAGCTGACATTACAGCAAGGTTATTGAAACCTGGTATCATGAGGGTTGTAAATACATTAAAATATAGAGCACGTCTTTCAAATGCTCTCTCTATAGCCTGCAGACTTCTCTCGGAAAACAAGAACAAAGTCTCAGCTTTTTCATAATCTGCAGAGAATTCTACACGAAAGAAAACATTTTATCATCGTAACACCATGCCTTTGAGACATTTCAGTATGTAAATTTGAGTAAAATTTAATGAATTTACCATATTTACAGATATGGTAGCTAAATAGCCTATTAGGCTTGTCTTTTATCTGTGATCTGAGACCAAGCGGAGATGTAGTGGACAGAAGCCTTATGTGACTGCACCAATACTTTTCTCCACACAAACACTTCAATAATTCTCTCAATTAACATCATATTGAGCAGGCCCTGGCTTTGTTTTGTGTTACACATCTTTCAGGGAAGCCTATTGAGGTTGATGAATGTTCTAAAAAAATGAAAGGCTGCCACATTTGATTACCACATAGACCACCTTAACAATCTGTCCATCAGAGTTCTGCCACGAGTCTCATTATACGTGATTACAGTCAATTTAACTCTGCCTATAGAGGCTACAGTAATTACTTTCACACAAATGCAACTCAGGTGAAATTACATCATAAAACATTTCTACCTTTGCTTTTAGCTCCCATCTACTTTGAGAATAGATTGACAGTATTTTTTCAAAAAGAAAGGTGGAAATTAACGTCTTGCACCTTCTTGACCTTATTAAGCAACGAAGACAGAAAAAAGAACAAGCACACACACTGACACACACACACAACAAAATGTTTTTCTGTTTGTTATCAGTATTTAATTAGATACTGTACTTGCTGCAAATATACACTGTCACACATTATGTTAATCATACAAACATCCCATTATTTTCCCTGTCCTCCAATTAATTACGTTGATTAATCGATTTGACAGCACTAGCATAGGATTAAAAAAGGATAGATTCTGCACTTTTATTTTAGTCAATTCAAATTAGATAAATACTAATCAAACTGTCAACAACGGAAAAAACAAATCTATCATGCAACAGAACAGTGAACCGTGTCAAAAATCCAAACAGACTGGCACTGAAGTTACCGAGATAAGCGATTCAGCTCTTATTATAAGACTCGAGGAGCCATATCATATGAAACTGTCTTTT
Source organism: Gymnocypris eckloni scoliostomus (assembly GCA_027564155.1). NCBI lineage: Eukaryota > Metazoa > Chordata > Actinopteri > Cypriniformes > Cyprinidae > Gymnocypris > Gymnocypris eckloni. The sequence goes on along the minus strand of CM050431.1, from coordinate 11,970,114 downwards.
CCAATCTAAAACAGGTCTTGCTGAGTGCTTAGAATGGATTTTGCAGAATCCACTTTATTGTTTTGACTTTTTTGCTCTTTGATCACCCATATTCTAAGCTGACATTAAAAGGTCAAACCTTGTTTCATGAATGTTCTCATACATAAAATATGAGTCATTTATTTATGATTCTCTATTTCAGACAAATCTCTCGTGACAAGAACAAAATATAATTTACTAATCTGCACAATTCCACCATTAAGTTTTATCATTGTAACACCATCTCTGGTTGAGACACACATATCAAAGCAAAAGAGTAAAAGTGTCAATATTATGTTTCTTTAATATGGTAGCTAAATGCACGCCAGTAGAAAAGCTTGTCTTTTCATTGTGATCTGAGACCAGTTTCATGTGTAGTGGACAGAAGGCCTGTGTGACTTTCTCCCACCAATCACTCACCTGAACAGTGCTTCACAAATTCCTCTCAAGTTATCATAGATTTGAGCAATAAGGCCCTCATTTTTCTGTTAATGTCAGTCAGGGAACTATTAAAGCATCGACAGTTCTAAAAGAAAATGAAAGGCTGCCTACAACGACATGTTTGACCTTATACTGTGTGAGAGAGTTCTGCCACGAGTCTCATTATACCCGTGATTACAGTCAATCCCCTTAACTCTGCCTATAGAGGCTACAGTAATTACTTTCACACAGCATGCAACTCAGAGAAATTACATTCATAAATACATTTCTCCACCTTTGCTTTTAGCTCCCATCTACTTTAATTCGCTGACAAGTACCTTCAAAAAAGAAAGGTGGAAATTAAGTCTTGGGCCACCTTCTTTTTGACCTTATTCAGAGCAATCGGAAGACAGAAAAAAGAACAAGCTGAAGCACTGACACGTGACTATGGGTAAAACACAAATGTTTTTCTGTTTGTTATGCGAGTCCAGCGAATTAGACTTGCTGCTTCCTGTCACACTTTTGTGTTCAAATCATGTTTGCAACATCCCATTTTTTTTCCTGTCCAAACTACACGTTGCTTTATAATAAAAATCGCAAAAAGCATAGGAAGAAAAAAAAGGATAGATGTGCCACTTTTTATTTTTAGTCAAAGAGAACTTAGATAATATACCTAATCATATTTTACTGTCGACAACAGGAAAAACAAATCTAGCTCATAAGGGGTAAAAACAAAGTGAATTCCACTGCAAAAAAAAAATCCACATCCTGGCACTCACATAGCAAGCGAAGTAAAAAGGCCTTTATTATAAGACTGGGCAGCATATTAAAAAAGGGTGTCTTTTTACCCTATATCATGAAGATATGTGGACCACTTTTGTTTTGACATTTTGTTCCCTCTTTGGATCACCCATATTCTCGCTTGTGATCACCTGATGCGCCCCTGGTCAAGATTTGTTTCTTTGAATATTCTCATAAGCAGTAAGTGGAGTCATTGGTGAACTTTTAAGTGATTCATATTTCACACAAATCTACGATTATGACAAGTAAAATATAATTTACTAATGCACAATTCCATTATAGACTCTTATTTTGCTGCTGATTATGAAAAATATCAAAGCAAAAAGAGCCAAGAAAAGTGTAAATATTAAATGTTTCATTTAATTTACTTCCTTAACTGATGTGCCCTTTTCTAAATACATGGCAATCGCCTGAAAAAAATATTTTGCTTAAGCATCTTAGATTAATCATCTTACCCACTGACACCTTCAATCCAACTCTCTCCCACTTCATGCTTTTTGTTTTGAGTGTATGTGAGAAGTAGTGCAGCAAACAGTCAGTCAGTCAGTCAGTCAGTCAGGGGTTACCTGTAATGAGCTTGCTTTAATGACTGCACTCCGCTTAAAGTTGATAATTGAATGAAGACACAGTCTCCTTTTGCCCTGAGCCAAAGCACGGAGAAAATAATTTGTAAATACATTTCCGAAGCTGAATGCTTCTTTTTGCCCATCATTTTTAATGCCTACTTTTACTAATTTCCTATGCCGTGTGCTCATGCAAACAACTCGAGTTTAAAAAAAAACGAAGACACTGATAATTATGTGACTTGTTGTTGAATAGGGAAAAAAGGAATAATTAAAATGAATCACTGAACATGCATGAGTGAAAACAGCAACTTTGCACAAATCTTTAAACCAGCATAGTTGGATCAAAATTTAAATATGAAAGAAACAGTCCCCAACCTTCACGTTTTCTTTTAGGGGGAACCTAAGGCAAGATGAGGAGGGTAAAAAATAAGATGTGTAAATCTGAGCATATTTCAGGCATGTAAATAATAACTGAGCACTGAAAAGACAAGGTAATGCAGGCTCTGTTGAGACAGCAAGACAAAGAAGTTTTATGCAAATATAATTAAGCTGTAGCTAGAGATATGATAATTAGCTGTTTATTGCAAACCGATGTGCAATGTCTCGTTACAAAGACTAAATGTAAACAGCGCTCTCAAGTCTGTGTTGAAAAGACTGAGATTAAAAATGGGAACATGGAACAACAGTCTATGAGATGCAAGTGGCTCAATTTATCAAGGCCCTATTGTTGGGAGGCTAATTAATTTGTTTGTGTGATTGCTTTGCTGGGCAGCTCACGCGGCTAAAAACAAGACTGATAACCTCAGTCACCTCAGAAAAAGCCTTGAAATCCCAGCACGGGGAAAGTTTTCATTAAACTGCCATACTCCCTTCTTTCTCCTCAAGCTTTTTGCTATGGGTTATCATTCAAGCAGCCTTCAAGAAGATTCCATTGTGTTAGTGGTCTTATCAGACTTTGACAAAAGCTTGAGGCTGACATCATGCTGGCCACAGAAAAAAGTTCTGCCCCGAGATCTGAATCGCCGCATTGTCGAATGAGGTGAGCCTCTAAACCTCAGTCTCACATTGTGACTTTTGCTCAATGGTTGATTTCTAAACAAGAAATCAACCATTTTACTGATGCCCAAAAGACAAGCACGCATTACTCTCACCTGCATTTAAGAGGCTCATAATCTCTTAAAGAAACCGTTCACCCAAAAACGCCCATTATGGAGAGTAAGAATGTGTCGTGGTACTCTCTATAACGGCGGAATACGTGATTTGGAGGAGAAGAATTGTTGAATAAAGTCATAGGACCTCATTCATTAAACACGAGCAGAACCATTTTTTGTGTAATAGTTCGTAAAGCTGTTCTGACGTAAATTCTCGGATTCATGCGTTCCTATTTTCAAAATGTTAGTTGGTTCAAAAGAAATGTACACCTACTCCCTACCATGTGTAAATGGTGCGTAAAATGTTCTGTGTTCTTTTTGGCAAACTGATGACTGAATTTTGATGCACTGCCAATATAATATTTTACAAGTTGATAAAAGGTTTAGCTTTGGGTAAAACACAGCACTTGCAACTTTTTACCCAGCCATCCAATCAATGGAGGAGGGGCGGGACAAATACCACACCGACCAATCATCCTACTTGTACAACAACAGAACAACAGAGAAGTTAATATTACTGGTTACTGCAATTTCATATTCAGTAATATTCTTCAAAATGAGATACTAGTAATATGTTACTGCCGTGCATATTCCTAATCATAGCAACCAAAGCGTCTCATGACGCTGTGCCACCAAAGCATTCTCAAGCGCCACCAGCTGGCCGTTTTCAGAAGAGCACCTGATATTTTTCAGCTTGCTAAATGCTTTGGTGAACATGTTAATTGAATATTTATTGTTAGGCATATGGCCTTATTAGTCTTTTTTGCATTTATGTAATATACTGGAGCCAAACCTGAGAAAGTAGACCAGAAAATTCCACTGCGTTCCTGGACAGGCAATTTGCGTAGCTGTAATCCATAGGCGGGGGTTATGCTAAATGTGTACAAGCATGCATGAGCGCCCTTTTTACAAGTGATTGGAATTCATTGACATATCCGGAGGATAATTTTTGGTCCATTTTACGTGCAAATGACTCAGAATTGACTCCTATATTTACGAATGTATATTTACGAATGTTTCATGAATGAGGCCCATTATTTTTGCACAAAAAGCATTCTCATAGCTTCGTAAAATTGCGGTTGAACCACTCAGAAAGCTCTCAGATTTCATAAAAAATATCTTAATTTGTGTTATGAAGATGAATGAGGTAGTGTGGATTTGAATAGTGATATGAATATTTAATTGCGTACTGTATATACTGTATATGCAGGTTTCAAAGGAAAGTACATTGAAACCCCTTATCAAAAGAAATAAGGTCACCTATGCAATGCCAAAGTCAATCACAAAAATACATTTTAATAAAACACTTTACATTAGTAAATTAGTACATTAGTATAATTAGTTAATGCAATTAACTGCATATCTTTTATTAAGGGTGATGCCAATTTATAAATATTCTAATGCACTAATTCATATTTTAATACAATTTGAAATAATAAAATAGTATTAGTATATTCAGAATGGAACATTGGTTTTAATAAATGATGTAAAAAAACTGTTGGTCACTGTTAGTTCATGATACCTAATGCATTAACCAATGTTAACAAATTAAACAATATTGTAAACCGTAACAGATTATGTCAAGTAAAGTCATACCAAACTTTCTCCTTGTAATCTATTGTAATTCCTGCTATAGTGACTGAGCAGTTTTTCATTTCTGACGGATGTTTGCATCAATGGTGTTCAGAAGCAAAAAGGAGGCCGATCCTGGTTTGACAGCTAATATCAGGCTAATGTCTTCTTCATGGACTAACACGTTGCCTGCTTTGTTTGTGCAACAGGTATGCAGTATCCACATGTCTGCTACAAAAAAGAGAGAACTAAATTAGTGTTGTCCCCATGAAGGTAATTACAGCCATTCGCTCGTTAGCATTTTGATGATATTGATTGAAAATGTAAGGAGGAGAGGGATCCTTTCACAGACGACAACAAAGATATAAATCATAATTTGAGTTATTAATATCCGCCGCGCTATTAGTTTGGTGATTTATGGACCTTTACAAAGAGGCTGATTAGAGGGGCGAGGTTGGGTAATCTTCTGAGAGGGTCCTTATTAACACATTATTTTTCCATGAGAATATCAATGAATGCTGTCTTGTCATTATTGACGGAGGCGGGTGTAGTGATGCGGCTCTCTGCTCATTTTGTGTGTGCCCCGGCTTGTTCACACTGGCACGGAGTACAGAAACCACAGCATATTCAGTACTGCATTCTCTCCAGAGCTTTCTGACTTGCACTTGTGCTCAGGGATGAGCTCTTTGTTTCTTCTGTTTCTCTCCCTTTTATTCTCTTTTTCTAATCTGGAATTATGAGTTACACAGTCAGTCCCAGGCCAACATTCCTTACAAATTTCTGTAGACATATTTCACCCAAAAACAGTCTTTCAAAATCGTCCCTCTGTTTAGCTACTTATATGGTATATTTAAAGGGATAGTTCACCCCAAAAAAATAAAATTCTGTCATTAATTACTCACCGTGACAGCATCGATTAATTAGTTAATTTGCAAGCTTTCTTACAAACGTGTGCATAGTTATAATTAGTATTATCATTATTATCATTATTATTTACTCATAGAGTTAGGTGATGCGTTTCTGGTTTCAAATTGTAGCTTATTATATCTTACAGTTTATAAATGTGAGAATTTCTGTCATGATGGTTCTTTTCCATAACATTGAACGCGGTAACAAAGGTAATAAACTAAAGAGTTGGTTATTATTATTGTCTTTTTCCCTTAGACTGCATATGTTACGTGTATAGGGCTGTCACGTGATGAACGAACGACTCAGAAACCGAAGACTCAAAAGGTGAACTAATCAATTCTCTTTCTGGTTCATACTGCATTGGTTAAGCATACGGGGCTGTCACGTGATGAACGAACGACTCAGAAAAACCCGAAGACTCGAAACAGGTGAACTAAATTCCAGTACATAACCAATAGGATGGTGCGCATGCGCGACTGAATGAATCACTCCCCGAGATGACTTGTTCTTCTTGGGTCACATTAAAGATTCGTTCAAAATTAACGAATCGTTCAAGACCAACCCATCACTATTTTATATCAGCCAAATATTGTCCTATCATAACAAAACATACATCAATGAAAAGTTTATTCAGCTTTCAGATGGTGTATAAATCTCAATTGCGAAAAATTGACACATGGCTGGTTTTGTGGTCCAGGGTCACAAATTTAGATGAAATCTTTCTGACCCTGCATAGACAGGAACACAACTACCATGTTCAAGGCCCAAAACGGTAGTAAAGACATTGTTAAATTCCTCAACTGTCATTTTTATGAAGCTACGACAATAATTTTTGTGCGCAAAGAAAACCTAAATAACCGTAGTCAACAATTTCTACCGTGTCGGTCTTTGACGCGCCTTCAAAAGTTTGCAGCTGGTAAGTTTTTTTTTTTTGAAAGAAGTCTCTTATGCTCAACAAGGCTGCATTTATTTGATAAAAAATACAGTAAAACAGTTTAGTATTTTAATATTTGTTTAAATGTAATTTATTCTTGTGATGCAAAGCTGAATTTTCAACAGCCATTATTCCAGTCTTCAGTGTCATGTTTCTTCAGAAATCCTTCTAATATGCTGATTTGCTGCTCAAGAAACATTTCCTCCTAATATCAAAGTTGAAAATGGTTGTACTGCTCAATATTTTTGTGGAAACCGTGATATTTTTCTTGAATGAAAAGAATGTTTAGTCAATTTATTTAGCATCATTGCAGAATAAAAGTATCGCTTAATTTTTAAAAATCTAAATCTTAAACATTTTTTTAAATATACTGGCATTTAAAACAAATAAACCAAAATGTATCATTGTATTTGGGTGTTGCAATGGAGAGGAATTAAAAATATATCAAATATTTATTTTTGTATTTTATTGATTATTTATTTTATTATTTTTGGAGCTTGACATACTTGGACACTGTCAACAACTTTATGTCATTGCATGAATTTTATTTTAATTTTGTGTAAAAAATAATACAAGAATTCATCCATGCCTTTTCTGGAGCAGAAGTGTTGGTGGAGAGGCTGATTGAAAAATAATACAAGAATTCATCCATGCCTTTTCTGGAGCAGAAGTGTTGGTGGAGAGGCTGATTGTTGTGTTTGCTGTCCCCTGGTGTGCTGCACCCTGCAGGGGTGAGGTCTGGGCATCTGGAGGCGAGGCGACTCACCGGGTCACTCCCCCGTTCCGTTCCTCCCCTTTCCTGTACCCCTGACGTGCCCAGACGCTCCTCAAACAACAACTGTCCACCAGCCCCAGCCTAATTCCATGCAGGTGACCCAGGCAAGGGCCCGTGCAGAGCTTTCCAGGCAGAACAAGGGAGTGGAACTTCAGAACTTGCCAAAGACACTATTCTGAGGGTCTTAAATACAAACAAAAAGAACAATTACAAACACTAATCAATGTTTTTTTTTTTTTCAGTACCCTTAGTTCCCAATGATCGAAGGAAAATTTCAATCAGAAACTGCTGGTAACCTTGGACTAGAAGGATCTTTAACAGCTGGTTGCTTGCAGGTGGACTGAAATGTTGAAAAGCTTTAGGAGAATACAAGCATACTGTACATTGGAGCTCAAAGTAGAACGAAGGTTTTAAATGAAGGTTTGAGGTTAGTTTATTTCATTCTGTCAATCAAAGTGCATTTTTATATACACACACATATTGCTCTTTATCAAGAGTGATACTGCCATATGTGTTACCTATGTAAGAAATTAAAGGCACAAGAGGCTGTGCTGTATTGTGAATAAATCAAGGTGAAGGGCATGGTTAGGCACGACATGAAGCATGGTGCCTGCAGCTCTTTCAGCTCTGATTTTTTCACAGTACAGCTCGCCACGAGTACCTCATTGCTTTTATAAAACTATTACCACACAATACAAATACTAAAACAAAAAACGTATGTATTTAAGTAGTACTTTTTAAAAGTCAATTATTTAAATGCGATCCTTCCTCTAAACAAAATAGTTTCTGACAGTTACAGTACATTAGCACTTTTCACAATGCATATTGTTTCAAAGAAGAGGGCCTGCACCCTTCAGCCTTGACTTAGTCACAATACAGTATCTTATTGCTTTTATAAAATTATCTCACAATACAAATATTAAAACCAAAAATGTACATATGGTTTACTTCATGTGACAATATATTTCATATATAGAAATGTAATATATGTACATATATTACATTTATATGATATAGCAATTTTAACAATACATATTTTTTCAAAGGAGGTTTACAGTAAAACATCCCTTAAAGACTATTGAGCAAACCAAAGGCAACTGTAGGGAGGCAAAATAAATCCTTTACATTTACAATTGACGAGAAGAAAAACCTTGAGAGACTATGAGAGCCTAACCTTCTCTGCAAGACATTACAATAAATGCACATATGCCAAATAATATTTTGCTACATAGTATTTGAAATGATAGTCATGTGTAATAGTAATATTAAAAAGTCATGCAATGATAATAGGACCATTACTGTTGAACATTTCTAATATTTTGGAAAGAAGTTTCTTCTGTTCACCAAGGCTGCAGTAATTATTGCATTATTGCAATTTAAAATAAGCCCCAACATTTTTATTATATTTTAAAAAGTAATTTATTCCATGGTGGCAAAGCTGAATTTTGAGCAGCCAATACTCCAGTCTCATGATCTTTCAGAAATCATATATACATAATATGCTGATTTGGTGCTTATATAAACATTTGTATTACTATCAATATTTACTAACAATGTTGAAAACAGCTGTTTGATAATTTTAGAAATCGTACATTCTTAAGGATACTTTGATAAATATAAAGTAACAAAGAACAGCATTTATTAAAATATATAAAAAATGTACAGTGTAAAAGTCTTTACTGTCACTTTTAATCAATTTAATGCATCTTTGCTTAGTAAAATAAATGAATAAATAACTCCAAACTTTTGAACGGTAGTGTAAAAAAAAACGTTCTGCTTTAGTTAATAAGAAGGCAATTGTGGTTTTATTTCTAATAATGTCACAATGTGAATTTACATCTTAAAATGTCACTTTATTTCTTATTTTACTATCTCACAATTACTTGGTTTAGGGCCAGATTTACTAAACAGGGCAAATTAGCACGAGACCGCAGTTCCAAAACCAATTCTGTGCGTGATTTACTGACAATGTGCAAGTTAACAGAAGCAACATCTCAGTTACAAATCAACCAACACAATATGCCAAGTGCAGCACAAATTATCATCGTAGTAAATTAGCAGAGCCGAAGCTCATCAGGTGTGGGTGATCTACTAACGACACAGGGGCAAAATAGTTTAATACATTCTTTTTGGGGGTGTTCATTTATTTGTTAACATTGGTAAATCGCCTTGTGTGATTTATTTGAATACTCTTGTCTCCTCCCATAAATTTTACGTCTTACAAATGCATATTCAATAAGGTCAGGCTCAAAAATAACTGTCCACACCTTTTCAGCGCTAATTCTTCACTGTGCAATGTGCATCTTTAGTAAAACCTGAGAGAACCATTTTAACGCCAATAGATGGTTTGCACTGGTGCAAACTGGTCCTTAGTTTTTACCAGAAATAACGGCAGAAACAAGCTTGGATAAATATAAGAACTTCATGACGCAATGCAAAATATATATATAATAACCAACAGTGCACAGTGTGTCTTTTTAGCTTTTCTTTATTATTTTAAGCTTGTGCTTGAGCTATTTCTAGATCTAGCTATTTCAGAAGGTCATTTTACATGATTTTGGTGTCCCCAGACTTTCAGAAGTAATCTTGAGATATGGGACTCCATCAAGTCATATCATCAACCATTATGGCTTAATACAAGCTTAATACAAAGAGACCAAATCAAGTCTCTCATGAACACAAAATCAGTTTAAAAGCTGTGCAGATTTAGAATTAATTTTAGTCCCTGTGTATTAGTAAATAAAGTTTTTCTTTCTTCCTTTCATATTATTTTTCCTCTTATGATCCTTATGAACTAATATAAGCCTAGATTAGTATTTATCAGGCACCTTCTGACAAAATACATGTACATCAACGTTTACTCTATTTATATTAATAAAAAGCTATAATGTAAACTAACAGTGCATCAACAATCTCTTGTGACTTGAAGAGTCCCGGGTCGAGGGGAGGGCAAACGATCTCGGAGGCACAACATCGCTGCTCATCCTCATGCCGCGATTCAGCCAGGCATCTGTCAAGGTTAGAGTGCCCCATCAGATAGTGATAACTTATAGCCTAATGGAAAACAACCAACTATCTCTCAGTTGGTCGGAGAAACATAATGCGCTGGAATCAGTTGGCCACCAGCCACAAACAACAGCAGGGGAGCTGTCAGATAGCCATGGCCAAAGTGCAAGGTGGACTGGAGGTGCTGTAATTGAAAGTTGGCATGCTCCAGGAAGCATGACACAAAATCAAGTGGCTCGAACCTTATTTTCCATTGGATGGATGCTGGAAAAGCAGAAACATGAGAGAGAGAACCAACCCTATCTCTCTCCACCTGGTGGGCCACCGGGCAGGCCGCGGAGGGCTAAGCGCTTGGGGAACAGTTGCCTAAATGGTGAGAGGTCTGGAGACCAGAGTGTTAAATCCTGCCTGACATGGCTAATGCTTAAATCTTATTCCCCCTTTCTACAACAACACAGGATCAACAAAGCCTCAGCCAAAATCCTTTGAGGCAGTGACACAGAAAATTCCCATCCTGGAGCTTTCTACAGGAACAACAAACAGAGGTGGTAAATACAGCTGCATATTTTTGGCCTGATAACATGCCACATCCCTTCCTGAGCAAGACCCCGTATTGCCCCCCGACCCATCGCATCCACTTCTCTCCCCTAAGACCAGGATCAGCTCTCGTCATGCTTGAGTGGATCACAGCGACGCTTTGACTTTCACAGTCTCATCCCGTGACCCTCTCGCCCCTCCTCCACGTACAGAACTCTCTCCCTCTCTCTCCTGTGTGGCCCGGGGTCATGATGTTCTACTAACCTGACAGTCTCTATGCAGTGGCCTGTTGCCATGTACCCTAATCACATGTAGAGCACAGAATCGGGGAGAAAAGGAGAGAAATGAAAGTGACACGAGTTGACAAAGACATAATATGAGAAATTTCCACTAGATAATAGATGAGATGTGGGGAGAAAAGAGGAGATGAATTGAGATGGAACGAGGCAAGACTGGATAAAACGAGAAAGGAAGTGAGAAGAAAACAGAAAAGAGGAGAAAAGAACAGACAAGATGAGTATTGTACAGATCAACCAAGAAGAGATGAGAAGAGTGAATAAGAAATGAGACCCCCCGAGAAGAAATAATAAGAAAAGGTATCCACTTTATATTAAGTGGCCTTAACTACTATTTACTTACATTATAAAATAAGTACTATGCACTTACTGTGTTCATATTGTATTGCAAAACACTTTTGCTGCTATTGAGGTGGGATACGGGTAAGGTTAGGGACTGGTTTGGTGGTATGGGTAGGTTTAAGTAGGGTGTAAAAGACGGGTCAACAGTGTAATTATAATTGTTTCTTTAAGTTCCGGCATGAAACTCTAGCTCTAGACTCTAGATATATCTAACTCAATATGACATAATGACATCATCATCACATGTCACAGCTGATTGGTTCTCGCCTGTATTGGTAGCCAATGAGCTCGCTGCTCAACATTCACATACTTGGCTAATGCTTGTAGTAGCAGTTGCAGCGCACTTCAGAAACCCTCCACCTTCCCCAGCTCCACCTGTATAGATCTGCTACGGGGTGATCATGTGTGCTATGGGGGTTATTCATGTTATATGTGCAGCAGCAGCATTTCTTACATGCTCACAACAGCATGTACTTGCTCTGCCGCAGAAGCAGTGTAGCAGATCTATTACAAGACCAAATACATTAACATTGTTATGCACATTACAATGCCAATCCCTCCGAGAATTGTCACGACAAACATTTATTACAGATGAAATTACATGAGACAAGAAGAGAAGAGACCAGAAAAGACCAGACAGACAAGAAGAGAGAACAGATGAAAGAAGATGAGAAGAGAACAGATGAGACAAATAAAGAAGAGAAATGATGAGCAGAGATGAAACAAGAAGAAAAGAAAAACAAGACAAGTAGAGACGTGAAGAAAATAGACAACTGAAGAAAAAGAAGAGACACGAATATATCAGAAGAGAAGAGATGAAAATAGAAAAGAAGCAGTGAGAAGAAGACCACATGAGAACTACAAGAAGATAACAAGAGAAGAGAAGAGAAGACGAGACGAGACGAGACGAGACGAGAGAAGAGAAGAGAAGAGAGAAGAGAAGAGAAGAGAAGAGAAGAGAAGAGAAGAGAAGAGAAGAGAAGAGAAGAGAAGAGAAGAGGGTAAAGCACAGGGAGGTGGGGAAGGACTCTGTTTGATGTAATCCAGGAAGTTAGTTCTGTAACTTAAGCCCTCCATCTTGAAAAAGAGTACAGCAGAACTGAAGGAGGCCCTTGTCTGGTGGGCTCTAGTTTTCCACATCTGTCTTCCGCATTGTGCCTCTCTCTATAAACAGCCCCCAAACTTGTTATGACTGGATGAGGATTTTTGGGAATGTTTTAACACTGATTGCATTTAAGCGTTAAATCATCCATACTAACGTTACCAGAGTGAGAAAACAAATTACTGCACAGATTTCAGCTTCTCACAAAGATCCCCACATGTGTTTATGCAATGCGAGTCATTTCCATGCCCGCAATGGGGATACTTGTTATTCCTTCCTATATTGTTTTTTCTTTCTCTCCACTTTCTTTTTATATGGAATGCTGTGCTCTAGATTTCTCCAGGACATCTGACAGGTCGCTGCCTTTGTAAACAATCTCACTGAGCTATAACCAGTACCTGATACCATGTTCCCCTTTGACAGTAACCTGGCAACTCACTGCAAATTTCTTGCTTTCCGCATGAAGTCCAAAACAAACAGGGATGAACATTACCAACAACAAAGTTTCTTTTCAATATTCGCTTGGCTGCTGTCAAAGCAACCCGCAGGCTCCTCCTCTCCCCTCCTCCGGCCAAAGGCCCCTGGTTTTCCCTCTGTGTACTGTCAATTCTTTTATTGTGCAAACGACCAGAAGCCAACCCCAGCATGAGCTGCACTGAAAAGAATGTGCAGACTGTCAAGAAAAGAGAGAAGTAGTGGAGTTTTTTATTGACTTAATTCTTTAACTCTGAAGCAAACTGATCTATGCAATGTTAGCATAAAACACAAAGCTAATGCTCGAGCAACTTTAAGTGGTTACAGACTGGATCAGGCAGATCTTTGACTGGAGGTCTATTGCACCTGTCAATGTGTTCCTCTGGTGGACAGAGTAATAAACACTAATACATATTACACTGTAGCACCCATTTTGGTGTAGAAAATAGAAAATAAATTAAATACAAGTAAAGACTCTACTTTAAATGTTTCAAATAACTTTTGTAAAAATAAAATGTCAAAATATGGGTGAAATAATGTCCATCATCCATGTCCATTCCATAATCATTCAGTGTAAATGATAAAAATGTCTCGAAAAATGGTATGAAGAATAGTAGCAAAGACTGTTAAAGATTCATTATTGTTTTTGGTGTTTTTTTTTTGTGCTGTGATCCCCAAATCATAAAAAAGTATTGTAATGACATCTAACGATACTGGTTCTAAATATGCCTGAGAAGTTTTTTGTTGTTGTTATATGAACTATTGTTGCACTAAATTACATTTTAGTAGGTGTCTTCTGTAAATCATTTTTTGCTCATACAAAAATTCAACAGGACACATTCTATTGTAAAACAAAATGCTTTTTACAATACAAATTGTTGCAAGGCAGCTTTACAGGAAATTAAGTTTCTACAATATATGTAATCTGTGCCGAACTACCAGACAGACTGTGAATGCTCAATAAAACATAGGCAGCAGAGTCAGATTACACACTGAACTACATCACCACACATATGGCCAATCCTGCACTGTTTTTCTATACCCTTCCATTACATATAGAAATCTGCCATTTAATTCAATTAAAGCTTTCAAACATCCTAATTGGAAACAACTGCCTGGAAAAATGTATTTACATAAACAAACTATTACAACTGATTACATCTAATATTAGCAATCTGGCCCCTATTAAGGCCACACTAATAATAACAATACAACAGGACCAGGACAGAAAGATTGGGAACTATCTGGGTTAAGCGTCTATTGCCATTTTAATTTAAGAAAATAAACATCTCTGTGTTTGCAAGTGCACACCTCAACTGCTCTGTGATTCTAAGCTAATATGGCTGAAAATGTTTTACTCTGACTCAGGATAGAGAACACATGTTGAGGGAGTGTTCTGAAAGTGAAAGGCATTATGGGAGCTTGTGGTTTTAGGAGTTTTCAAATGAAACTAAGCTAATTCTTTCAGATTTGCTTCTCCATCACCACAGCTGCCAATTATGACCTAAAAGCAATAACATTAAAATACTGTAACTAACACAGTATGGACTAGAAGAATACCAAACCAAAAACACATTTCATATTACGTGACCTACCGGGTATTAATAACACAGAAATATTTTGAGGTACATATAATCTGGCAAAAATAGTAAGCAAATACATTTTTGACCTATTTTTAGAAAGCCTTTGCTTGCAATTATTATAAAAACTCTGAAATAATACATTTGATGAATTCGATATATTTCATTAAATTTTGATTAAATTTTTAATTTATTTCTTTAAAATAAAGAGAAAGGAAAAAAGTTGAATCACAGTCTAACTCTGAATGCTGATTGATTACAGTGTTGAATGCTGGGTAAAAGAGATGTGCCCATTGCTGAAAAGCAATTAATTTGAGTGTTTGGAGGCAAGCACGTCCTCTGGCCTATTGGGCAGAACTGAAGGAAACCAATTGGAAACTTGAGTCACACATGACTTTAAATGTCAGACTCAAGGTAGCATTGAGCTGGCTAAAGGAACCGAGAGACTGTAGAGATTGATGCTGCATGCATCATTAGGGAAACACATGAGCTGATTATGAATGGAGATGATCAGTACCCAGGCACCCCTTTCATTTGCAGTGTTTTGTGTGGAAGTGCATTAGCCTCACGCACTAATCTCAGATCAGCCTACATGGGCAGGTCTCGGTTACTTTAGAGACACACTGCATGAACAGGTCAAAAATGCTGCTTGGAGCTTTGTTATTCAGACAACTGACTTTGTGAGAACTCAAATGCATATCCAATGGATATCCAATGACAAACATGTGCTTAAAAAAACAGCATCAGCATTTGTGTGATATTAAGTAAAAATAGCAAAAATCCAATAATATAACTAGAAATATTGGTGCCATCAAGTGATAATATATCGTTTACATTTATTGTATTTATCATATATGTATATTATATATACATCTACATCTATATTTTACATTTTCATTACCTTTTGCATTAACTAATACTACATTTTTAAAAGCACTAATTATTTAATGTTCATTTAAAATCCTTAAAACCAGGGTATATTATAATACCCTGATGCCTAAAACGTTTTTTATTTATTTACATAAAACATGAAAATAATAATTGGCTTACCCATTTGTAATTTTAACTATTGTATTATTATGCATCCCTAAATATAACCAACAGTGGTTTAACATTTTAACAAAATTTGAGTCATTTTGGCAAACTGCAGTCAGAATCAATACATAACAGTATGGGCAGAGCTGCCTTGTAAAACATGACAGAGACAGACAGGCCAAATCTTTCATCTTCACCTCTCTCTGTTCACTCAGCGCTCTGTAGCCATGGTTTCACCCCAGCATTTCACCGGCAACCCCAAATACGGTGCACGAACATCCCACCCCGCTCTTACCCCTGTCTGAGTCCATGTCAATCATTGCTTGATCTGACTTAATCCACAGGTAAGACCAGGGCTTTGAAACTGACAGAACACTGGTGCTGTGAATCAGCCTGTCAATTACCCACCATGCATGGCGTCCTGATTCCATTCACCAGAACTTCCAGTGATATATCAGTGTGTACAGAGAGATGTACTCAGGTGTTTAAATCAGGTAAACATACTTAGATTGACTTGTCAGGTCAGGCTGCTTTGTCCAAAGACACAAAAATGTGACTGGTAGTAAATAAGATGACACTAGAAATACAATTCAGCTTGATAATTCATGTTATGGCTGGTATTCAAATTATATACTATTTTGTCTAAATAAATAAACAATACAACATTAAAAATACATAATTTTAAGATAATTCAGGCATCACAACATTAATGTACTATACGAAAACTGAATATTCCTTATGAGATTTGCTAAAGATTATATTTACAGGGTTGCATAACTGTCTTTAAAGATTAACTTTAAATTAACGTAGTCATCGGTTTATATGTGTGTGTGTGTGTGTGTACTTGTATTCTTGAGCATTTCAAAAGAGCATTTCAAGAGCATAATCTTTAAAACGGCCTTCATCAATACACAGCATTCAAGTAAGCATCACTGACTAGAATAAACTTGTTTCTTAAAAGAAGCTTTATTTATTTTTAGCATTTTTAATAGTGATCTCTCAGGCAAACCTGAGCTACGCAAGTATCCAATTATCCTTCAAATGAAGAGAATGACCTATCATTCAACTCTATTCTAGAGTTTCACTTCATCTAAATGGTGTGCTCTTGCAATGTCCAACTGTAAAGTAATGTGCTTGAGCTAGGTGCATAAGATCAAGAATTTTAGCTAATTAAATAATGATGTGTGATCTCAACTTGAATGTTTCATTGTGCCCTACTTCCACAAAAATAATCTTCCCCTGTCTGCAACAGACAGAAACTTGGCCCCTCGGAAAAAAACATAAAATAAAAGAGGACAGATCAAAATCGCACTAGGTAACTTCTCTCGATAGATACATATCGATTAAAATATTCAAAGCGATCTACAAAATGTGAAATATGTCCAACAGATATAAAAAAAAAAAAAGGTAAGACCAAGGAGCTTGCTCTCCTTCTACAACAAAGCCCTCCGCCCTAAGGCAGTCCATGTAAGATTACAGGATTCCAAAGAGTGACAGTGGCCATACAGTATCTATACATCAGCCGGGGTCCGGGGGGATACAGTATACCCTTTCTCCATAGCCTCAGGGAGAACTCTGCAGGAGGAGGGGGCCCGAGCGCATCTTGCAGGAAGCTGGCGGCAGATTTATATACCGTTGATCAAGTTGCGAGTGAGTTATAGCCGGAGACCCCTCCCTGTCCACAGGCCCGGCGCTATATCAACTCTTGCCCGACAGGCAGAGTGTCTTATTCTCAAATCAGACATCCATTACAGAATAATAGGGTTGAATAGAAGGGTTGAGTCTGCCTATGGGGGATTAGCCACCCATAATTTACTATCCATAACTTGACTGTGAGGTAATTCATACCCCTTACCCCGACGGTGCCCTTGTCAATCAATTGCGGGAAGCGATGGGGGGAATCAAATAATGATAAATGAGGTTGTGTTATTCTTTTTGGGGGTATTGAGGGATTACTTTGAGGAAAGTGTGTGTGTGTGTGGGGGGGGTTACATTTATTTGCAAATGTTGTCTGATTCCTGCAAGTCAGTGTTATGCATTGACATGTCACTTGTGTAATAATAGAACCTGATATGTGATGGTGTTGGTGGCTTAGTAGGGAAGGTTCTGAACTAATCGTGGGATGTTTGATTTTAGTTAGAGGCACTTAATGTCCCTGCTCATATTATACTGCAAGTCATGGATTTAAAATATATATATATATTTTTTTTGTCATTATCAGTGTCATTATCAGTTATTAACTCATTATCAGTGTCATTTTTGTCATTATCTGTTATTAACTTATTATTATTAAACCTTTATTTAACCAGGAATTTAAAACTCTTGAGGTTTAAAATCTTATCTACAAGAAGGTCCTGACCAAGATACATTGGCAATGAAGAATCATTTCAAATGTTATCAATGATACACCAACATGGGAAAAAAATGCATCATGTCAATAATTAAATAGTTTAAATTAAAACATACATTACAATGATGAAAATCAATCAATTGATAAAGAATATATATAATAATAGTATTATAAGGTGTTTAAACAGATGAGCAAAAGCTGGTAAACTGAACCACAGTATAAATATTTAAATTGAACTATAAATATTCAGAAATATACATAACATACATACATTTAGGTATCATTTTAGTCACAATAAAATTTACCAATTTAACTAATTAATGTATGTAACATGAGAAAAAAAAAGATACATCAATGTTAACCATATAAAGCCCCAAACCACATCATGAGGGTGCAAACTGCCCCTCTTTGACACGGGATCTGAAACAACCCTGATTAAAATACACGGAGAATAACTAATGTTTCATGCCTCAATTGTTTCCTCTGCCAAGGACAAAGCACAGCAGCACAAGCTTAACTGCTTCATAAATCTGCTTTAGATCAGGTGACAGACACTATTCGACATGTGTTTTTGTGTTAAAATTAGGGCAAATAATTGATCCGATCAGTTAACGTTCGTGCCATGGTTATTCTGTTCTATTCAATACACATAAGATGTTCAGTGCTGAAAATAACTCAACTAAGCCCCATAAATTTGTGAAGAACAGAAAAAGTCTGGACAGCAAGTGCTAAAGGATTTTTAGACATTGATATGAGTCAAAGTGATAACAGTGATGTTGAAGTGATCGAAATAAAGTACTACCTGGAGACTAATCGAAACCTCTTTTTTGCCTGTATGAATGAATTTGGTATGAATATATGTGTATGATCACAACTATAATTTAACATTAAATTCATAACAATATGAGTAGTACATATGTTCGCTGTTGTTAGTATAATAATATATAACACACAGTATATTATTGCTGTTTATTTGTGTATTATATGCTATAATATGCTGTATATATACAGGTTAATGGGTGTTGCTGTATCTCAAAAAGCTTGCAACATCAAATTAAGGCTTTTGATTACCAGGAAATGCATGAACTGCGAAAGCATATACCTAAATACAATATATGCATCTGCCAAACATTTTACGTAATGGGTGACTGGAACCTCTATTCACATCGAACACTTTTAATGGAACCGGAACAATAAAAAGTGTATTGTTGGGTTTCTATCAAATGCGCTACTGCTAGTAAAACCAGATGATCAAATACAAGGCTTCATCAATTCATATAATCACACAATCAACATCTCCTGGGTTGCGTTAAGGGTTTACCATTAATGACAACATGTGACACATCAGACGCTGCTGTTTGTTCAAATGCACGAGTTACACTGAGACATGTCAAAATCAAAATGGGTCCAAACAGTGGAGCAATTAAAATGCAAATGTAGAAGATTATAGATTTTATAGTCAGACATACAAGCAATAATACTGCGAGGTCAGCCTACAGCATTTTTCACTATTTCATCTAAGACAGTATGTTTTTATTTTATTTAAAATTGATCTAAAATGACTTCCAAATAAGAATAATGTGTTGTGAAAATCGTTATTATTATTATTATTATTATTATTGCATTACATTGACATTGAGCGAATTGTGGCTAAATAAGGCTGAAGGTACCTGGTCTGTGTGTTGGGTAACTGGGTCACTGGCTTTCTGGCTCAGAGGCTCAGAGGCTCCTGATGAACTAGTCTCCATTATTAGCCCTCACTTCTGCCAGCATTAACCCGGGGACAACCACAGTTCTTTAGACGCCAAGAAGTGATAAAAACTGTACGGCAAGGGACAACATGTTCCAATGAGATTAGAAAGAGGAAAATAGGGTACACACACACACACACACACACACACACACACACACAAGACACAAGAACAAATAGGACAAAGGCAAAATTTCTGTGCAGGTACTGGACAATGAAAATAGTGGCTACTACGGCGAGCTCTTGCAAGGTTATCCTCAGTTGTAAAGGACACTGGGTGTTTAACATGTCACACTCTGGAGCACTTAAAAGGACAATTAGAAATCACGGCTCCTGTCCCCACACTGATTTACGGATGTGTGCTGGATTAAATGCCAACATCCCTGCGTTAATGTTTCTAAGCCCGAGTAGTGTAATGGCCAAAAACAGCTTTAGAAGGAGCAAGTTGAGGTGAAAATGATTTCTTAAGGCTATATATATATAAGCTATATATCCACAGTCCTGTGGGCTACTCATTTTTACACTTATGATGCAAAACCTTTAGGTTATCTGTGACATTGCATCCACAGTCCATCCACAGCTGCACACAAAAATCATTAAGGAAAATTATTTATAACCAGATTGGCTGATTTACGCAACTTCCGGGAGTAATGGCAATCATGTTTTCTTATCTGCTTGTTGAGTCATATCGAATACTGTTTCCGAGTCCAAGCCTCTACATTGTTCCATGTAAAAATATTATCTCAGCAGCTGTTTATGAGCTTTATTCCTTTATAGCACAGATTTAAGCTAAGCTTTTAAAACATGCATATTTATATATACATAAATATGCATATTTACTTTTGTTTTTGCAAACATATAGGAAGTAATCAATGTTTAATATTTTTGGAAGGACATACATTTTCATTGCAAAGCGTATACACATTTTCAACTATTTTTGTGCACATTTTTATGGAGACTGGATCTGAACTGAAATATCAGACTGGATCTGATCATTGAAAATAATTACTTTAATACTGTTGATATTCTTCAAATAACCTAGAAACATAATGTTGTGTTAAATAATGCTTCATATTTTTATCACATTGTATATATGTAAAATATAGCTGCCTTTATGTTTTAAGAGGGCTCTCACGAGCAGATCAACTAATTTGTGAAACCATGGAATCAAAAGTTTGAAAGCTCCTTATATAAATATTTTCAGATAATTATGTTGCTAAATGGCACAAAATGAACTGTGGTTTGTCACATTACATATCAGTCAGGTGGTCTCTTCTTTTCTAAGTTGGGAGTTCTGAATAGCCAGCAATGAGGACATGACTTTAAGCTGACATAATCTGATCTGATCTCAAATTAAAAAAGAAAAAAGTTTTGTCAGCTGTTTTTTAATTCTGAGCTAATTAGATTCTCGCATTTGTAAAATTCCATGCTGAACCACGCTCACGCTCATGGGCCCAAGCGGACCATTTAGTAATGATTCCATCAGAGCAAATATCAAAGTGTCAATCTGGTGCCTGGCATGGTAACAAAATTGACGCAGGGAAAGTGAAGGACATTAAGCTCCGGATATGTCGGCTAAAATGTCATTAGCACAAGTTGAGAGTGTCTCATTACACAATAGTGGTTAACGGAGAACAACAGTAAATGCCACAGCTGAGGCTGATCCTATCGCACCCGCAGGCTAAGAGCTGAACCTGGTGCTAATCTAACAGGACTGCTCTCCATCTGCATGAACAGGGCTGTTGTGATGAGTCACTCTTACATGCTCCACAACCTGCGGCCATTGTGATAGATTCAAGCAGATGAACAGGAATTGTAAAAGAGCTGGCATTCAGAACTAACTGTGTTCTTTCACGGGTGATTTCAATGCTAGTTCAGTTAATGTTCTAACCTTGTGAGCATCTTCACTCCCAAATTCAAAGTGCCTTATTGCGAAACCAAAGCAGTGAACAACAAAACCTCTTTTTCTTCTTATGTTTGTGTTATTTCACTTTCAACTACTTCAGAAAGTTTTCTCAGAAGTTTGAGAAAAGTGGGTCTAAGAACGCAAACTTAAAGCGAGGACATGTCGTAATCTGCGGCTCCTTTCACCAATTTATAATGAACTATTTTCCATATTTATGTTCTCTAGATTGTTCGTTCCTACAAATAGCGACTTGGTCTCTTTCTAAATCCCCTCTCAACACTTCAAACGCATCAGTGGACCGCTGGAAACCCTCCGGGCTCATTTCCCCCAGGTTTGGTGGCATGATTGTCATTGCAGCACATCAAAAAAAAAAAAGTTTGGGAAAGTGGAGCCAATTTTAATCTCAATTATAGTATAAACATTTGGGTCGAGCATAGCGACTCAGAGAAAGAGCATTAGTGGTACACAGAATTAGTAGGTAAAACAGTTGAATTAACGATTGAATTAGTTACAGAGCCAGTGCCATAAGTAGTATTAGTATTTCTAATAGTTATTTTCATTAATCTATTAATAAATAGATTAAATGAGAATGTGCTTTACCGTTCACGAAACAAACAATTCTAGACAGAGAAAACTATTTGAAAAACGTTTAAAATTCTATACAACAACTCTACAATTTGAAAAGTTTTCAGTCATACTAAGTGTGAGACTATTGGGTTTTTCATCCACCTATTTGTATGACGGTTTTGGAATATCCCATTAAATAGCTGTATCTTAATGTGTTTAATTATAACAAAAATCCCAAAGTTATCATAAAAAGCATACTGCGCTTGGTTGATAGATTATTTACCAAAAAACATTTACCAAATAAACTAATCAAAGTCAATGCCACTTACTATTGTTTTTAATGTGCAACTCTGATGAAAACTAGCTAATGACTTTTGGACTTCTCTGTAAGTCTGACTTAAAATTAACATACAGATAATGAGGTTCCAACACACTCTCATGACAATGCATTACTATTTTACATTTTGGCAAATTGGTGGTGAATTCATATGATTAAATCTCTTTCACAAATGATTTTTATTAATCTCATTCTCATTCTTAAGGCAGAATGAATCAGTAATCAAATTTGGTGAAATAATTTGAATATATTTCTTCTTATTTTGGTATTAGGACTATTGTCGTCATCACACTTCTTTACACTGATTTTATTTTGATGGCCCCCTTGTGGCCCTCTGAGGGTCCTCGGACCAAAACCAACCTAATTATACACAGCTTCCTTAAGACCAGCAAGTCAACTCTTCGTTCAAACAACTCACGATCTGAAGTTGATTTATACAAATATGCAGTTTTGAACGTCCTTCAACCGCTCTTTGCTTTCATCTGTGCCGATTTCCCACCTTATAAACACGCCATTGTGTTGTGTTGTTCTAGTACATCAGTGTTCGTGCTCAGGGATCAGTTTGTCAAAACTCCCTGTAGTAGAATGAAAATAAAGATCTCTTCCCTCCTTTGTCTTTCCTTCTCTCTCTTGGTTTCTCACTCTTCTTCATGCACTCCTTGGCTCTCCTCCTGGCTTGTCAGCTGCCAGAGGCTGACGTCTCCTTTCATGTTCCATGCCCGGCGAGGGCTTTGAACATTCGTTTGATTCTTTTAAGATAATAGCTAGTTAGCTGTCAGGGAGAGGATGATCAGTTAAAACCTTAATCACTGCCTGTCGACTTGCATGACAGTTATTCTTTTTTCTCCTGCCCCTTCCTTCTGCCTCTAAAATTAATCCGGGTAGCAATGCAACAGCAAACACAAGCACACAGTTGTTGGTTGGAAGGGTAAGCAGGGGTGGGAGTGAGAGCGAGTCGGTTGTTTTTCACCCGTTCTAAGAGGTCTATGTTGGTTCGGATAGCAGTAAGGTCATGATGAATCTACAAGTCCCCCTTTCTTCATGTAACCTGTCACCTGCTCCTTATACCTGCCAGCCTAAGAACAGAGAAAACGGCCCTGATCTCCCTTACCTGTCAGCATATAGCACTCATGTGACATGGTCTGCCAGGCGCAGGAGATCTTCTCATAGGCCGTAGAGAGAGATGGCCTTGATCAGTCAGGCTGAAGAGCAGAGCACTGCCAATCAATGACATTCTAAAGCCAGAGCGGGAACGTCATCCTGAAAGTACATGTATATGACACGTGAAGTGGAACTTATGGAGAAGTTTTACTTATATCAAACAATAAAGAGTGTAGTTGGAGAAAACAAAATAACGGTTTTCAATTTTAAAAGACTAATTATTTACTAACACTGCTGAATGTTATCTTTAGCGAATCGCAAAATGAATATACATTTTCCATACTGTAGCCGTTTTTTATTCATTACCATTCAAATTTTGGGGTCGGTAAGATTTTTAAATGTTATTGAATGATTGAATGGAATTTTCAGCAGCCATTACTCCAGTCTTATATCATATGATCCTTCAGAAAACATTACATTTTCTGATCTGGAGCTCAATATTTTATTTCAATAATGTCAATAATATCATCAATAATAATAACCAGTAGCACTGATTGAAACAGATTTTTTTCTCAGGATTCTTTAAATAATAGAAAATTAATTTGTTTGAATATTCTGAAACTTAAATGTATTTATTGCCTTTTGATCAATTTAATGTATCTTCGCCATTAAAGTAAAAAAAAAAGCTACAGACCACAAATACTTTTGACTTGCTAGTCATGTTTAGTATTTTATTTAACAGTTATTTGGATCAAATAGTACAGAATTATTATCATTGGTTAGCCATAATGCGGTTTATCAGCCCATTGACTTTTGATATCACTGCATTCCTAGTGCTAAATATCAGTTAGAATTATATAATATGCATTTCAGACAAATTAAACACTTCACAAAAAAAAACCTGCTTTGAGCTCCAGGCAACTATCATAACCACTATTATAAGTTGGGGTGATAAAACAGTGAAAGATTGAAATAACAGCACTATTAATTTTTGATAGTTTGGCAGACTATGGGGGTCTATTTTGTACAGTTGTCAGGTACATTACTGTTACTGCATGATTCAAAGTTTATCAGGGGGAGAACTGTGACATTGTTTGCCTCCATCTCCAAATACACGCCACTCTGAAATTTCAGTCGGTGCAGCAAAACATTACAAAGAGAATCACAGCAAATAAAGCCATTCAGAACTGCAAGGCTACCACAAGCCACAAACATTAATGGATCTAAACAACAAACCAATGTCAAAGGTCGTCTTCTCTTCGATAACAGAGAGTACAATAGTAAAGCATATGGACAAACTATTAATTAGAATTAAGGCAGACTTTAAGTCATGGCATTAAAAAAAAAAGATTTTATTAGCTGTCAGCTGAGGTCATCCTGTTGCTCGCCTGACCCTTCTGGTCTCCAGCACGACTGATGTCTAAATAATTGCTGCTTTCTCTCTAATATGAATCTGAGTTAGGTCCTCTTGAAGTAATGGAGAGCGTCTCATCACCTGTTGCACTAAAGTCACCTCAGAGACACTGAGAACGAGGGTGTGTTGTGACAGAACGACACAAGAGGATTTAAATACATAAAATGTGACAATGCAACAAGTCGGCAGAGGGATGCAAGCACGGGCAAAGTGCCATATAAGCTGCCAGCTCCACTGAAGGCTTCATCCGAGGATCTGTGGCGGGATCCTGAAAGTCGTCAAAGGCGGCTCAGTTAGCAGACGACGGGTGCATGCTGCATGTGTCTTCTCCTTATTCCTCTCTTTCATCAGACCCAGACTCAGAAGTGACAGTGCTTTGCCTGACAAAGGGATTTGTAATATCACCGAGAGAATACGCTTCAGTCCTTATTATTTCACATTATTCCTGGTAATGATTCTTAAAACAAGATACGGTGCTTAATTTGCTCTAGTTGTACCGTGTTTGTCCCGTGTTCGTGAGCACAGAAAATGGCTAGAATATACATACAGACAAACGTGCAAATAAATAAATAAATACATAGAATCGTAAACACGTCAGAGTTTGTCGGTCTGTCATTGTTTGCAGTTTCTAGGGTCGGAAGACTGCAGAAAAAAGAAAAAAAAATAGGAAAGAAAACAGGATAAATTGGGGTTTACAGCACAAAAGCCCACTAATCCTTGCATTTGGATATTTGAAACAGAAGCTCCGGAGAGAAAGCATCAAAGACAGCTCTAAATTAGCCTGTGAAAAAAAAACAGAAGAGAAGCCTGCCGATTTCCACCAGTGTGAAAAGACAAGGGAACTGCAATCTCCTAGGGGCCCAGATTAGAAACATATACTCATTATTCTCTCTCAGTGGGTGTCTAAACCCCAAAAATCCTGCTTCCAGGGAGAGCACTGAGACATGTTAACCCCGCCGCTGCTCTCCCTTTGTAGCTATGCATCGTTAGCCGCTCTGCAGTCGCATCTCGAAGGGGAAAACCTGACGAATGCTGGCAATTAGAACTCAGAGTATGTGCTTGTTCAGATCCACGAGTGAAACAGTCTTAAACACATTACAGAGGAAAGTTAAACAAAAAGACATGGGTGCACATGTCTATATGCGGTAATAATCTTCTCTTTTTTTATTCATCATCATTGCCTTTCCATGAAAAGCAACATTTGGCATTCACATGAAGCCCTTGCCCCTGAAGATTCCCTCTTAAGAACAGCACCAATCTATATTGTGAAAATGAGCATGAATGGGCCTAATTGCTATGGGTCATTGGGTGCATGTTTACTCCTGACACAAGAAGCAGGGACGAGCATGCTAAAAATATTAATAAATAAATATCTGAAAACATTTCCCCCCGAGTTCTTGCCTCTATGTGACCCTACAGGGATAGTGTCGAGTGCTGCTTTCAGACGAACATGAATGGAAGTGAGATGCAATGGAATAAGAGAAACGGGTTCTCCAAAACCTCTCCCGCAGTGACCTCTGAAATGGGCTTGTGGCGAGGCCAGGCCAGGCCAGGTCGTGGTGAATTGATGAAAAGTCTGGTTCCTCTGTTCTTGATGATCTGTAACTGCTGGAGTGTGCTAGTATGTGAACATCATGGTGCCATTCAGCAGATCACAGCATTCCAAAGACCTTCAATTAACATGGCAGACAATATCTTCATGCGTGTATGCTGGAAATGACAAGAAAATTGTTTCTTGCTCATGAAGTTGAATGACAATGTAAATAAATATCCAAATTTTATGCACTTGAAAGATTTCTGTTTATGACTCTGAAAATCTTCAAACAACCCATTAATAATTTACCTGAGCGATAATTCAAAACAATAATGAAAGCAAATCCTTTTACCGTTGACTCAGATACGTGCCTGCTAACATTGTTCTCAGGATTAATCGTGGTTCATAGACAGGAACAGTAAATATTTAAGATTCTGCTATTTTGTTCAGATTGAATTAGTGTTTATCTCATTAGAGGCTCATCTGGAACGACAAGGCAGCCATGCCATGTGATTTCAGGAGTTTAGTAAATAATCCACCCCTTGCCTTTGAAGTCTAATGACCTAGAATGGCTAATGCTGTTTAGTACCCAAGGAAAGCAATGAGAGTTTGATTCACTGATGTGTTGTAGTGCAAGCCGTGAGACTGAAGGTGAGACTGAAGGATGTTATATTCCCTGCCACAACAGGGGAAGCATTAAAGCAGTAGTTCACCTAAATATGTACATTTTTAGTCACCCTAATGTTGTTCCAAACATTTTTGAGTGTCTTTCTTCCATTGAATAGCCTATGAAGAACATCTTAGCTGCTCACTTGCTCAGTGATATACACAACAATGTGGTAAGGGTTTTTTATGCTTTTGAAAAATATTTAAAGTAATCTCACCATGGATGCATCAATTTGATCAAAACCACAGTAAACAGTAATATTGTGAAATACTGTATCATTACAATATAAACCAGTTTCTATTTTAATATTTTTTAAATGTGATTAATTCCTGTGATGGCAAAGGTACATTTTCAGCGGCCATTACTCCAGTCTTCAGTGTCTCGTGAATCTTCAGAAATCATTCTAATATGCTGATTTGGTGCTCAAGAAACATGTAGTATTATTATAATACATGTTGAAAACAGTTGTGCTTCTTAATATTTTTGTGGACAATGTTACACTTTTCTGAATTCTTGAATGGAAATGTACAAATAAAAGCATTTATTTGAAATAAAGATCGATTTAATAATGCATGCTTGCTGGATTAAATTATTTATTTCTTTAAAAAAAATAAAACCTTACTGACCCCAAAATTTACCATTGATGTAAATATAACTACCTCTTCACTGATTCTGAGAAGTGGAGTTAATGTGAGACATTCTGAGCTAAATTAGTGACGTTTCAGTGAACAACGACAACTGTTTGCTTTCTTACACAAAGCTATTGTGTGGCTAGACATTTTGGAGAGTGACAGTCAGGGTATTTGCCTAAAACACGTTTGGAAACACATAAGGATGGATAAATATAACCACAACATTTGAGCAAACTACTGTATCCCTTAAAAAAGAACCTCATTTAGAACATATCAGTCTAAACATCCTCCAATATTTATCTGTTTTGTAGTGAATCCATAGTTATGTCAGGGGATTTGTGGACACTAATGGCCCTTTCCTACCTTTCAGCAGAGAACAAAGACCAGTGACCTCATTGCGTTTCACTCTCACAGACCACAGAATTAAGGTCAACAAGTGGGCAGATGTCAAAGGGTCAACAGGGGAAGGATGGAGAGCATTGTTGCAGAGAAAAAAGGTCCGGCCAGGAATGGCCAGCGCACCCATCAAAACTCACACAATACAGATGCTTCCAAAAGCAGCACTTCTACCCCCTCAGACCTCTCACTCCTTGCCCCCCTCCTCACCTCCTGTGTTCTTCATTTGGTCCAGGCAGAATTGCAGCATGCTGTCATGCCTTGGTAACAAGCTGATCAGAGTAGGCCAGGCTACCTCATATAGACAGTAGCAATTATCGCAATCAACAGCTCGGTCCAATTATAACTTCCTGCTCATTATGCCCAAGGGGCCCCATGGTCCAACTTACAAGAAAATTAAGCGGCTGCCTCGCTTTGCATAACTTAATTTGAAATGACAGGGTGTGACATCAAGGGCTTCTGACCCTGCCAGCAACCGGCCCCATGTGTGGCAACAATTTACACTGCCAAATTGCTCCCAGGCTGCCCTTGGCCGAGGAAGCAAGGATGAGCCCCCTCCAAACGCTAACCCCCCCTCAAACGAGAATGGTTGGCTGCAACATCCCAGCACAGGAATCTTACCACTCCGTGATCACGTTCTGCTCCTCTCTGGCTGAAGAATGGAGGAGATGCCTCTGAATAAGAGCTGGAGATGCTAAGATGGTATACTAAGAGATGCTATAATGTATAAATAAAATCTACTGTTTATTTTTCAGTTGCCCCGACTGCTTGTAAATGCACACTGCACATTCAATTTTAATTTTTGTTATAGGTGTCCTATTTCTGGTTGCACTTTTGAGGTTAATGTGTTTTTTAAGTTAAGACAAAAAAAAATAAGATTGTACTTTTTAAAAGCACACATATAAGTATTTTTCATTACAAACCAATTATTCAACCAGTACATTTAAAAATAAAAACTGATCAAGACTAACTATTATATGCAGCAGATCCTTATCAGTGAACTTAGTTTGGCTTAGTCAGGTCTGCTGATGTAACAATTCTCCATGTCAAATAACTTTAGATGTTATTTTAGATATTAGTAGCACATAATTCTGTAGTGGACATGTAAATCTAAGAATTTCCTATTGACTTAGATTGTTAAAATATTTGCCAAAAGCAATGACATCATTGTAATACTTGAATAATGAAATGCGATTAGTCATCAGTTTTGCAAATAAGTGCATACTGTAAAAGGTTTTCTTTCTTTCTTTTACATATTTTATCTTTAAATAGGCTCCATATATCACCAATCCCTGTAATTCTTATTTAATCATCCTAACTAACATTTTATCTCAAACATATTCTACACATTGCAGTTACCTTAGGAATAAAACATCTAATTGTATATCCTAACAGACTTTTTACCTAACACAATGAGTGCATGGCTAGTTCTCCCACTGCACTCAACAACAAATCTTGCAACAAAACTCATAATATTGTTGTAGAAATTAAAGAAATTCAGATTTTGCAGTATCTTCAAAGTCCAGGTAAAAAAAAAACGCATTACGAAACAGGTCCTTTAGTCCAGGTCCAAAGTAAAGTGTCTCATGTGCTTGTTTTCACTTGTGGTGAATAAAGGAGACACGTTGGTGACGATAACTATGTTCCCTGATAAGGACAATATAGAGGAGAAAAAAGTGATATCTCACAACTCCTGCTGGCTCTCTCATGAGGCTCCTCACTGGTGGGTTTCTTAATTATAATTTTTTCCTCCATTACAAAAAAGAGGGAAAATAGGACAGTTTTGTGAGTATCTTGGTGCAGCATGTTTCATTAATGTAAGGCTGATAAATTGTAGTCGGCGTAATTAAAGTTAACTGATGAGGACATACGTAGAAATGTTTTGTTAGCAGGCTAAGAGGCGGATGAAGGCAGTGAGTAATTGCTTTGGATTAATTATTTGGATATGGGGTACTTGTGAGTCCACCGCTCCTGAGGGGGTTCTGGGATAGCTGAGGGCTGGATGCAAGGGAAAGGCTTCTGTATGAGAACGTGTCCGGAGCTCCTGTCTCACTGCAGACACTGATAGCAGAACAGACCCTCAGCAGTGTCCAAAACCAGGCAGATCTATTAAAAATATTAAAAACCCTGATAATCACATGCTAAACCAGTAGTATGCCAAAAACATTACTTGATTAGAAAGGTTAATCAAGTTGAAGAAAAAACTTGGGATGAGAAAGTTAAGATATTGAAGTTATTTAAAAAACAAAAGACAATCCGATTGGTCTCTTGGCCTTGTTGCTGGGGAAGACAGCTTCATTTGTAATTCATTTAATGTAGGCCTAGCTATAATTTCAGGACTCAACACAGTGATCTTGATGCACAGGTCAACACCAGATAAAAAAATGTGTGTGTGTGTGTGTGTGTGTGTGTGTGTGTGTGTGTGTGTGTGTGTGTGTGTGTGTGTGGCTATGTGCATGTTGTATGATAATTTAAAGACAACATGTTTCCAAAGTATTAATATATCCTCTGGAGATATAATATAATCAATTCAAGAATTAATTGTGAATAGCTTTTTCCTTTTTCTTTCTTTTTTTTAAACAAAGGAAGTCATATCTGAGGGTCTTTAACATGAAAAAGTTTGAAAACCCCTGCACTAGTGTGTCTCATCTGCGTGTAAGCCACAACTAAACAATAAAAAATAGAAAAACAGCCCCCTTCACTTCCCTACTGTTTGTATTACTCTGCCCAAGCATTCAACCGTGGCCTACCTTTCACCCGCGCGAAGAAAAAAAAAGGCAAGCGAGAAAGAAAGGACAGAGGGAAAACAGAATGAAAAGAGACTCCCAGAGCAGGTAGAACCATCTGTGCAGAATATCCAACCCAGATGTCAGGGAATCAGCCACCAGCCAGGATCACCTTACATAAGTAGTTTGCCATGTGAAGAAATAATTTAGCCATATTATTAATTGACGGTTAACTTTCCCAAGAATCCAGAGCCCCGGCTGCTGCCTCACAGGTGGGTTCTTTCACTCACAGGAACCGAGTGGGTAAGCGGACCCTGATCAAAGGGGAGATTGACATAAATAAAGAGCCTGCAGGAATGCATTGTGCAAACAAAATATGAACAGGGCCTCCAAACATTCCCCATGAGTGCGTGAAGAGATCAGGGGGCAAGAGCGGGGGGTGTTAACAGAGGAGGGGGAGTAAAAGAAAATCCTCTATTTTCTACCCCCTCTTTTTTCAATATATTTTCTGTATTTTTTTGCTCAAGGGGCACAACTATTTGACAAAGATGGAGAGAGAAATTGCCCTGGTTTAGACAGTGAATGACAAGTGCACTTTGAAGTGAGCCGATAAATGTGCATCAGGGCACGGTGTATTAAGTTTCTCCCTTTTGTTGTGGTGTACTTTTCATTTCTAAACACTGACATGTCATGTTTGAAAGAGCACTGACATCCTATCCAATATATCCAAGGATTTGATAGCGAAGCTCTGACCCCCGTGTGCCTCCTAGAGTTTATTCTAGCTGATACACAATGCAAAAGTGCCTCCGTGATACACAACACTGGCTGGAGCCACTGTGTGCCTCCATGTAAGGCATGAAGTCTATGAAAGAAAACAAAGTACCATTGCTTGCATATACAATACCATAAGAGGACTTTACGGGTGATGGGGTGAGGTCAGCGAGCCTAGTGACAAGCAGAGAAAATTAAAATAGCGCAAACATAGTAAACAAAGGAGACAAGCGTATAAACGCACACTTGAAAACTCTTCACGAGTTCAAGGTACCTGGGAGAATTCATCCCGAGGCACTTCAAGGCTTCTTAAAGTTCTAGAAGATGTGTGTTTATGTTTAAATTTGTAAAAGTTTTAATTTTATCTACTTTTTATGACACTTTCTTAACATATGACACTTTCTTAGCACTCTGCAACATTTGGGTGTGGGTAAAAAATACAAATGACAGAATGTGGCTTAAAAGTCGATGAAAGGAAACGTAGTGATTGAAAACACTAACATGTCCCAAGGCGATCGACATCAGACGGTCATTGCCGAAAAACTCCAAAGTGAGATCTGCACGCACAAGCAAGGCGCGAGCCCTACGTTCAGGGAGTAGACAGGCTCCCCCTGATAATATACCTCACCCTAGTGTCTATGAAGAGAGGTGCATCGCAACCCTCAGGAAAAGGTGACATGCCCCTCAGGTGAGTGAGAAGAGGTGGATCTGCCTGGTGGCAACCCTGGGGGTTTACTGTGGAGTGCCTGCATTCTCATGGCCACACTGGGGCAAATCAAACCACAAAGAAACACTCCGGTTATCCCTGGAGGTACGGTGGAGTATGTTTGAAAAAGTAAGGATGAGAAACCCAAGGAAGTGTAGCAGACATTACCTCAACTCTAGCGTCGGAAGCTTTTATCTCACTTTAGTTTTAATATCGTAAACATATTTGAAAAAACTTCTACAGAACAATAAAAGAGTCAACTCTCAGATGTCTGTCGCATTCCCATCAGAGTTCTCTTCTCGGAAATCTCGTTCTTCCAAACACCCTGTGGTTTACAGTGGTCCACAAAAACATCACCTTTTTAAGAGTAACGCATAAAAAGCCAGGGTGGAGAAAAAGAAAAACAAGGCAGGTAAAATCTAATTAAGAAGGCAGCAATGCAACAGCGGAGTTTACTCTGAAACAATAAACAGTGTGTTGCTTCAGCATCCCCAGATTGGAGAGGGGATATTGCGAGGCAGGGTAAGCTGATATTTTGTTTGTTTGCGTTGAGAGTTTTCTCAGAGGCCCCTCTGAAACTGAGAAATTCCTGTGCAGATGAATGGCAGATTAGGGGCCTCACTGTGTGTGTCTAATCAAAGCCACACACACAGAAGATCTACCCAACAACCCCAAGAAAGGACAGTTTACCTCTCCATTTTACATATAAACTACCTTTAAATGTGTTGATGACAGATAGCGATAGTGACTAGCAATATTTTAGCGACAGTTTTTAAAGGGGTTCAATTCAATATCATGCTGATGGTGAAAAGATTGATTCTGAGAAGATGCACCTCTGAAGGACTTTTATAGAAAACCTTCAACAGTAAATGTGCATGCAATTATTATACTTCATAAAATTTTCAGACCTCAGGCTTTTAGTTAAATATACTGTAGTTCTACTCTTTTAAATATAGAATTTTCATACTTTTGAGCTGCATATAGCTGTTTTTGGACACAAGAATGACTCATATGATTGTCATTTTAAACACATCTGATCAATGTCTGGTGGACATGACCCTAAATGGCAGCATATTTATTTTATGTAATATAGATTTGGAGAGCTTGATGGACAGATCAGATCACCTAAATAACAAAAAGTTGGAAAAGCTTGGAAAACAAACGGTTGCGATGTCCATTAATGGTAAAAGAGCAGTTCAAATGATCAATATGATTTACAATGAAATCATTTGTTTAATTCCTTTTCAAACATATTTTACATATCATACAAACATTTTTAAGACAGCGGTGTCTAATAGCTAGTTACCAGAGTTGTATTAATAGAAACAATCACATTAGAGTCCAAGGTGTTTTGGCAGACACCATGGTTACCAGAGTAAATCTTTATAAAGGAAAACACAGATGACTACATTTGATTATGTTATAAATAAATAGCCTTTTTACTCATTATCTTAATTTGCTTATGTGTTTTTATACACAAAACCTACTTTTATTTTTTTACCATTAAGCAGACGAGTCTTATTTCTAACAAAGATTATAAAGTTAAACAAGCCACCTGTTTTCATTCAAATAAATATGTTAAAGGACAAAAAGCCATTTTATTTTTAAAGTAAATCCCAGAAGTCAATGCAAAATTATGAACATTTTACTTTGAGTGTTAATGGACATCTGAACTGTTTGGTACAGGCTCATAAAAACACAGCTAGGTTTGTTAAAAAAATACACTCTTGGGTGTTACTGTTGGCAAAAAATAAATCAGAAATGTGTTTTTTAAATAATAATAACAATAATCAATAAATAAACAAACAAACAGTTAAGTTAGTCAGTTAAAGCTGCCTAGTCATTCCAACCACCCAACCCATCAACTTGTGATATCATACTTGTAGACAAAATGGCTGATATGACTAAGCTACAAGCTACATTCAGATCAAGCATAAATCTTCAAAAATATGCGCAATATCATACTGAGACTACACCGACCTCAGATAAAATGAACTATGGTCACTGATCCAGCCAGAACGCAGGAGAACAAAGCCCACACCAATCATCCAGACATGTGCTGTCCACCTTCAGAGCATCTTTAATTCATGATGCCCCAGCTCCAATGATTGATTTTAATTGATGACATGCTACATAATGTGGCATTAGTAAGGTTTAATAAGGAACATGACTCAATACATTCCCTGTCGTGCTACGCACATATTAATAGCTTTGAAATATGACATTTTCTCCTTGTGCCTTTTTTGAACACTCGGACATAACTTCAGAAAAACCTTACGGAGTTGCCACTCGTCTTGTAATGTCAAGGTCAGAATGTCAAGCTCACAGGATGTGAACAATTATATTTTGCCAAACTACACCAAACAGAAACATTTTAGGTTTAACCGTTTTTTTAAACGACTACAGACTAACCCTTTTCAATTCATCCACATGGGAGCTGTGTCTACTTTGAGCACAAATGGTCCTTATAAAACCACACAAGATGCCCTGAGCACTTTCAGCTCGTCTGATAGCAAAACCGATGCATTAGTGGCATTAAGATTGTTGCAGTGTGTCTGTATGCGTGTTTGTATATGTTAGATGCAGATAACTCCTCTTAAACACACTCCCGGACAGCATGCTGTAAGTGGATCGAGGGCCGCAGACAGCAGCGCTCTAACCTAAACACTCCTGAGTGAGGCTTTTACATGTCCGAAGTAAAAACAAACCCCTGTCAGAGGCCTTTGAGGGTTTCAAAAACACACACGTACTCATGCGAACACTTTAAAAGGCACTTTCATGAGAGATTACAAGTGGATGAGTCATAGGATGGTGGACGGTACTGACACCGGCAGCCCTCGTTGGTACCTCATTACCGGGATCGGATCGAGAGAGAGCAATAGAGTGAGAGAAAAGGCTAGAGAGATGCCATCGCATTACTGCATATTTGCAAAGAGAATGTCCATAAAAGGACACGATTCCCCTCAAAAGCTGCTTACTATAAACACATCACTCTGAAAGCGAGCATAGACTCCTCCTGCTTACTTCTGCCACAGGGATGTGGGGGAGAAAAACATGTATTAAAAACAAGTCACCCTTTGAGTTCAGAAAGGAATTGGCCACACCTTATAGGAAGTTGAATTTGAATGACAGGAAGATGAAATGTACTGAAAATTGCAATTCAAAAGAAATTCAACACAGGTAATGCATTCTGGACAATTAAGTGTTTTTAGTCACTTCATTTTCCAGAATGCACCTATGTTTAATTTCTTTTACAAACTTTTGCAACTATTCAAAATTCAAATTTAATCTGGACAAAATGCTTTACTGAAAAAAGTTTGGTGTAGAAAATATTTTCACATTCTGAAATAGAAAATATTCTGAAGTAGATATATATTTTTTTTTTCTGTAAAACATTATCCAATAGTTTGTTTTATTGATATTATTTTAGTAAATCTTCATTTACAACTTCTGAAAATATTTTTTTACAGTGTTCTGTTTTATTTTATTAGATAAACAATTATGAATATTCATTTGTAATTAATTATAACAATATATCATTCATATTATAATAATTATAACTTGTATTATTTAAACTACAAACTTTGCAAATAATTTCTATTTACATTTAAATTTCAAGTCATACAAATTTAATATGTAATTGAATATGAACATGAAATTGAATATATAATTGAATTTCTGACTCATTCTGATTCTGCATTCAAATCTGAATTGCAAATCTGTCCAAATCTGGCAATCGTTCCCTAATGGTAAGAGAGTTGGACTTGTAACCCAAAGGCTGTGGGTTCGAATCTCGGTAACGTCAGGGATTGTAGGTGGGTGCGGGGGTGAATAGTGCTCTCTTTCACCCTCAATACCACGACTGAGGTGAGACCCTTGAGCTGTGTGTGTTCACTTCTCACTGAGCTGTGTGTGCACTTTGATGGGTTAAATACAGAGTACAAATTCTGAGTGTGGGACACCATACTTGGCCACAAGTCATGTCCTTTCCTGAAAACCTCAATTCAAATTCAGGAACTGAAGTGGAATACGTGATGCTTTCTCAGATCAATTCTGAATAGAGCACAAGCCCGTTCTGCAGAAAACAAGATTGTGTTTTTATACTTGAAAGGAAAAATAACAGAGAAATATGCAAAAAGCAAATGGCTAAATCATTTCTGTTTACTGTCTAGCTGTGAATAAGTCTATTTGTACAGCATTAAACAAGCCTCTTAGGTTACAGCCAAGCTCTCCGAATCATTTTCAAAATATCATTGTTTAAATTCCTGTTCATTTGCATTCCATGGATCTCACTCATTCGCTCGCTCACTCGCTGAGCCGTGTTCAAAGTGTGTCCTCAGTCCCAGACAATTCACTCCACTCACCGTATGAGACTTCCTGACCTCCAAAATGAAATACCACCAAGTTCCAAGGAACGGATGAAAACAGGGAAGAAAAAAAAGAAAGAGCAAGGGAAAAATAAATACCCAAAGGTCAGGGCTAAAATTGATGAGTGGGCCTCAAGAAGGGAAAAATGCAGCTTTATGCTTCCACCCAACCCAAACCTAAGCGCAACAAACCCCCCAAAAGCCAAACGGTCACAGAATGTGAGCAGGCCCAGAACAAAGAGCCTGCAAATCAGGGGCTTCAGGACCCACCTGTCTCCCAGTTTGTTTTAATCACATCTGTAACTACCATAGTAGGACGTGTTAATGACAAACATGTGCTCTGTAAAATGTTGAGCAATCAGGGGTTTCTCTTTACCCCTGGTCAGGAGGGCTATTACCCCGGACCCCCAAAGGCTCAGGCATGGACTTTGATAGTTTCCCCGACGCGGAGATCTTTGGCTGACCTTCATGAGGGCCAATAAAGGAAATTCCACATAAGGATTTGCAGTTTAGGACCAAAATGGCCAAACACCATTAAAATGACCAATAACACACTAGGAATACTTCATGCTTTTCGCTCTCGTTACAGTATACGTGGTGCTTTTATTGTGATGTAGAAAAGCAGCTGCCATCTCAGGGTTTTTCCGTCAGTCGGGGCGAAATGAAATTCACCTTGCTTGAGTACATTAAATGTCGGCAGGTAATTGCTTTTAAGGTTTGATTTTCAGAATGGTGGGCTGGAAGAGAACAAACACAAATGCCATAACCATGCAAAGGAAGGAACGCAAGCTGGGAGCAAAACATGAAAAGATCCCCGGCAAGGCTCTGGCAAATGAATAGAGTAAACCAGTGTAAATTAAGAGATGCATCAAGGTGGAGGCAGGCGAGACGGAAAAGAATAAGGCTGATTTGCGTAATCTCCTCAATGAAATTGACTTTTAAATACAATATTCAATTTGTGTGTCATGTTTCGGATAATAATAACAAAATAATATGCCCAGGACATAAAAGCAAACATCAAAATGGCAAGAGCCCAGCTTAAATAGTGGAACGCAATTCCATGAAGCTTTTCCAAGGTACAAACACTCTATTTGACGGCCTTCACTAACAAGGGCATATCGAATTAGTTCTGCTCCGGCCTTTCAGGTTTTACAATAATAACAACGCGAAGCTTTGAATCATGACAAGATAGGAGCTTTGAAATATACAAGTACATAACGTGCAAAAAAAAAAAAGGAAACAAAATGGCCTTCATGAAATGTCAGCGGCATACCGAATGTTTTGGACACTTTTTGAATGCTGCCTGTCATGGCGGAATGTCGTATATTAATGTATACAGGACACGGTTTAAATGTAATCATTCACGGCAATGAGCGAGACAGCAGCTTATTGTTTAAATAATAGTAACGCTGAGTTAAAAAAATAGAATTATGCTCCCATTTTTCCAAACAGTCTATGTATTTATAATGAATGTCTTCATGACCCTAGCAGGCTCTGCTAGACCGAGGTGGTTGTTTCTAACATTACGGTTGGCCGGAGGCATTGCGCTCTCTCTGAGTGGGACGTAATCACAGGCATTCAGCAAAAATCAATGCGTCTCTCCTCCAGGCCTCATTAAAGCTAATAGATTACCTTCATTGTAATGACGAACCTGTTGCTAGGTCATTCCCAATGAAACACAGGTGCACCGCACCACGAGACCGGTTAGCGCTGCAATCAGAGTGTTTACACCAAATTGTCGGCGAAAGAGCGGATGCGTTCTCCAAGCGACAGCTTGGGCACAGACGAGAAAAACAGCCGGAGATAGAGCAGAGACCAGACCTGAAATCACTCTCATTTCTCCCATCAAACAAAGACAGAATTATACAAAAGGGTGAGACAGGCTAGTCAAACAAAAAGAGGACAAATGAAAGGGGAGGAAGCACAGTCATAAAATCCAGGAAGGTAGTGACAGATATTAAAACAGCACGGCGATCCTGGAAGGTAATACGGCAAGATTAGTGTGAGAGGAAAGCGAGGTTGGAGGGAGCCTGTGCGTTTAATTTGCCAGCCTGTAAGACACTAGTGTTGGCGAGAGCCAGCCGTGCAACACAAAAGCACTGTGTTCCTACAGAAACCTAAGACGGTGGATTCTTTTTCAATGTAGATAGATCGAAATCTCTCGCTTTCTGTCTCTACAGCTCATTTTGTTC
This sequence comes from Gymnocypris eckloni scoliostomus, assembly GCA_027564155.1. NCBI lineage: Eukaryota > Metazoa > Chordata > Actinopteri > Cypriniformes > Cyprinidae > Gymnocypris > Gymnocypris eckloni. The sequence continues at coordinate 11,931,180 of CM050431.1, read as the reverse complement.
TTCACCAGTCTTTCAGTGGTTCACCTATGCACATATTGAGGATATGTTAGGGTTTGTAAAACTACGTATATTCAAAATTAAATAGCTAGTTGTTGAGTTTCCTGAACAACTAGTCATTTAGTCTGTTTTAAGGAAGCTCTGAATATTTAGGGTGGTTTCAGGTTGACCTGATCCTGATCATAAAACACATACTTGTGCTGGACGAGAAAAGGAAAAAAGAAAAAGGTGCAGATCACAAGGAAACAAGATGTGTTTTTAAAGGTTTTTGAGATGTCTTCAGATATACACCCCACACCAACATTGCACAGCTATCTGTTCTGTTGAAAACACTAAACAAAATGCAAACAAATGTTACCCCACTCCTAGTTTATTAAATAACATATGAGATGTGTTGATTAAAACAACTTAAATTATGTTGAATTATATCCTGGAACCCCTCAAACTCAACACTAAAAAACATTCCTACTGGACAAACAAACCATAAAATTCAGTTTGATTTGTTTATTTATATATTTATTTTGCAATAATTATTTGTTATGAATTTTGTATAAAAAATTATGGTAAAGGTATAGTGGTAAAAAAGACTCATATAAATAAAAGCTGTTTTATTTTTATCAAAGATTTTCTATTTATCAAAGAATCCTAAAAAATTATGTAGCAAAGTTTGGACAAAAATATTAAGCTGCACAACCATTTTCACTATTCAAACATTAAGAAATGTTTCTTAATCACCAAATTAGCATTTCAGAATAATTTTTGAAAGATCATATGATCATGTAATAGCTGCTGAAAATTCATATTTGGCATCACGTGAATAAAAGACATAACATAATAACATAACATAACATGAAAATAAAAAGGTATTTTAGATTGTTTACAATATTTAATAATATTAGCTATTGTTTTTAACTATAATTTTGACCAAATAAATTCAGCCTTGGTGAGCATATAAGACTCCTTCTATATTTAGGCTAATATAAATATTTAATACTTAATTACTTATCCATGCATTTATCCACTGATATAAAATCCCAAAACCGACTGCAGATTAAGGTTACAAACGAAATATGCCACAAGTTTAAAAATTAGGCTACTCTCTTTCCCAAATCACAAGTTAATACGAACAAAGTGGGATGTTAATTTACAATGTGACCATTTCTAATCATATTATTGCTTACATTTTATTTGTGACTTGAGGAGATACCTTTTTACACAGACTATTTGTTTATTGACTATTGATTTTCTATCAAAACACTGCAAGATCATATTAAACTAACTGTGCATAGCCCAATTCATTCATAAGCTAAGCCACTTTATGACATCGCAACCTGCACGTCCGTTCTCTCCCTCCAGCACTTTCTTACAAAAGTGACACCCATGCACTCACATATTAAACAAAGATATGTTTTACTCGCTCTGGCCAACAAATAATAGTCCAATTTATTGCCTCAGAGTCTGTTTCGTGTTCTTTATAGCTCTCCTGGACAGATAAACCAGTAAAGACTTGAACACAATTCATACAGCTTGTTTAAAGCTTGGACACTTCTGGTCACTATTTGTTGCTCTGGAAGTTAACTTTTCCGCCATCAGTCTTGTGCTCATTTAGATGAAAGGGGCATTTAATGTCAGATTCAAGCATGCCACCACACTCGAGCCGTGAGGAAAAGGCTGGAGAAGTCATATTTCAGCTGAGATTTATGGGAGGAACCTCACCACTTCACCCGCACTTTACGTCCCCGAGCTATTGAAATGAACAAACTGTTCTCCGAAGATGTGGTCGTGAGCACTCAGGAAGAGGAATCACTTTATCACTCTCGGTGACGGCAACAAATCAGTTTTCTTGAGGCACAGGAACACACACTCACAGACGGATATGACGACAGGCGATCTGACATTTTCCACAACTTTACGAGACAATGTGAGCATAATCCAAACAAAACGAGCTGTGTCTTGAATCTTTTCAAAAATAGGTCTGGTGCTGTCACGCTCTCTCTCTTTCTACTGTTTGTCTGACACGGTGAGATGAAATCCCATGCCTCTCCAAGGCTATCAACACACATATACCTTCAGAATACATTGATCAAAATCACTCATGCTTAATTTGAATATAATGGAGAGCCTCTCCTGGATGAGGGAGGCTTAATTATAGCTCTCTCCTGTGAACTGTTCATACATTGACAGGCTTAATGCGAGGCTACTCTCACAAGCAATCTTCCCTTTACAGGTTCTTGCCACCAATCATCCACACACTACAATTTGACTGCCTTAATATACGGCCCCTCACATCTGAGGGAATATGAAGAACGACTCCCTCCTTAGCCACACACATGTTCACCGTTCTTTGTGTCGCTCTGATGGAACTTGTGATTGTTCTGGATACAATGTGACATCACGCAAGAGCTTCGCAAGGTTTACAATTGTTTGATCACATTGACAAACTAGTGGTTTATAATGCAAGGACAATATCAGATAATTATGGGAATTGAGAAATGTTCTATATAGATATTAGCTTGTCAAGAAAATGCCATGCTGACATAGAGGTATGACAGTACAATGCCCAAGACCAAACAAGAGTTTATCAATGTTTAGATACGTGCAACATGCTCTTTTCTTTGTTTGTGTGTGTGTGTGTGTGTGTGTGTGTGTGTGTGTGTGTGTGTGTGTGTGTGTGTGTCTGTCTGTCTGTCTCTGTCACAATTGCTGTGTCTAAAACCTAAGGCAGCTTCTTATGATTTAAAAATAAAATTAAAAGAGATGACCAAGCAATTTTGTATATGTAAATAAAATCATAAGTTCATAAGTAAAGAAATAAAAAGACATTTATAAGTAAATTTACTCTTTTTTTTATTCTTACACTCCGCAGGTAGATATAGTAATAGACAGGATGTAACCAAACTTTAATTTCAGACTGCCCTCTTCCAGGGTTTCTGAGCTCAAATTTAAGACGTTAAGACCTTTTTTAAGACCTACACAAATACAATTAATACCATATAAGCTGGGTAGGGAAAGGTCTATAGCAACATATTAAACTGTAAAATGACTGTAAAAAGCATGATTTAAAGTTCAGATAAGTTTTCACAAAAACTAAAAGTTCTAGAAAAGGATCCATTTCAGCCTTTAAACCATTTTTAAGAAAACAGATTAATTGAAAGTTATTATACTAAATTCAATAATTTTCATCAATAAATTATTCTATTAATTAAATAATGTATAGTGCATTATATTCTTATCGGTCCACCAGTTCACATTTATAGCTCTGCGTATTTGCAGGGTAAAAATATGGATTGATTTTTGAATTGGTCTGAACAAAAACAGCAGGCTTATTGAAAATGCACTTTCATTCTCTGCCAGCAGGTAGCACTTTCAGAATGACAGAAATAGAACTGTTTCCCCGGTAACGGCAGTACACAAAGCAGCCAGCACCGGACTGTGTAGCTCTCATGTTTATTTAATGAAATCATAGCCTGTTGAAGTTTAATCGTGTCATTAAGCTATATCGCATTTCTGGTCTTTCCATCCCCAAATTTAAGACTACTTGAAATCATAATTAAGACTTTCTTCTACAATTTAAGACTTTTTATGGCCTTAAAATTGATACAATCAAATGTAAGACTTTTTAAGGAACCGTGGAAACCCTGTCTTCCAATGCAGGACAGTGGGATCAAATTTGAGCTTTAGATGAATTGGAATTTTAAAGGTGCGTTCACATTAATATCACCCTGCGGCCCAAGACCGGTTGCCCACTGAAGCTAAGCAGGGTTGAGCCTGGTCAGTACCTGGATGGGAGACCTCCTGGGAAATCTAGGTAGCTGCTGGAAGAGGTGTTAGTGAGACCAGCAGGGGGTGCTCACCCTGCAGTCTGTGTTTGGGTCCTAACACCCCAGTGAAGTGACGGGGACACTATACTGTAAAAAAAAGCACTGACTTTTGGATTAGACATTAAACCGAAGTCCTGACTCTCTGGGGTAATTAAAAATCACATGGCACTTCTCGTAAAGAGTAGGGGTGTAACCCCGGTGTCCTGGCCAAATTCCCTCCACTGGCCCTTATCAATCATGGCCTCCTAATTATCCCCATCCACTTGATTGGCACCATCTCTCTCTCCTCTCCACCTGTAGCTGGTGTGTGGTGAGCGCATACACTTGATTGGCTCTATGACTCTCTCTCCTCTCCACCTGTAGCTGGTGTGTGGTGAGCGCATACACTTGATTGGTTCTATGACTCTCTCTCCTCTCCACCTGTAGCTGGTGTGTGGTGAGAGCATACACTTGATTGGCTCTATGACTCTCTCTCCTCTCCACCTGTAGCTGGTGTGTGGTGAGCGCATACACTTGATTGGTTCTATGACTCTCTCTCCTCTCCACCTGTAGCTGGTGTGTGGTGAGCGCATACACTTGATTGGCTCTATGACTCTCTCTCCTCTCCACCTGTAGCTGGTGTGTGGTGAGCGCATACACTTGATTGGCTCTATGACTCTCTCTCCTCTCCACCTGTAGCTGGTGTGTGGTGAGCGCATACACTTGATTGGCTCTATGACTCTCTCTCCTCTCCACCTGTGGCTGGTGTGTGGTGAGCGCATACACTTGATTGGCTCTATGACTCTCTCTCCTCTCCACCTGTAGCTGGTGTGTGGTGAGCATACACTTGATTGGTTCTATGACTCTCTCTCCTCTCCACCTGTAGCTGGTGTGTGGTGAGCGCATACACTTGATTGGCTCTATGACTCTCTCCTCTCCACCTGTAGCTGGTGTGTGGTGGCGCTAAAAAGACATTCTCTTGATTGGTTCTATGATCTCTCTCCTCTCCACCTGTAGCTGGTGTGTGGTGAGCCGCATACACTTGATTGGCTCTATGACTCTCTCTCCTCTCCACCTGTAGCTGGTGTGTGGTGGCGCGCATACACTTGATTGGCTCTATGACTCTCTCTCTCCTCTCCACCTTTAGCTGGTGTGTGGTGAGCGCATACACTTGATTGGTTCTATGACTCTCTCTCCTCTCCACCTGTAGCTGGTGTGTGGTGAGCGCATACACTTGATTGGCTCTATGACTCTCTCTCCTCTCCACCTGTAGCTGGTGTGTGGTGAGCACACTGGCGCCGTTGTCCTGTGGCAGCCGTCGCATCATCCAAGTGGATGCTGCACACTGGTGGTGGTTGAGGAGAGACCCCCACACGATTGTAAAGCGCTTTGGGTGTACAACAATACACAATAAAGCGCTATATAAATGCATCATTCATTCATTCATTAACAACATTTTTGTTATTTTTTGCAGCTAAAAAAAGTCCATTCTCTATTGTCATTAGAGTTCTGATGTTGTGATCTCTTTCAAACCAAACAGCTTTCTGTAGGTCAATGTGCAAAATTCCCAGTCATATTGATTTATTTTGAACTTCATACGAAACATGGTTAAACATGGACAGCGATGTATAGAGAGTTCAGAAATAATTATTTTGGTTGTTTAGCACTTTAACCTTGGGCAGCCTTTAATATGTCACCTCCTAAAGCAATGGCTGTCGTTTGTACTATATGGGTAGCTAATCATTCATCACTCCTTCATCACAACTTGGTCAATAAATGCAGGATAAGTGTGCTTCATCAGTAGAGAAGCAATCGGGCATACAGCAACTTCACTCCAGCCTGATCACATTCTTTCACCACAATTTCTTGTATCTATGATTAGACAGAAAAACGATAAGTGATTAAAACTATAGAAACAGAAAAATCTGACAAAGATGCCTCCCAATGAATCTCAATAGCATGTATTCTTTTTACATTAAACTAAATCAGTGAAAACACCCGAGACTCTATCAAACATTTAATGATACTTGAGGAGCAAATTGCACATGCTGTCTGTTAATGCAACCTAAAGTGTTATTTCTTTTACACAAACCGACAACTTAAAATCCAACAGAAAAAATACACACTTTTCATGAGCGCCAAAATAAAAAATAAATCTCTAAATCATCGCCGGTGTATATTTCACCATGAAAAACGACTGTGCCTGTGGTCATAATAATCTATAACAGTGTGTTCATCTTTCATTATTCACCTCATCAGTATGAGTTCAGATTTACACACTTCCAGCACTTGTTTGCCTTCATCCTACACACAGAAGTGTTTGCGCTCGTGTTGTTTTTGTCTGTCACACCAACATTTTCTATTTCAGTCGTTGTGTTTTGTTTTCATTTCAAACCTAAATAATCTTACAGGATTTTCACTTGGCCCATCCGCAAAAGGTTTGAAGTGATAGTAAACATTCAATAAAATAAACAAGGGCTGCTTGTGTACGCTTCCATGACAAAGGGCCTGTACCTTCTCGGGTGGGAGTGATGGGGTCGAGGAAGGTGTGCGAGAAAGACCTGGACACATAACCTGCTGTCTCCCGCCCTCAGGTGCTGTTAAAGAACCAGCCCAGGATGAGTTTCAAAGCTGTTTTTGAGGTCTGCAGAAAGAAGGAGGGTGGGAGAAAGAAGGTATAATGTTACAACACTAATAAGAAATGCCTGAAGGGCACTAAAGGGCCTTTTGGCCCTGGAACTAAAGGATGCATACAAAAGCACTTCGTCGGGGAGAGAAGAAGAATCACGTTCAATTAAGGCGAGGTTATGGTTAGGATGGAGAGACAGGGGGAGGACTGCAGGTCGGCTTATGTGTTTGTGTTTGTCTGGCAAGTTTGTTGTTTTTGGTCTCTAGAGGATAGCGCCGCAGAGCCATTGCTTTGGGCAAAAGGACTTCCTGATCACCACTTCCGCACATAATGGCTGCCTCTATCCTAACAATGACAGTCCATGCCAGGACCACCTGCTGAGCAGCAGCATGCGGCCACAAATCTAATGTCAGCCAATTATAGCAGCCCCTAATCAAATGCAACCAGTTGTAATCACTATAAACAAGTAGAAGTAGAAATTCCACGCTAACCGCGAATCATAGCTGGTAAAGACAGAATGGTTATCTTTGACACAAAAACAAGTACATCAGCTTTAAATTTCAACCACACCTTTAAGCCAAAAAACTCAAACTTGAAGTGAAGTCTGTCATTTGTCCAATGTTAAAATAATTGTAACCCATCTTAATAAGCAGAGATGTAGCATTAATGTAAGCAGAATATGTAACAGAAGATGTAAGCAGAAGATGTAACATTAAAATATATTAAAGTTCACATAAACACACACAAAACTCAAGTACACATGGAGGGAGGGGTTCTAGCAGACCAATCACAGCACTTGCGGTCCGTGTTGAATTGACGTGCTGTTGGATTTTTGGAGAGGTGCACAACAGGTACGGCGTAAGTTAGTAAGGCCTGTGAGTCTCTGCGTAGGCTATGGCATAGGTTCGACGCAGACTTATAAATTGGGCTTTAAGGAAGGAAAGTAATGAATTTGTTGGTTAATTTGTGGCAAAATCTGACACCTGGCTACCTGTTATTCTGTCCAGTGGAATGGGAAAGGTATTTAGGAAACCTGTTCAAATACTTTTTGCAGTTCCATTTTGTGATGTTAGTCTTCAGAAGGACTTTTTAATTTACTTTATATTTATGTAAAATAATATAATATAATATAAAATTGTATTAAAATAGATCTGAATGATGCTAGTGCTATTTCATCTTTAAACAGAATTATTTGATCATTATTTCTACCTTATACTCATGAATAAAATAAAATAAAATAAAGGTCTGAGGGCTCGATATTAATACTGACTATGTTACTGGTGCATAGCATCCATTCTAGTCATAACTTCAACAAACAGCCTGGGAAATGACCAGGACATACTGATCATAGCATGAAAGGCTCAGTGGAAGACTGATGATATGCGGGGCTGGAAAAAGAATAGGAGGGAAAACAGACAGGTTGTACTATGAAAGCACACCCGGCTTTTCACTGTTTAATGTCTCGCTGACATTTCTGCTGTGAGCAAGTAAGGCCCCAATCCGTTGATCCCCCCACCCCACCCCCCCTTCTCCTCCTGCCGGCCCAATGGAGACACACTGGACAGATAAGAGAGAGAAAGAGAGTCATAAGACAACCAGAATGAGGCAAGATGTGTTCTGTCTATAACTCAAGCAAGGTTAGATGACCCAGACAAAGTCAGAGGTCAGAGTTCAGCAGGGGGGCATGGAAACATGTAGCTATAGCTGTGGCTGGATTAAATTTCACTGCAGCCTGGATTCTTTCCTTCATTCTTTGAAGGTTACAGTCGGCTGTTTGTAAAATGCCTTCGAGAGCACCTTGATGTGTACTGAGCTTCACATGTATGGTGCAAAATACCCCGCCAAAAAAAAAGAAAAGTAATCAGCAAGTCAAAAGTGATTTCAAAACGTTTTTATGAGAAGGAAAGTCTCAAGTGCTGCATTGGTATATAAACCCTGCATTAAACTCTAATTTGTGCATTTATAAATATTACACAAATATTATTATCTTTATTATTATTTCTTACAATAATAACTACACTTTAAAAAAGTATTCTTATTCTCCAACAAGCAACGATTATTAGTAACACATCTATTATTATTATATGAACTATTGTGACAGTAAATTTTATTCTATTAATAATAATAATAATAATAACACTAATCATAAAAATATTGTATTATTTATTTAGTAATAACATATTTTACTATGAACTACTATGAAAATAGTATTTTACTGTTGTTATTATTATTATTATTATTAAACAGAAAAAAATAATGACAAATCCAGGCACTAATAAAAGAATAAACTGACCTTCCCATAACAAGCTCAACATTGTTTTACAGACTGTGCAGGTGTAAAGGATTTATGACATGTATACGAGAAAATGAACTAGCAGTTCAACAGTTTTAGGAAACATCCCAAAGTAAACAGAAGACATTTAGAATCTGGCTGCTTTACTTTATTTTCACAGTGTGCGTCTAGCGTGCTCGAGCTGTTTACATATCTGTCACTAGCTGTACCTGGCCCGGCCAGGGGTCCATAAACACACTTTACCTTCCCTCTTTCTCTCTCCCCTTTTCTTTCTCACATCTCTCCCTCCCTAGCCCTTTTCAGGACTGCAAACATTTTAAATAACTCGATCAGCCCTAAAACAAATAGAGGTGGAATTGCTACCCCATGTCACATCTGTGTTCTGTTACTGGTGACAGGAAAACGGAGGGGAAAAGGCGTCTGCTCTTGAAAGGCTGCCACTTTAAGGAGAAGTTTTAAAAACACCATTGACCACGCACGCAATTAGAGCCAATACGCAATGTCAACAATGCCATTTTCCCATAAATAAAAACATTTTGCTTGGGTCCCTTCAGGCCTGGACCGGACCATTCGAAACGGAGGTTATAGAGCATATGGAAATGAATGAACAGAGTATTCAGTGTAAAACTTTTTAAATAAGGATGATCAAACTGATCATCTGACCACAAAGAAAGAGTGGCAGGGTCGTGAATCAGCCCACAGTCTGTGTGTGTGTGTGTGTGTGTGTGTGTGTGTGTGTGTGTGTGTGTGTACGCGAGTACGGAATGTGAACTCTGACTCTCTGAATCATTGGCCAGATGTAGTCTGGTGTTACACACCCGGCCGGGACTATAAGGATGAGCAAGGCTTGACCCAGCCGACTCCTCTCCGCTGAACAACAAAAGAGCTTCTGGACAGCAATACTCTGAGGAGCGTTATTTCAGCACAATGGAAAAACACTCTGATTGACGTGACCAAAAAGAGCTATCGTTTAGGTCATTTTTAGTTGTGTTTATTACAACTTTAGCTGATATGATTAATGATTGAAGACTGCTTTTATCTTCCAATTTCCACACTGAACCAACATGTAAACATTTAGATAAAAATGTTCACTTAGAAGAAACCCAGAAAATCTAAATAATAGTCTTACACAAACTTCACAAACCCATCACCTGTGCACGTCTCTTCCTGCTGGGGAACTTTCAAATAGCTCCACCTAGTGGTCCATCTAGATTAAACACATTTGAACCTTACACAAACTTAATGATTAAGAATAGTAGCTATCAAACGTTTTTTTTCCTTTGCTTGGTTTTATTACCATCTAGATCTCTAGTGTCAGATATTTTGCAAACAAAAGTATATTTATTCCTGGCTCCAGGGTTCGGAAGTGCTGTCAAAACAGAAGGCAACAACAAATGTTTGTCATCGCTACAGCCCCTGGGAGCAGCGCTGTTTGCTCGGAGCAGGCATCTGGCTATTGTTAACAACGGCTGCTTCGCTAACCCCAAACTGTTGACATCCAGTGTATCTTTTACAATTTGGAAAGTAGCAGGGATTAGAAGAACACAATGTACCTTTCTGAATTCAAGTCTATCGTCCAATGACGCACTTCAAGATGTTCTGTAAGATCATCAGTTTGATTTTCAGATCGACGAGAAATACATTTATGTTTTTAAACTTATACGAAAGCTAAAGTGGGGGAAGGAGGTGGGCTATGACTAACCCCTCCTTTTTTCTCCATAACCCTTATCGTCTCGGACTGGAGGGACTTGGTAGGCTATAGCCACCTGCAAATTACAACTTAGTACTTGAAGAGTTAAGAATGTGTTTCTTTCAGGCTATTGTTGGAGTGCGCGGGTCAGGGGGTGGGGCGAACAGATTCTGGTAAGAGCCTTTAATCCACAGGCTGTCAGGCCCAAACCCTGCTTGACGCCCTATTGAAGTGTAACAGAACAAAACATTGGGCCCCTCGCTAAGCTCCTGCCCGGGCCCCATTCACAGCGACAGGAGAGCAAATTCTTCAGCTGCAAAGAGCCCCCTTCTTAAAGGGGAACACACAAACTTCAAAACAATTCAACAGACAGGAGGAACATATAAATGGCCAATCACTGTCGAGAGTGCATTTGTCAGGGACGGAAAATCTTGACATTTTTTCAAATCGCAATCCCACTCTAAAACAACGACCTTTGCTACAATTAAAATATATTGAATCGACTGCAACAATGTGGACATATTGTAATGAACACGTACCATTGCAATCAAAGCATTTTAAAGCTTAATGTGTAATTTCTTGAAAAAAGACAAATTATGAATATCTCATTTTATACTATTTGAGGTCATCTAAAACTGAAGGTCTCAATATTAAGTACCTTGGCAATTAGCTAAAAAAAATCACTTTGCCACCTCCGCTGTCCTTGTGAAATTTACATTACTTTGCTTTTAAATTAAGGTTTTGGTACATTGGCCACATATTCAATTAAAACTGGAGAATGCAATATATATATATATATGTGTGATTTTTTTGCCGTTTAACTCGGCTTGAAAGCAGATGTGAATGCTGCACATTTCAGTACATTTGGCCCGACTCAGACCATTGGGAATCAGAAATGTAAATAACAAATGTACAACAAAATATTACAAGTTTTATTACATTGTGATTACGAGGATTATTTTACCCTCTTATGAAGAGAGTAATAATTTTATGAAAATGGATTTAATACTTTTCAACTAATGAAAGCCCTGTGGAAAATTTCTGAAGGTTAACTATATACTGCTGCGTTCAAATTAGACTTAATTGTGCTATGAGTAAGATCTTGTCCTGTTCATTTTACTCAGGCTGAAAAGTAAATTAATTAAAAGACATGCCTTTGAAAACAAACAATAAAAAAAGATTGAACACACAAAAGTAGCATAACTAATAATTAGCTGTAGTTTTAATCACATTTAATCATTTAACTTTGAATATCTAAACGCTATACTATTGTATAGGCTTTAAAAATAATATCTGTGGTATTCGGGAAGAGCTCAGCAATTGAAGTCATACATATATTAGACAAAACTTGCATTAATCAGAAGGATCCACTGGCCAATCACAGCTCTAATGCTCTAGGTTAAGAGATGCATATTCATGATACATGTATTCAAATGCACAGACATGACCGACAGACTCAACCCCCTTCACAAGAAACCAAACCCCCTACCTCCTATTAGCCATTTAATTACAAACGGTGCTGCAGTATTAAAGGGTTGTTTAGATAAAGTAGAGCATCTGCTGAGATTAGCACTACATTATTCTTAGGGCGCAGAATAAATCAGAAATAGTGACATTTAGGTTCCTGCATCCACCGCAGCTGCTGCTATTCAAACAATGTGTTGATCATTTTGGATCAATAAGATCAGAATTTGGATCAGGTTCTTTAAATATTCCCATGGCACTTGATGAGGAAGAATAATTCAATTTACTGAAAACATTTCTGAATACAAGAAAATCGGTCTAATCAAGCGGATCAATACAAAATAATTATAACATTGATATGCTTTTTTAATCATGGTTAATATATACATTGACTTGGTATAAAGCCCACAGTCCTCGAGGTAAATGGTATAACTATAGAAATGAAAATAAAAGCAATATTTTTTAAAGGAAACAAATGCATTTTTTTGTTGGAAAATAGCAATTCATTATTTTTATAAATATATGAAACAACAATAATAGTATATAATCATTGTACAGCTTACAAAACTAGAAGTGCATATTGTTCAATCTGTCAAATATTTATTTTTACAAAAATACAATCGAAAACAAAATGTGGCTTGTGGCATTTATCGTTGCTATAGATTATTTTAGACGTTAAAAAATATTCCTGCACAAAATTATTAAAACCTATTTGGATTCGCTGTAACGCTCAGGGTTATAGCCTTCAGTACAAAGTACATTCAGTTTAGCACAAACACAAAGTCTTATTAAAAGCGAAATATAAAATACTACTATTTAACAGCAAATAACAGCGATTCGCATGTTTAAAATTAGGATATTACATTTCGGGAAAAAAGACAATCTGACACAATACAATTCAATATCCTCGGATTTAACTTTAAATTAGCGTCCTCACATACACAACGACTGAGTGGCATTTCATTGATTTAAATGAGGATTTATAAGCAAAAGATGAACAGCTATTCATCTAAACAGACGTCATGTCACTTCAGAAAATTAATTACAGCCTTCAAAAACGCAGTAAAATCAAACAGCTCTTGCAAAGAGACTCCTTTTCTTATTGTAATTGCGTTCTGTATTTCAAGAAGGCTAAACTATATTCAGAAGCCTGTATCAACAGTCCAAATTAATTTTACAAATGCCAGTTATAGGCTATTGTCATTTTGCTGATCACCTGTACAATATTTGAAAGAGTGGAAAATATGCAGGGGCATTTAAACGGCTAAAATACATAACACGAATAATCTCATATTATCATAAAATCTACAAAGCCTATAACAAAGTAAATCTGGAACGAGCTGCAGACCAAAACAACGTTCCTGAATTCTGATCTACATCGACAAAGATGTAGCTAGTAGAAGATCGATGGTTTAATAAGCTTTTTTTCTGAATCCTTGTATTATTGCGCCTTCTTGTGGCCAGTGCCCAACTGCAACAATTAACCCCCAAATGAAACACAGTTGCTCATCCAAAAAATAAAGTCTGTCAAGTTTACTCATCCAATCCTGTAGGTTTTTCTTTTTGGAATATTAAAAGAGAAGTCAGGCAGAAGGAAAGCTTCAATTGTCATTCACATTCAACGTCAACTAAATAAATTATGCAAGTGAATGGTCATTGGTCACTGAGGCTTTCTTCCCATTTGCCCAATATCACATTGTGTGTTCCACTGAAGAATCAGTTATATCAAAATACCGTTTATAATACTGACAGTAATAAACTCAGTTTTAATGCACAACATTATACATTATACATCTATCGTTCAGGTTGAACATTGGTGAAGAAGACAAAACTGCATGTTATGAATAACCAGCAGATGGAGCCATTTACCATCTATAGCACTGCTAAAATTACCCACTGGGCAAACCCCGTGTTTACATTTACAGTGTAGAAAAATACACCCATATTATAATAAACAGCACAAACAGGACATGTCACAGGACAGCATGACCATATGTACGACAAAAATACCATTTCACATTTAGGCATAGGCCTACTAATATTTACGTGGTAGCTTCTTAATATAATGACGTGTAATATTTGCATCTCTTGCCAGCTTTAGGATAACTTTTTCCGTGTAAATAGTCTAACAATAACAAACTTTTTTGTGTAGGTACTTGTGCCAATAACAAAAAACATGTTTATTCGAGTGTGCTATTAGTTTCTTTTAATCTAAAATAGGAAAGTATACTTTTAGTCTACTTTTCATGTACTTCTCAGAAATGGGCTTTATGTACTTCTCAGAAATATATTTAAAATTACATTTAAGTATACTTGACATACTTGGAAAAAGTCTAAAAATATATTTGAGCTCTCAGAATCCGTGTTATTATTGTTATATGATAGGGGGCGCTAGTACACATCTTCTTAAACAATTTCCAAAACACACAAGCAAAGAAGAAACCTAAACGTGGAAGTTATGGAATAAAATGTCACCAATGAAGAGGTAATAACGACTGTCAATCTTTGGGGTGTTGATATACTCCATCTACGTTTTGATTATCATTCTGAATCCATTTTATATTCTTTTATCAGCTTTTTGTTCAACATTTTTTATTTATGAAACTTACCCACATTCAAGTGTTAAAAAGAATACACGAAGATAGAATAAAATGTTTTGTTTAAATACAGATACACTGTTCTTTCTTTTGGTGTTTTGTATGTTCAAATATTCATATAACAAAAGACATAGAAATTAATACCTAAATAGGGACATAGTAGCATACTTAAAGTATGATGTAAAGTTCACTTTAAAAAAACTTACGAGTATACTTTCAGTATAAAACTACTAAGCTAGTAGTTTACTGAGACTATACTTCAAAGTGTACTAAAAATGCTACTACAAGTATTTAATTAGCAAACTGTCAGTATACCTAAAAGTTCACTTTTATTATAGATGCAGTCCAAGCTAAAAACTTTAATGTAAACTAGTTGTGTACTCAAAGTTTACTACTGTTATATACTCAAAAGTATACATATATATACTAGAAAGTGGGCCAATTTAGTCCCAAGGAGTATTGAAATAGTACACTTACAAGTATACTAGTATTTGTACTACTACTGTACTAAATATACTACTGATATTTGTGTACTTACTACATAAAGTATACTTAAAAAAATATACTTGAACTTTACTTAAGTATACTTCATAAAATAAACTTGAAGTATACTACTTTTTGGTAAGGGTAAGCTGTCAGTTAGTTATTTGTTGTTTTATTAGTCCCCTCCCCCCTAAATTAGTTCAAAATTGATCTGAGCGCTTGATGAAGGCTCTGTTTGAATCAAAAACATGTTTACGCCTAATACAAGTTCACATTAAGTAACTGCGTTACTTTTTCCAAATTGTCCAGCTCACCTAAAGAAGCAAATACGCACTGTGATAACCCAAAATTGGACGTTGCGTTTGGTCTTGGCCCAAAATGGCTCTCTAAAATCCATCCTCACGTAAAGTACAGTTGAGTAATACGTACGCTCTAACACCTTATTGAAACTTTCTTGAAACACAATATGGTCAATAAAAGTCCCGGTGTTGTTGAATTTCAGAATATACTTTAGGCTATATTTTATTTTCCAACTGTACTTAACATAACTGAACTATTGGGTTTGATATGGCCATAGGTGCAAGTTCCTAGTGTAAACTGCTGTATTATTTAGAAAACATTATTTTAATAAGACAGTAGTCACACCATAACAGGGTTTAACTTAATTAAATTCAGCTTTTTTACAAATTGCATTTTAAAAGTAGACACCAATGTTTCTTGAGCTTAGGACACAGAATGAGATAACCTGTTTTATTTCCTATTTGGGTTTGTGCATATGCTTTATTTTGTGTATTAACAGTTTTTTTTCCAAGGCAATTTTTTCCAAGTTTTTTTGTTAGATGCCAGTGTTTCCAGTCATAGCTATGCAAATATTTAATTTCAAAAACATTATCGCTTATAAATATAGCTTGTTATTTATGATTTTAATATCAGAATAGTCTCAAAGTAAAAAGGGGTGCTAAAGTCTGATTTTGTGGTTTCTGTGCTTTAAAATGAAATTATTATAATCTTAATTCAAGTGAAGAAGGATTTTGAAAATTTGACAGTAATCCGTGTTGAGCACTATACTGTAAGGTTAACCCTGCCTGCTTTAAATGTTTCAAAATGATTAACAGTTGAAAACATTGATTAGAAATGTCTAAAGTAATTAAAAAGTAGGCTAGCCTAATCAAATGTAATCAGTTACATTACTTTTATAACGTAATTGAAATAGTTACACTACTTTACATTTTAAAATTGGGTAACTTGTAATCTGTAACTTATTACATTTCCAAAGTAAACTTCTCAACACTGCTTTTGAGTAACTCGTTTAACACTTTAATATTCATACCTTTATCTGCCAGTGAGCTCTACTACGCACTGTTCTCTGCTTTATACAAGACATATTTAATCAGTTTTGACCTTTCACAAACATTCTTGATCTCCCTGTGGACAACACTCAGCCATTTCTCACAAGTCACAACCATTGACAGACCTTTTCAGGTCCCCTATTCTTAAGGTGACTCTCGACTCGAGTCATTCTTGAAGATTGACAGCTCTTGTCTGTGAGTGACAATAGAAGACCCTGACACCCAAATCAACCCCCATACTTTCACACACCTAGTATAATAAATTATTTAGTAGGTATTCTGATTGTAGGCTACATGTTGAGGCGACACCGCATGCAAAATTAGCCATGATTGCTGAATCTCTATTTGCATGTTTAAACAAATATACATGGGATAAAGGCCAGTGTTTACTTATCTTTGTAAGTTCGATCAGGTATGCCTTGAGCTGTCTTCTTTGGCAGTCCTCATTGTAATTGTGTAGTTGTAGATCTCATCATCTTTAAAAGGGATGAATCATTTAGCAAAAAAAAATGTTTTTCATACTTAACTGAGTGTTTAATGGATTAACAACTTTAGATGCAGATGTGTATTGAAGTACATACAGAAATAATTGAATCATATTTATCTGTTAAACTACTATACTGTTCACTTTAATTAATCAGAATCAGAAGTAAACTGAATTTTGGAACATTCAGTAAAGGTCATCTCAAAGTTACAAATAAAACATTCTTGAAGTAACATTAAAAGAATGTTCTTTGACCACCACACTTTTTGTTGTAGTAAAATGTTCTTAGAATAGAAAATTGTTTAGCGCTTATTTTTAGTTTTGACATGTTCTTACCCAATCCAGTCTCATGAATAGGTGTAAGTATTGCACAATGTGCAATTTCATTTGAATCTGTATAATCTACCATACCAGTCAGCGACCTAAAACAGGACAATCTTGTAGTAGAGCCACACCTTAAACTCTTATAAAAGTTTTTATTGGCATCTCTCCATTGCAGTGGAAAAAGTTCTATAGATTATTCAAATGTTCTTCACACCAATAATATATATAGTATATACAGTATCTCCATCCATACTCCATTTACATCCACATAAATATATACTCCATATATATACTGTATATATAAATTGTATATAAATGTTATTTTAAGAACTGTTCACTGAAATGTTCATTTGGCAATCAAAATACTTCCACTATGACATTACTGCGAAAATCCCCTTTTTGGATTTTTTTTTGTTATGAGTGCAGTTTTATTTTCAGTGTTTTGGCCCCACTAAAATGTCCATTTAGATTCAGCACACAAGCCAGTCTCATCTTTGACAACATGTGATTTTAACCATTTGCATGTTGCTGAAAGTGGCAGGACTAAACATTTTGCATGGTATGTTATCAGTTGTTTGTCAGGAGGTGTGCACACATACAAAGAGCAGCTGGATTAGGGACAAGCGTTCTGACAAATGATTCATTTATTGAGGTGTGTTTATAAATAGAAAGGCTGTTTTTATAGATAGGCCTGAAATACTGAAAGTGTTGCTCGAGCTGTGTCTGAACAGTTATTACAATTTATCACAGCCAAAGTAAGTCAGCATTTTCCAGAGAAAAATGAGTTTATTCTCAAGTGGAAAATAACTTTTTTGTGGATGTGGTTTTGGGTTGCCAAAATAGCATATGTTTGATTCCAAAGAACTATGAAAACATTCCCATATCTTCCTTTTATGGGCAATCATATTTGCTCATTTGAGATTACAGGCATGGATTTTGGCCTAACATGATGGAAGACATTATTTACCAATATGATGGTTACATTTATTAAAGGAATAGTTTACCCAAAAATAAAAATTTGCTGAAAATATACTCACCCTTAGGCCATCCAAGATGTAGATGAGTTTGCTTTTTCATCGGAACAAATTTGGAGAAACTTAAGTAATTACATCACTTGCTCAGCAGTGGATCTTCTGTAGTGAATGGGTGCCGTCAGTTATGTAACGTTGAATTTGATCCGCAAACTTTAAAAAAATCCCACCTTGAATCTTTTATTTATTTATTAATATAAACTTCCAGACATCAATAAATAAGCATTTAATGGAGAAGGTCTGTGAAGTACAACATTCAGGTCACAGGATTTTACCGAAACCACAGATCATAATGAAGGTGTTTCCTGGATGTGTGCATGCTTTCGCTGGTTTCTCACTTACTGTAGGATTTTTTAATCTCTCTAGACACTCTCAGAATTGAATCAGATAAATACCGGAGATTGCTTCAAAGTTCATGCCATTTTAGCAAAACAGCTCTGCATCCGTGTCTGCATTATAGCAAGAGTTTGTGTCACTTTTCTGACAATTGCTCTTCTCGTCTGGTTGACAATTTTATCTATTATACTTCGAAATAAATATAGTGGTTGAAATGAACGTATAATATTTTTGGGCTTAATTAGTAACAAAAGTTACTAACGGTTTTAAACTGATAATAGGTTGTTTCTTGAGCAGCAAATCGGCATATTAGAATGATTTCTGAAGGATCATGTGTCACTGAAGAATAGAGTTGAGGAAAATTCAGCTTTACCATCAGGAATAAATTATAATTTAATATATTACAATATAGAATTATCTTATTGTAATCATATTTCACAATATTACTGATTTTATAGTATTTGTTCCAAAAAAAGAACTTACCAACCCCAAACTTATAAACAGTAGTGTAGGTTTCGATCTGACATGCATTGTTAAACAAAAGCATTAATGTTTAAAACCGTTAAAGATTACATTGTTGAATAAAGGAAATATACACAGGCATATCCACATTAAAAATTTAATATCAAGACATTCAGCATACAAAATAACCCGAAGTTTAAACCAACAACATTGTCAGTGCAGATTAAAAGTGTACAAATGTGTTTTTTTTTTATTCTCATCCTCACATGGCGCAAATTAAATCACGTCAGTATAAATACAGTATCATGTCTGTTAATAAATACATTCAAAACATAGTTAAATCAAATAAATCCTCTGTTAATAAGTTAAAATGCAAACATATTTTTCGCCATTTTATTTTGGTCATAGATGCATACTAAAGATCGCTTCAAGGCATAAAAGAGCCAACCCCTAAAAATGCTACACCCGTAAGCTATCACAATAATGGTTGTGTACTCTTGTCGTGGTTATTTTAACTCAAAATGCAATCTTCAATACAGCATGACGTAAACTGTTGCGCTAAGACGTTTACAGTGGCATAATAGCCTTCATAGTTTTGAAATATTTAAAAATGATCTGTGAAACAGTTCATTACACAGTGAAATGGTAAACAGCTACTGAACGGCTATCATGTCTTTAGAAATCAGAAGAAATGGAAGAGGATGCAAATCATTTTGTTACCTCTATAGGAAAAAAAAAAATCAGAAAGCTTCAAAATGCTTTGTCCAGCTTGTCACACAGAATTTACAGCAGTGCAGATTTCTTTCTGTCGTTTTTCATGATTGCCCTGGTGACAAACAGTGAAACATAACTGGAGTAATGAAACAGCATTAATCGAGAACCAAAGAACCATAATGTTAAATTAAAATGATTGAAATGCCAATTGTCACTGAGCTGAGACCGAACTTCTCTACTCAAAGCTGCCAAGTCATTTTGTGCCACTTCAAATGCCAACGCTGTGAAAAGAGCAAAATCTAAATACAGAAAATAATCAGATGAAAGACAATATTATTCAGGGATGAACCTTGTTTAGACTAAATGTACCAGTTGATATCCATCTTCAGGTGACTTTCAGTTGAATTTGACAAATATACTGGTAAACCATTAAAACATGGTAAATATCAGTCATTTCTTTCCTATAAAACCACCAAGACTTGCGGAACGAGTATTTCATTTTGCAAGTTTGTTTCTATCTATCTATCTATCTCATCCATTTGGTTGCCTCCCAAAAACCGCATTAGTACCAGAGTAAATAACCAGTATGAACACCTCAAAGTAACACTACTGTTAATCTTTAACAGTCTGGTCCATTTGTGAATGTTATATAAAGACATACGAGGACAACATTCTGAATCTTTCAATCCAATCATCATGTTTTGTGCTACTGAAACCGTAAAG
The DNA here is from genome assembly GCA_027564155.1 of Gymnocypris eckloni scoliostomus. Lineage (NCBI taxonomy): Eukaryota > Metazoa > Chordata > Actinopteri > Cypriniformes > Cyprinidae > Gymnocypris > Gymnocypris eckloni. The sequence goes on along the minus strand of CM050431.1, from coordinate 11,910,804 downwards.
CAAAGAAAACAGAAACATCTCTTTGGTAGTGGCACTCTGACACACTGAACCTAATCTGAGAGGATGCAGAAAGAAAATGCATATAAATCAAGCCGGGATGGTAAAGACCATTTTACCATTCATATTCCCAATCAGCTAAAGACAAGACAATGTGCTTTAAACGGAGACCCTGTGTGAATGAAAGTAAACTAGTTCGCTACCGTCGGAGTCTGCTTCCTTTAGATGTGTGTTTCTATCGGAGGTACTCTTCTTCTGAGAGACTGTCCAGGCTCTCATCATCACTGTCCTCTAGTTCTGGAAGATCTCCCCACAGCAGCAGGTTCTGCCCTATGAAAGAGACAGACTTTATTATTCATTTTTTAAACCTTTATTAACTCCTGTCTGAAACACGATCTTTACACTAACGTTCAAGCTATGGTCTGTAAGATTTTACGTCTATGAGATCAGTTTTCAGCTAAACAAGGAGGCTTTTATTTGATTAAAAACATAGAAAAACACTAGAACTGTGAAATGTTATTACGGTTTAAAACAACTGATTTTTAAAATCTATATACTAAAATGTAATTTATTCCTGTGATGGCAAAGCTGCATTTTCAGCATCATTACTCCAGTCTTCAGTATCACACGATCCATCAGAAATCATCCTAATATGCTGAATTGCTGCTCAATAAAACATTTCTTATTATCAACGTTGAAAACAGTTGTGCTGCTTAATATTTTTGTGGAAATGTCTTTTATTTGCTAAAAAGGAACAGCATTTATTTTAAGGTATTATTTTGTTTATTGTCATTTTTCATCAATTTAATGAATCCTTGCTGAAGAAAAATCTAAAATCTAAAATCACTGAAACCAAACTTTTTCACAGTAGTGTATAGTTAAGCTTAATTTCATTTTAAATGCACAATAAATGGCTCATAATGTGTGCCAAACAATAACTGACGTTTCAGTTAAAAGATCATTTGGCAGCATCTTTTCTTGTCTAAGGTGCTTTTTGACTGGGTTTTAAACAGTAATGATACAATTACTGTATAGTGCACGGCACATCTTCTAATAGAAACAAAAAAAGTTTAAAGTCTACACTGGCACTCTAATGCATTTTGGCAATTAAGACTTCCTCAAAGGGTGACAGGCTGGCCCACTCTGAGGAAAGCTCAATTACCGAAATGCATTAGTTTGTTAATCTAGATGTATGTGTGTCTGACAGACCAAAAAAAAGAAAAAAAGTTTTTTATGGTTTTGATTTAGAAGATATTTCTTAGTTCTTTTTTTATTTCAGGATTCATTTAACAACATTTACATTGGGTATACTATACATTCATTTGTTGTTGTTTTTTATGGCTATGAGCAGATAATCTTTGAAGCAATGGTATCCAAATGCTGTCGGACTATAAGTAGAGGGCATAGATAGTGTTTTTGACGTCCCAAACCTGTGGCATCCAGTCTGTTGATGGTGGACACCGCCTCACTGTTGAACATCCAGAAATGACCATTGTTGCAAGACAGCAAGCAGGGCTTGCATGGGGCCACCACATGATATCCCACAACATTCCCACTGAATGTGCAGAAAGAGCCAGAGAGACAAACAAAAACACCTGATTCAAATGCTTTGAGAGGCAAAATGACACAGAACAGCAAATGGCTCCGTTAACAATGGACTGAACATTACCTAAACAAGTTTGATTCCAACCTACATGTATAAAAATGCTGCAGTGCTAATTGAAAAAAAAATAATACACTATCATTCAAAAGTTTAAGTTTTGAAATATTTTTAATGTGAAGGGAGGGGAAAAAACGTAAAAATGTGAAACACTATTACAACTTTTAAAAATAACTTTTCTATTGTAAAAATTATCTTAAAATGTAATTTGTTCTTGTAATAGCAAAATAAACATTTCAATAAACATTTCGCATTATTATTAACATTGAAAACAGCTGTGCTGCCTAATTTTGTGGAAACAAGATACATTGTATTAGATTTTTAATGAATAGGAAGTTAAAAGAACAGCTTTTGTTTGGAATATAAATGTTTAGTAAGATTATCCATGCCTTTGTCACTTTTGATAAATTTGACACATCCTTGCATTATAAAAAATAATTTCCTAAAAAATTACTGACCCAAAATTTTTGAATGGTACTGTATATTACCATATTTTTATATATACACTTTATAATTCCATACTCTTATTATCCTAAACAATACAAGTACATACTAAGAGATAGTAGTAGTGATAAAGACTTCTTTACCATTTCAAACAAGCAATGTCTCTTAGTTTGCATTTGCAGCTTTCAGTGGAATAGCAGCTTGCCACAAAATCAACTGTCCTAAAATGGGGAAACGCAGACTATTAATAGGATCAAACAAAAAGAATATGATGACCAGGTTTATAAACGTGAAGACTGATCACGGATACCTCACCTATTTGGTGGTATGTCGGTTGAGAACAGCTCTATTTCCGTATCAGCCAAAAGCACTGCTTTCATCCCTCTCATGCACAGCAGACTGTCACAGTATATACAGTTGACTTGCGTCACACACTTATTCTTGAAATTTGAAGTAGACATTGTTGAGTTGAGATCTTCTCAAGTGAAGCTCCAAACAAAACGCCGGTTCCTGTTGATTTAAAATAATCACAAAGAGTCAGGACCTGTAACGTTAGTGAAGGCTACAGCAGGTGTTTAACCGACGACCTGCACCTGTCTAACGTTAGTTAGCTAGGTGTAGCCTGTTTGCACATGTAAGTTATTACGTTAACAGTATCTCCAAGTTAGAGTCTATTGATCACAAAAACAGAAAAGCCCTTTAAACTGATATTATGGATGTAATTACAGCTCATTTTACGCATCTGTTAGAAGAGGCTAAGACAAGCTGAGTCTTTCTCGTTATAGAGATAGCTAGCTAAATAAAATATGATCTAGTATTTCACTAAGCATGCCATAAACCATTCTTACCTGTTACAGGATATCAGATCGTTCTAGATCTAGGCGGCAGAGAAACGCATTGTACTACTGTACAATATCTATAGTCACAACGGGGTTTAAATTTCTAAGCTACGTTTGTTTACGTCCGCTTCTGAGCAGGATATACACTTCCTGAAAGATTTTCAAACAGCCCGATCTCTAACGCTGATTGGTTCTAGATTACCATATCTCACACATGATTGGCCGGCTTAAAATCCTTAGATGATTGGTTGCAGTGCCTTTCCGCAAACCACAAAACCGCTAGCGAGGTGGAAGTCCGAATCGATTCTGCAAGTCGGTTCTTTCGAACGAAACGTTTCAAAGAACCATTTCAAAACGTTTTTCAGTGATTCTATTATCATAAACGTGGCCCCTGACATCCCTTTGTGGTGGATTACATGTTCCAAAAAATACACCATATGTAGGTACATATTGCTGTTTATTTTGATTCAATATCATTATTGAGTGTGTTTATTAATGCCATGCATGGTAGTTTGTTGCAACAGTGATTAAACTCATTAAACACAAAATTATTTAAAACGTACAAATAATTTGCATTTGAAATATTTATTATTACATTTAGATATCTTGGCTAAAAAGCTTTTCCATGTTTTATTAATTTGTTCAAACCATCTCCACAAGAGATTCGCAAGAGATTCAGTTCAGTTGTTGGGTGTTTAAAATGGATGATAACTTGTTTTCTGGCTAGTCTGTCTTCTAGCTAGCGCATAACATAAAAATAAAACAACATGAAGACAATATTCATTAAATGCACTGCAAAAAGGCGAGGTGCAAGGTGTAAAGAAGCTTGCAATGGACAAGTATCGAAAGTATTTTTTTCTCACATAGGACGAGCGCATAAATGCTCACCTCATTTTAAGCAAAATATTATTTTCACTTGTTCGCATAGCTTGTTTGACCGACTGGAATTCGTGAATGAATCGTTCAGTTCGATTGTTAAGACCGGGTTTGTGAACCGGTTCATCTGATTCATTGAAAATATCCGACTCGCAAGGATTCACTCACGAATCATCGTCAAAAAAAGAATAAACATATCACATAGACAAAAAATATTTCTGATGATTATAAATCGTATTATTATGAACAACGACGACGTAAATTAAAATAAAAAACAAACCAACAATAGAAAGGAACGCTTTAAAACAGCAGTTTGTAAATATGCAAAGTGATTTAATTCACCGAAGCCTTTAAAATCTGCGGCATGCAATGGACGTATGAAATAAAACAGTATTAATGCCTCAGTAATGTATCTTTTGGCAAGTTGATAGATTCATGCCGTCTTCCTGTGTTGTAACCAATGACAATAGAGAGGGGTTGTTCTTTCTCTTCCATGAAAATAGGCGGGGTTTGAGTTTGGGAAAATTCAGAGAATAGTGTAACAGCAAAGTCTTGAGGGTGAAATCTGGTAAATTAAACTCGATTTTAGACATGGAAATCGCCTTTTAAGGTAAGTGATTGATCGATTCAGTTCAGCAGTATGTGAAACGGGTGCTTTAGGCATTAGAGAAACCTCCGCAATCCTCCGGATGAAATGCAGGGATCTACTTAAGAAAAGCCCTGCCTGAGAGTCTCCAGGGGCCTTTCACACCGCAGTCCTCGACGAACTCCCTCTTGTTGCTCAGCCGCTTTCATTTTAGGACTAGTGATTTAAAGTGCTTAACCTTGCAGTATTCAGGATTAGCAGCCTCGATTTAAACGTGTTTTTAAATGATATGACAGTGTAAAGTGCTCTTTAACCTAATCCACCCATGTGTGCAGTATACTGGGAATGTATCTTTAATGATCTTAGATAAAAATAAATGGCAGCATGTCAGAATCATTGATTACTGGGTTCAAGTATGTGTGTTTTTGATGCCATATTGTAACCTTGCTAAAATTGTGAAATGTCAGAATAATATCAGATTTCCTCTTCACGTTTTGCTATTTAATATGCGTCAGTTTACATTGTTCAAACTAAACACTTTTAAGAGGAGCTTTAAACAGGTTGAACGTCTGTTTAAAACGAAACGAAAATATTTTGAGGAAGTTTACTGGAAGGAACTAATCTTTAGAAATCTGATTCAGTGAACTTTTCTCTGCCCTGTGTGTGTGCAGTGTGATGCTGGGGAGTCTAACCCATGCATTCATCCAGCACTGAGAAGCCTCTGCAGCTTCACTCACACGCCTGACAGCCGGAGGAGGAAGGCTGAAACTTTTGAAGGCTCTGCGTCTGTCGGATCCTGTGGGATGCAACTCTTCTTTTTGGCTTCATTTTCTCGCGTGTTGTCACGGACATATTCAACCTAGGAAGCCAACGGCAGTTCCAACTAATAACGCGGCGTGATTGATCATCGGCAGGAGACAATACCCAGCCACTGTTTTCCATTCCTACATATTCACTGGATATCTGTAGACGAAGTGCGGGTGAAGAGGCTATTGTTCTGCGGTGTTTCTCGCTGTGACAGGACTCGATCAATATGACGTCTCCGGCTAAATTCCGAAAGGACAAGGAGATTATCGCCGAATATGAAACGCACGTTAAAGGTAAGTGAAATATGTCGCATTATTCAACGGCTAACGTTACCATTGTGTTTTTGTTGGATAGGTTACCATGTGTATGCGGGAGCACAAGTGGTGCAAACGCATCGTAACGTTATATGCCGAGAAAACCGTCATTTATTTGACTTTGTGAGGAAACAATGCTAGCTCTTCTCCACATGTGGCAATGTGTTCAAACGGAATGATAGATGTGCGATCGGTCAGTCAGTCAATCGCCTGTTTGAGAAGCGATATTATTACTAACTCAAATCTTTTAACCTGATTTTTACTATTCAAAACGGAGTTCATGTGTTATTTATGTGACGTTTGTGCTGTTTTTGTTCCCCTCAATCAGCTCGTGTAGGTTGTAACGTTACGTATAGAAAAGGCAGGGCGTTTTCTTTTGCCATGCGTGTCTCAATACGAGCTGGTGTGGTGATGTGTTCAGTCATTTTGTCAGATTAGTTGACATAGATGTTTTACAGTAGGTCAGGGACGTGGCAACACGTTTAAAGCCGGGTTGAGTTTTATCTGACCGAAAACTGTTGTGGTTTGGCACCACTGAGCGTGAATGAAGTAAATCATGTGTGATGCTTGGTGACCGTTCGCTTATGGCCGTAACCTCATCAGTTTTATTCATGCAACGCTGTGTAAAGTGTTACTTTTGAGGCTTTGGTTATGTTTTCAAATGTTTTGAGTAGTATTGTAATATTTCATGAAGTAATTGTAACAATACACCGCGCATATTTCTTCACTTGCACAGATGTGTGTACGCAACGCGTGTTTTTGTCTCTCTAGGGATTCCGTTCCCATATAAACATCTGTCTGATGAATTAAAATGAAGCTGTTATTAATTGAAAGACGAATTGAATGATTCACTTCATTTGTGAAGCTCCCTAAAATGTTATTCACGCCGTTATGTGTGCCTACTCTTTTGTGTATTTGCCCTCTTACTGGCACTTTGAATAGAGCAATTGAGCAGGCCTTGCCTATTGCTGCTGACTGTGGGGAAAATCTTCATCAATAAGAGCCAGTGAGTTTCTCATCTACGAGAGTTTTCATTCAAGTAGGTCATTGTGACACAAATATTGCTACACAGAACCAGATCCTGGTTTAGGGTGTCTAAATTCAAGTTTTGCATGGGAATAGCTAAAACAGTTCAAACCAGCCTATGATGGTTTTAGCAAGTGTCTCGGCATGTTCTTTTGGCTGGTTTTAGAAGTGTTTAGGAAGTGTTTCTTTTTTATGTAATTAGACTAGGAGACCATCTTACATGGATACTCCCCCCCCAAAATGAAAATTGTATCATTTATCATTTACCCCCATGCCGTTCCGAACCCGTAAACGCTTTGTTCATCTTCAGAACACCATTTAAGATATTTTGGATGAAAACCGAGAGGCTTGTGACTGTCCCATTGACTGCCAAGTTAATTACACTTCAAGGTCAAGAAAAGTATGAAAAAAGCATTGCCAGGATACTTCATCTGCCATCAGTGGTTCAATCGTCACGTTATGAAGCGACGAGAATACTTTTTGTACGAAAAAATAAGAAAGACTATTCAACAATTAGGCACCGTAATGTCTCCTCTGCGTCAGCGTAGTGTCATTTTGGAGACTATCCCCTGGATGCAAAATGCGTACAATCTTCTGTGTCAGCCTCAACACAGGGATGCGTCTTCTTTGTCGATTTACGCTCTGGTAAGTGATTAGTGACAAAATGTTCATTTTGGGATGGAGAATCCCTTTAAACCAACTAGGACAAGCAAGCCATCATAGCTGTTTGTTTGTTTAGTTCAGCAGTAAGGAAATCAGAATTTTAAAATAAAAATTTTCCCCTCCCAAAAGTAATGAAAATCTTGAGATGAAATCTTATTAAGTCAGTGAAAAATCATTACAGTTGCTGAATATAAATTCTTATGGTTATGCTCAGCTCACTGGTTTTACACAAAATGGGCCAGGGCCCACTAGAGAGCTGCAATATTTACATTAATATTTAGTTATTTAGCAGACTCTTTTATCCAAAGCGAATTACAAATGAAATGAGGACAATAGAAGCAATCAAAAGCAACAATATGAAACCGCTATGACAAGTCTCGGTTAGCCTAACACATTATAATATCATTTAAAATAAGTAAAAAATCTAGTATAATTAAAATATAACTAAATCAATATTTTATCCATCATTCATTTTCAATCTGAGCTGCTGTCTTTATACAAAAAAAGATATATATAAAAACTATTCCTTAAAACTATTGTCAATCAGTTGTCATTTTTAGCAGCCTTTAAGTTGATACATTTAAATCAGTTTTCTTTAGTGTCTTTTACAGAACTGCAAAATTGAATAATAATTGCATTCACATCCCCGAGAAATCTAATTCCCAACACAATGATCTGCTCTTGTGCAAAAAGAGACTGCTTCAGTTTATAAAATAAATGTAAATCTATAAACCTGATATTCATTTTACACTATTGTTCCTCCTCCAGCTCCTCTCTCTGGATGCTGTGTCATATCACTTTCTCTTGCCAATTTGAACCCCTAGCCTCCCTCACAAGCAAATCCTTATTACTCCATGCCTGGAAAAAAAATGCTTGCAGATCAGTTTGCCCAATAATCTTGAGCTGACAGGATCTGGAAAGGAACAATAATAAGCATGATTTCTTCTCTCAGGAATTGCAAGGGCGCACGCTGAAAAATGTCCTAGATTTCGAAAGCAGCCATGCTTAGTGAAACATCGCTGATTTGGCTAAATAATCTGTCACGAATTAGTGGCAGAAGAGGAAGCAGTAATTGCTTGGTGATCCATTTCTGTGCTGAGGCAACCAGACATGAGGGGAAAATCTGAAACTGGAGTAGTCAGAGAGAGACACATCAAAGCTACGTACAGTTCTAACTGGATTATCATTGATTAACATCAGCTTGATGTGAAACACACAGTTTTTCCATTGAAATCATATTCTACCCAATGCCCTGGAGTTGGTGTTGGTATCTTAACGTATTAAAATCCAGTGAATACATGGGCTTCATATAAAAAGAATTGCAACATTCTGACTCTTGTTTGCAAATCTCAATACCTCGGGTTCTCCATTTAGATCTTTTGTAAAGGAATCAAATCAAAGGCTCAGGTAAGATCTTTCTCTTACCTGAAAGAACTGAAGGAGATGGAAGAATAGGCTTGACGTTTCCAAGGATTGGTGGGAAATGTACAGCTGTTTTTCACCACAGCTGGTTGGAAGGATTGGATAATGTAGCTATAATCCCTCAGACATGGGAAGTGAGCCTGTCAAGCAATTGAAAAGTGACTAGTATGCATGTAAGAGCTTTCTGAAGCTGTGGGAAAACAAAATGATTGACTGCTCTAATTGGCATTGGTAATAAAAAAGCCTAGATGCTTTGCCCCTCTTTATGTGCGGTGCCTGATGTGTTTTTAACAATAGAAAGAGAACCAGAAGTGTTTGGACAGATTGTTATAATGAAGATGTAAACATTAACATTTCCTTCATTCATTTGGCATTAGTTCCTGTAATTTATAGATGGCAGAGAAACCGTATTGCAAAATACATTAGGTCAGGCAATTTTTGTAGATAAATTGATTTTAATAGTATCTTGACGCCTATGTATGTAGGTCACTGTTAAATTCTGTTTGAAGTGCTGATGCTGTTTTTTGGGGGAGGGTGCGAAAGCCTGCTAACATTTTCTCTCTCAACATATTTCAGCAGAGTTCTCCACATTTCCCTGTTTGAATGTCAGTAATGACCACGTTCATCCAGTTTCAAGGCCCAAACAGACTGTTGCATTTGATTTCATCTTCTTTGTTCTCGATCTCACTCTTTGACTGCGCATTTCTAATTCTGCAACAGTATGTGTTTCCGCTGACAAGCGAAAAATGTATGTCTTCACAACCGGAGCAGCTGTTATTTGGCTTTATCTGGCAAAAAAAAGATGGAATGGAATGAGAAAAATCTTGGTTTCATTAGCATTGTTTTGTATTTTCCCACATCTGGAGCGTTGAGCAGACAGGGTGAGATATCGATTGGTCGAGGAGACTGAATGATTCAAAGGCTGATCCAATGAGAGACATCAATACTAATATGTTAACATTAGCGATCAATATATATATATATATATAGACCAAGCTGATTAATAGCATGCAGATTTTTATATGAGTATCAATATAATTGGTCTCATTGTGATCCTATATTGGAGGAATAGCATTCTTTGCTTTTGATAATTTTGGTATTGCTTTGAAGGATGTATTTCAATGACATTGTTTGCTAGTGATCACTCCAATGGTTATGGCTTGGTTAGTTTTTAGAAATCAGCAGCACCTCTTCCAACCCATTCCAATATGTTCAGTTAATCTGCGAGGTTGATGATGAGAAAGTCATTTAGGTTTATGGCTCTGCATCAGCCTTTGTTTACCCACGCTGTAGCTGCAACGAATCGTTACGTTTCCACTAATCTCTTCTTGTTCTTTTTTAATACCCTTCCCATAATGAGCGTGCCTCAATTAGAACAGGCCAGCATTGATCCGTGGCTCCTGCTCCAGCCAAGTCGCTTCACTTTAGCGCTTAATGAGTCTGTGGAATGGATGGTGTGCCCAATGCAGTGCTAGAATACAGTATGTAAATGTACTTTATGTGGAAATGCAGACTTGATCTGAAATAATCTTCTCCAGGAAGGATGTTTGTTTAAGGAAGAAGAAGAGAGGAAAGAGGGGGAGACAGTGCACAACACGCATACATTGTTTCTATTGTGTGCTTTTGAATTGGAAACTCACTCCCAATTTTTGGACTTCCTGTCAGAGGACCAGCCCTGAGGGAGTTGACCTGGATCAGGGTGAAGGTCTCTGCTGTAATCAGGATACCTTGTTGATCTGGTCCAGATCTATGTTTTTAACATTATGAGCTCTTTAACCAATGAATCATCTATATTTCCAACATCTGTTAAGTACTAAATACCTCTTGAAATGTTCAATTCCCTAAGTCCACCAATGGACAGACAGAGCTTAATGTTTGTGAACGCAACAGAAAGGCCATAATTGACAACAGATGCCTGATCCCGCATGATGCACATGGTTGGATGCACAAACTGTTACCTGGCATAGAATAGGAAGGAATGGGACTGAAATCACACTCCTTAAAACTCTCATTAAACTGTTTGCACTGCATCAGCATAATTTACTGTGGAAATGAAAATGGCTGTATCAACTTTGTTTCCTCTAATTAGTCTTCCACTGTGCTTCTCAGCAAATGAACACCAGGTGAATCCCAATCTGAATGAAACAAATCTGCAAGACTGGATCAGAAACATGCAGATGAAGATCAAGGGAAGGTTCTTGCTCTGTTTAACTGCCCTCATGAACCTGCTTCCACTTACAGGCATGCTCAGGGACCAGTTATTTCCGACTTCCTTTTCATTTCTCTATGTATTAGCTAGCATGCAATTCATGCACATATGCTCATTTTCGTGGCTCATCTCCCTGATGAGTAACGCTCGACTAAATAATGTGATTTCTCAGTCAGTCCGTGTTAAATGTCCAGAAGACCTTCAAACAGGCACGGTAAAGTCATCAAGCGTTCATCCAAGGGAAGGTGTGGGGGAGGGTTGGAGAGAGCCTGCAAAGTGGAAAACCATTTACATTCTGTCTTCCATCTACTTCTTTGTCAGACTGAAATGGGTAGTCTTGATTTTAGTGCACTTTTGCATTCTGCTTGGCAGGAGCACATGTGTCAGTTGGCGAGGTTAACTCTTAAGACCCGGAGCATTTACTCAGTTCCCTTTCGAGCTTTCACGAGACATCACGGAGAATTTCTCCGTTATGGGAACTCCTTCCCTCCAACCTTTCCTGAAGTCCTATTGGCTCACGCCAGTCAACTGACTGGCCAATTGTCGCAAAGCATGCAAATATGACGAGCTCGAGAGGCAGTATAAATGCAGAGCCCGCGACAATTACGTCAGAATCTGATACTGAACGCCGCTTGGCTGGATGAGCAGTGATCACGGCGATCACCGTGATGTCTCGTTCCCGCTCTCAGGGAACCGAGGTTACGATAGTAACCGGAGCGTTCCCTTTCGAGCTTTCACGAGACATCACGGAGAATTTCTCCGTGATGTCTCGTTCCCGCTCTCAGGGAACCGAGGTTACGATAGTAACCAGAGCGTTTTTAAATTTAAAGAGGGGATCAAATGAAAGATGTCAGAGTGCACACTTTGGATGTACTCCTTTAAGTTGGCTGTCCTGATTGGAGGATGACAGACAGGAAGGGTTTACCATTTAACAAGTGCTAATTATGGATTGCTTGTCACAGACATGGCTGTTTTCCATTAGTTCCTCCTTTGAGGATGTTGGATTTCCACGAGGTGGAAAAATGGCACACTTCACCATAAAAGAAGCAGTTTGCTGAAAAAAATAAAAATAAATGTAATATACCCTCATTTCTTTTGAAACCCATATGGTTTTTTTCTTAGTGTATTTCTTGCACAAAGCTATTATTTGGCTTCAGAACGTTTGGAATAAAGTTCATGAATCATAGGCCACGTTCACACAGCAGCTGAATACGATTGTCAATCCTGTATTTGAGTCCTTAATAGGGTTACGTTCACACACAGTTCGGTTATTTAGACACGTGTTTGTGCATCAGTTTTCCACCGAAGCCGCTCCCATCAGTTTTATGTTCTATGCACGACTTACTCCGCTTTCCACCCAAATTTAAAAGCTGCTGTTGGTTAATGAAGATTTGACGAAAGAACTCGTGGCTCGATTGGACTCTTGTCGTGTCAGAAAGTGATACAACTTTTAAATTTTATGGATGTCGCCATCTTTGATTTTACTTTGGTCACTGTCGTTATGGTTATTGGTAAGGAATACGGGCTTGACTCCCATTGCACATTCATACAGACAGTATTCTAAACACAACTGTAAGCGGCTGTGTGAAACCTGTAAAAAAAATGCGGTTGTCAATCCCAAAAACTGACAGTGTGAACGTAGCCATATTGACCACTTTTATGATGCTTTTATTGTGATTGTTTGTCTTTTTTGAGTTGGTATTACGCAATCTTCCCAAAATAACTTGTTTTACAAAATCACAAGCCACAATCTGAATCGTGATCTTCCCAATATTGAGATGTGCTATTGAGAATATCCAGACAGGAACAAGCCTATGACTTATCTATTTGAACAATTTTAAAACCGCATTGCATTAAACAACCAAAATGGTCATTAAAGCCTGAGTTAAACTTTAAAACACTGCATCATTGCATGAATCAAATGTACATTCATTCTTATTAATTTGTAAAGTGATTCAGGCAAGAGCAGTGAGTGATTTTCTGTCTTTTGTTGTTTGATTAATATTAATGACACACAGCAGCAGGTATTTGCATTAGGCTTTGAGATGAAATGCACAGGTCTAATATACTGACACGCATCCGATTTATTTATTTCCCCCAATTGTTTATGTTCACTAAAAACATAACTGACTGTCTCTATGTAAATACTCACCAAGACAGACATTTTTGTGTATACTTTTCCATTTATGTATACTTTGCTTGTTAGTGTTCAGCTCCTCCTTGGAGTGTGTGCACAGAACGCAGCTGGGGAACAGTATCAGTTGCAGTTAATGCACTTTTAATAACTCCTTTTAAAATAAAGCACGACAGTCACTTTACTTGATTGGACAGATTTGGGTGTTAAGTTTAGGAGAGGCAACAGCGTAGCATTTTAAAGGAATGGAAGGGCATGAGGCACAAATCTAAACTGAAACTAAAGTTTGAGTTTTTTTAAATATATCACATGCATGAAAGACACATGATAGAGGACGTATGATCTTAGTTGACCAGCCACAGTCATCTAATAGGCATTCATTGCTGTGGTTTTAACATTATTAAGAGGACATAAGATCACGATCTCAACGTAGATCTTCAAGATCGATCAAGATATAAAATTGTCAGATCACGCCTAGTTGGTCCTCATTCACTTTTAATTATTTGTGTGTGTTTGTTTTCCTTGAAAGAAAGTAACAAAGTAAATAATGACAGATTAAATTTTTTTTGGATGAACTGTCTTTAAAATGACTAGCTCTTTGTCCGCTTGAACAGTGACTCTGTTTTGAATGAATCTAGGGGTATGCTGATATTTGCATACCACCAACGATCACATTCCTCCATCCGCTTGTCTGCTATGCAAAATTAGAATGCCAGCTAATTACATCACACTTTGTCAACGTAATCTCCTTGACTCTGTGGAGTGTCTCCGAGAAAAGAAGTTACTAAAAAGGAAGCATTTTCTGCTTTGTTTTGCCCAAAGGAAGTTTCAATTCCTCCACTCATTTAAGCCCGGCCGATGTGAGAACAGGGTCCACATCTAGCAGAGCAACAGACCTGAGACCTGTAGGAATGTGCAACATGAGTCAGGATCACAGTCTTTACAGAGGACTGGTGTTTCTTCTTTCTCCTTCTCCTTTCTTTTCAGATCTGCTGTGGTTCTGGGCTCACAATAAGAGCATTGTGTAGACCTGCAGGACCAAAGCGTTCTCTGTTCTTCTATTGTTCTTTTTTCTTGGCCTGCTCACTCCTACTTTTTCTCGCAACCCCTGAAATGATGTTTGTCATTCAGGATGAAATATGACACATTGGTTTTTGGTGTTTTCCCCTCCCCTTCTTAACCAGACTTGTAATAATAGCAAACACATGACGTTTTAACACACGGTTGAACACACACTTCATCATGTTGTTTTCTACTTTGTATTAATTTCCATATGGCACACTTCAGTCTAGAGACAGTTTCATGAGAGACCACAGGCCTGTATAATAATTATAATCTATCTTGAATATCCACATGTCTTGGCTTTTATATTGCTTGTAAATAGGATCCAAAATATAGAAAGGTTTTGAAATAAGCAAGGAGCTATAAAAAGCTTTGTAAATTAACAAAAGCATATTCATATCTTCAATTTAAAAATCAATAAATAAAGAATAAAGGGCAGCAGTTCCTCAAAATAAACCCAGCCTAAATGAAAACAATTGAAACTGAGGTATTGGATGTCTGAGAAGTCCCTTGGGTCAGGAGGAAACAGATTTTTTCTTTGTGTTAAGGCCTGCTTTGTTTCCTGCATCTGTTAGGCCGGTTCTTGATTACAGTTACTGACCGCTACGTGGCTTTCTGGCTTACTTCCTTACTTGATATCCTGCTGGATACTGGTTTAATCCACCTTGGTTTATAGGTAATGGTTTGAACAATGGCTAGCTGTGAAATTGAGTTAGCGCAGAATACAGAATTGTGGGATTGTGAGAAGAATGATATGACATTTACCATCCTCGCTGAGCATTCAAATACCCTCAATGTCTTGTTGTTGACTTGCTTTGTGCTGTAGACTGGAAAAAGTATTGGCTGCCAAAAACAAGACATCTACCTTCATCTTTTGTAAATTTATGGACATAAGAATGATATTTAGGTGTGTCTCTCTTCAGCATAATTAAACTTTCCCTTCATCTCAGTATACCACAGACATTTCCTCCAAACCAAAACTATTATAGGTATCTAATTTCCCGTCAAGTAGTAAGTAAAAAGTAGAATTTATTTTCTACAAGATCGTAACTTTATCTCACTGTTCTTTACCATGGACAAGAATTAGATTCTCAGTGCCTTTTACATCATTCACATCATTTAATTTAAGACTGAAACGTTTTTTATGATATAGCTATTCAGTGGCTTTTAATTAATTACTAACCACAAAATTTGAGTACTTGCTTTAATGGGGAGTCTATACGGTTGTCTTTTGTTTCATTATTTATTTATCCATTTAATGTTCTTATTTGTCTAAGCATTTATTTGTTTTATTTATCCATTTATTTTCATAATTATTATTATTTTTTTTTTAAAATACGTTTTCTATTTTCTGTATTGCTGTTTTCTTCTTTTATTTAGATAAAATCTGACACTTGTTTTATCTTTATATCAGAGCCATAATTTTAATATCATGTATTCCTACTGTGTTTACAGTATAACTGCTAACAGACCAGCTCTTTTTGGCTGTAAATGAAGAATATTGGCAAGATACAGGCCTAGTGATTAGTCCATATCCACCCCACAGAATACAGTCATCAGGTATAAGATATCAGCAGGAATTTCAGCATTGGGAAAATGAGGTACTACATTGCACTGTTGCCATGGACCATGCAGCAGGGACACAGCTTGTCTGACTGGGTCACACATCTACTAATGCTTTTTTAATGAAGCAATTCATCACTGCTCTTTGTTTTTCTCTTAATATGTGGTCTCTCTTTGTTCCCCCATCCACATACATGTTCAGGTTTGCACTGATCTGATGTTGAGGGAGAGGATATGAGCCAAGCTTATGCCTCATCTCTATTCTGATGTGCTTGCACAAATGACTTGGAGCCATTTTAGGTGTTCCAGTGTATCAACGTGTTTTTCATTTTGATTTCTTTCTGTACTCACCATGTGAGTGTTGGCTCAAAGAGAAAATTCCTCCTCCACATCAGCCCATGTTTGCTTTGAACTTTAAGATAATGTAACTACGCTACGGTATGCCCACCATTACATGCATAAACTCTTCTACCTGTGTAACTTCTCAAGTTCACAAGCAGCCTTAAGCTGAACATACATTACAGGCAGAAGGTCATTAGCTTGTGTACATTTAAAGACGTATTTTCTTTATTTAGGTGCATAAGGTAGAGGAAATAAATGAATAATATATGGGAAAAAAAATGATTAAAATGGTTTATATTTTTTGAAGATGTTTTTATTGTGAATTATTAAGTCATGCATTACATTTTATGTGGTGTGTGTGTGTGTGTGTGTGTGTGTGTGTATTTGTGTGTATATAATATTTGTGTGTGTGTTTTATATCAATATAACAGAGTTCGTATGGTCATGAAAAACCTGGAAAAGTCACAACATTTTTAAACGGCAATTTCAGGCTTGGAAAAGTTTTGGAAAAATAAATTAACCCAGAAAGTTTTGAAAAAGTCATGGAAATCTATTTCACAAATCTGTGTAATATAATTTTGTTTAATCAGGTATTGAATTTTGGTGCAGGATTGCGCATAGGCAATCTCATAGTTTTACTCATTCCCGTAGCTTTCAACTTTAAAATGATGGATATGCACACATTTATTCAATAGCCTGTAGCATGTAGGTTGGATGAGTAAATAAATCCACACAGACCATCAGATCAAATCAGTAATTTATAAACAGTGTGAATGATTCAGCTGAACGGCATCTTCTCTCCTTGAATTTATCTTAAACAGATTCACATTGGCAAATCTCGTCGGCACTAAAGAGCTGCTGCTGCGATTCAAGACTTTCACTCATGTTTTGGTACAGTTGACAGAATTTTCACTTGCCTAATTGGGTCAATGTTGCATCGTCACCAAAAAAATATATATTTGTACGTCTTTTTAAGCCATTCGGTACTCGTGTGCTCCAGAGGCGGTTTCCTGTGCGCTCAGTCATGTCTAAAGCCGCCTTGCGAGTACCAAATTGAGTTTGGTACCAAACAAGTTCAGTAGAACCCTGCACGGGCCTCTAACATATGCCCCAGTCCGGCCCTTGTCCAACAGCTTATCAGAAGTACCGGCCCGAGTCGGACTGGAGCATGTGTCTTATTTCTCTTTCTCTCTTCACAATAACACAGTTGCTGTTGGAGCCATTCAAATAGTTCAATTTAGTTTTTGGTTGCATTTATTTTCATTTCTTTATTAAGTTAATTTAGAAATACGTTTGGGAAAAAATGGTTGTTAAATTCCAGTTTTTGCTTTTAAAGTAGCCTAACGACCAATTGGCCAGCTGCAGACAGTGAGCTAGCATATATGTGACAAAACCAGCCGTAATTGTTTTGATTAAGTGTCAATTCAACACACATTTCAGACTGGGGAACAGCATCTCTTGTGTAGATTGTAAATTCAACGTTTTATTATCAAACATGTCCATCAATTTAGCAACTGTAAAGATGGCATTTTACAACAATCGACAAACGATTGATCTGATTCTGACGTTAAGTTTTGGTCCGGGAGGAACGAATGCGCGCCGCTGTGAAGGGAAGGAAGTTGTGCTAGAAGAAACGCGGCTATAATCCTTAGAAGCTAAAAAAACACATTAAATAAACTTAGTTTAATATAACAGTCACGGGCCTAAAGTGTAAACATATGTTTTAATGTTTAGTTCTCTCTTCTATCATAATTAAACCGCTTTCATGTTGCGCGTGCTGAAACTCCTCCACGTGAGCGCGATCTCGCTTTTGAATTGCGAATAGCAAAAATGCATCATAGACAAATGTTTGAATATTATTGCATATAAAAACAGCCGGTGACTCTGGCGAGATAGAATTAGCAAGATAATGTGTATATATAGCAATAAAAAATGTATGTGTGTTTTCTTAATTTCTCCAGTACCGATAGCAGAACCGTTAACGTCAGAGTTTATCGATACTCCGGTCTTTCATAATTTAGCCCCGAGACCGATTAAATACCGTGTTTCGGTACCCATCCCTATTTGTGGCGGTTAGTTTTGATATTGGCGGCCTGTCACAAATAAATCAATGTATGGGAAACACTGAATAATATATATCACATTTGTATTTATTTATTTATTTTACATGAATAATCCACATTTATACTAAACTTCGTTAGGTTTTACTTTTAAGAATTTCAGACCTGTTGCAGACTACTTGCAGTCTTGTAGTGTGCACTTGGCAGGAAAGAAAATGAATACACATTAGCTTCACTATCTGCGTGCATACTGTGGACAGAGCCATTGCATGGACGCTTGCACTGAAACCAACATTGTGTGTTTTGGATTACCCACAAGACCCTTGATGAGCAACCCTTGGAGGTTCCTGTGAGTCGGGGCAGGCGGATCTCAGCCCGCCGTAGGCTTTTAAGGCTCTGGCTTTGCTTTACTCAAACCAGATGTCCGCTCACCCTGCACATGACTCCATAATGAGAGCCAAACCTGAGACTCTCATTCCTTTGCTTCATTCACGGTCTGTTTTGCACAATATTGCTGCTTACATAATAATTTAGAGGCTTATTTTAAAGGTTGGAGGAGGATGTGCTCCTTTTGAAGTCTTCGCACACCCCCACTGTGCGCTGGTACATGTTTGTTCCCTCTATCCAGCCCTGCATGTAAATCAAAATACATCAGATGTGTCTTTTAAAACTCTCAGAGCTATAGTTTGTTTTGCATTTTCTGAGGCGTCTTGAAATATTCCCGTTTGAACAAAGTTTGCATGGTGTAACTGCTAAGTATATATACAGTTACTAGAAAATTGTGGGCTATGAATGAAACTATACGTGTATAAACATGTCCTGCTGCAAACAAGCAGAGATTCATCAGGTGACCTAAAATGAGCATTATGTGGTAACATCTCAGCAAACTGGTTTTATTCATGTAAAATAATTGCTTGATATGTCTGAATCAATCTGTTTAACAAGTGACAGTCATTTTAGGGGTCAGATAAGGTAGAAATAGATATTTAAAGTATCATCTAGACATTTTCACTTTATGAAATTGTTCTTTCCATGTAATGTGGCATAAGTTGGCCACAATATACTTCAGTAACTTGTATATTGATGCAGATACAGGTGTGAGTACTGCAGCAATTTGTATAACAGGAAGGACCATCATTGTATTGTGAAATATTATTACAATTCAAAATAACTGTCTATTGTAAAATATTTTAAACTGTAACTTTATTCCTGTAAAGCAAACAAGTAGCCATTCAGTCTTCAGATATCGATCTAATATGCTGATTTGCTGCTTAAGAAATATTCCTTATTATTATTAGTGTTGAAACCGTTGTGCTGCTTAATACTTTAGTGAAAACTGTGATGCCTTTTTTTTACGATTCTTTGATTAGAAACTACTTTTGAAGTAGAAATCTTTTGTAACATTATACATTACTTTAGTGCCACTTTTGATTAATTTAATTCATCCACACTGAATAAAAGTATTAATTTATGACCCCAAATATTTGAACACTTTTTGAACACTGCAGTCACACTCAGAAGTACACAGAAACAATTTTCTGTTACTCGTCAGTTTGGTGTAATGCACTGTACATACATTTTGGTAATTAATATTGGTCCATTTTAAAATGAAAGCAAACCGAAGATAGTGCTTGATTTGGAAGCAAACCTATTTGAACCTGTAGTTAAATTATAGACTCGTTCCAAGTAATATTTTTGTCAAGCTTCCTGTTTGTCAATTTCTTTTTTTTTTTTTTTTGGCTTAAGCGGTCAGAGTTAAAAGTGTGTGTGTATATATATATATATATATATATATATATGTATATGTATGTGTGTGTGTGTGTCATCTGCTGCTTGATATTTATTGGATCTACAGAGTTTGCGTCAAGATGGCGCCGAGGATGGCAGCCGTGTTATGAGCTCCGGAAAACTTTGCAGTTTTTCGTATGTTTTATTTGTTTTTTTGTTGTTTTACGTGTTAGATGTTGTTAGTATAACTGTCTACGATAGAGACACGCTTTTGAACATTGGTTCCTCCGTCGCACAACGCAAACCGGACTTTGAGTTTTTGAATGCCGGTGGACTGTTCACGGACACGGCATCCGAACCCTTTGTGTGGGTTGCGAAAGCGAGGAGACGCCGCCGACGCCGAAAACGAGGAAAACGAGCTGGCGTTCTCGTCAGACTGAGACGCCGTGCTTTCCGACCTCCTCTCCCAACCATTTTACTGGCCAACGTTCAGTCACTGGATAACAAACTCTGTGAACTGCGGGCGCGCATCTCATACCAACGAGAAACAAGGGACTGCTGTGTTATTTGCCTCACAGAAACCTGGATGTCTGCTATGGTTCCAGACTCAGCCATCGAGCTCACGGGCTTCTCCGTGCACCGCTCGGACAGAACGGAAGAGCTCACAGGGAAAAGCAGAGGCGGGGGTGTTTGCTTCTACATCAACAACTCATGGTGTAATGAAAGGAACATACACTCTATTAAATCCTTCTGCTCCCCTGATCTGGAATTTCATACGCTTCTGTGCCGACCATTCTGGCTACCGAGGGAATTTACAGCGATCATAATCACGGCTGTTTATATCCCCCCCCAAGCCAACACAGACCAGGCACTCAAGGAACTGTACAGGAATATAAGTGAGCAGGAATCAGCGCACCCAGATGCAGCTTTTATTATCACAGGGGACTTTAATAAAGCCAACTTCAAAACAATAGCTCCAAAATACTTTCAACACGTCACCATCAACACGCGTGGAGATCGCACACTGACCATTGTTACTCCCTTCTCCGGGACGCATACAAGTCCCTCCCCGCCCACCTTTGGCAAATCGGATCACTCTTCCGTTCTGCTCCTGCCTGCTTATAGGCAGAAACTGAACGTGAAGCACCCGCCTCAGGACAGTCCATTGTTGGTCAGACCAATCGGATGCTATACTACAGGACTGTTTTGATCACGTGGACTGGGACATGTTCCGGCAGCGCCTGATGACGACATAGAGGCGTGTTCAGATACGGTCACGTGTTTCATCAGGAAGTGTATAGGCGATGTAGTTCACCAAAACCATCCGGATCTACCCCAACCAAAAACCGTGGATTAACAGTGATGTTCGATCAGCCTTGTCAGCGGACATCTGCCTTTAACCGGAAACACTGACGATCGGAAACAAGCCAGTTACGATCTCAGGAGATCCATCAAAGCAGCCAAACGAACTTATAAAAACAAAGTTGAAGAACACTTCAACAACAATAACCCAAGAAGCATGTGGCAGGGCATTAACAACATCACAGGCTTTAAAGGGAGTAAACCAGCTATCTGTGAACATCGCCGCCTCTCTACCGGACGGCTCAACACCTTTATGCTCGGTTCGAGGCTGATAACACCGCACACACAGAGAGCGCTGCTGCCGCAGAGGAGGTGAGTCCACTCACGCTTTCTGTCGCGGATGTAACTCGATCCTTTAAACGGGTGAACATCCGTAGGACCTGATGGTATACCAGGCCGTGTGCTCAAAGCATGCGCTTCCAGCTAGCCGGGTTTTACAGATATTTTCAATCTGTCCCTCTCTCTGTCTGTGGTTCCCTCATGCTTCAAAAATCCATCATTGTGCCCATACCAAAGAAAAACAAAATCACATGCTTGAATGACTGGAGGCCCGTTGCTCTGACCCCATCTTCAGCAAGTGTTTTGAGAAGCTTGTCAGAGACTACATCTGCTCTGTGCTGCCTGCTTCACTGGACCCACTACAATTTGCATACCCGCTGTAACCGTTCCACAGACGATGCTATTGCCTTCACCCTGCACACTGCTCTCTCCCACCTGGAAAATAAGAACACCTATGTGAGGATGCTGTTCGTGGATTATAGTTCAGCATTTAACACTATAGTGCCTGCCACACTGGTTGCGAAGCTCAGACTCTAGGACTGAACAGATCTCTGTGCAGCTGGATCCTGGACTTCCTGACAGGCAGAAGTCAGGTGGTCAGAATGGGCAACAACACATCATCTCCCTGATCCTCAACACTGGTGCACCGCAGGGCTGCGTCCTCAGCCCACTCCTGTACTCCCTGTACACACACGACTGTACAGCTACACAGCTCCAATGTCATCGCAAATTTGCTGATGACACAACGGTGATAGGCCTGATCACCGACAACGATGAGACGGCCTACAGAGAGGAGGTGAGTACTGACTAAATGGTGTCAGGAGAACCACCTCTCACTCAACATCGACAAGACCAAGGAGCTGGTGGTGGATTACAGGAGACAGAGCAGAGAACACACACCCATCACCATCGACAAGACACCTGTGGGCGGGTGACCAGCTTTAAGTTCCGGCGTTCACATCACCGAGGATCTCACATGGTCTGCTCACACAGATGCAGTGCTGAAGAAGGCACATCAGCGTCTCTTCTTCCTGGCTGAGGAAGTTTGGAACGAGCCCCAGAATCCTCAGGTCCTTCTACACCTGCACTGTGGAGAGCATCCTGACCGGCTGTATCACCGCCTGGTATGGAAACAGCACCGCTGGCAACCGCAGGGTCTGCAAAGGGTCGTGCTGTTGGGGTGAGCTTCCCTCCCTCCAGGATATCTACACCAGGCGGTGTACAAGGAAAGCCGGAGGATTATCAAAGACTCCAGCCACCGTCCCACAGACTGCTCTCTGCTGCCCTCAGGGACGTTTCACGCAGCATCCGATCCCGCACTAGCCGACTGAGGACAGCTTTTTCCCTCAGGCTATCAGGCTAATGAACAGTCACAAATAACTCACCTACATCACCACTCACACAACATGCCATGCACTGCACTTTAACACCGTTCAACTGGACTACGCACACTGCACTAACACAACCTATCTGCTATCACTGGACACCATACGATGCACATCCACGACACTGCATATGAATAATCTGTTGCACCTTTGCACATCTATCTGCTGCTCAACCAATCTGCTGTTAATTTATAATCTGTTGCACCTCACATTACTACTATGTATAGACCACATTATGTATAGATACTGTACATGTATAATGTGTCGTTGATAATTGAGTATGTCTCTATAATACACTAAGCGTACTGAGTGCATGTATGTGTATTTTGCACATTGTCTTCTGTACAGTCTGTAAATATGTACTGTCCATATGTAAATTGCTGTTGTTTTTTTGCACTGTCTGTCCATATGTAAATTGCTGTTGTTGACCTGTCCAAATATTTGCACTTTTTGCACTGTCTGTCACATATGTAAAGTACACAGAAACAATTTTCTGTTTTTTGCACTGTCTGTCCATATGTAAATTGCTGTTGTTGTTTTTTGCACTGTACATACATTTTGGTAATGTAATATTGTTGTCCATTTAAAATGCAAAGCAAACTCGAAGATGTGCTTGATTTGGAAGCAAACCTATTTGATTTGATTTGATTTGATTTTGCTTGTGCTTTCAGATGCACTCAAATGCTTCTAAATTATTGACATTATGACATGTCAATTATTGTTGCTGCTGTTTTACTAGGCAGAATAGTTCCCAGTTAAACAGTCCGTAAATACTGCACTCCCTGACCACAGCACTCTCACCATGAAACAGTCAAAAATGGCAGTGTGGTCCGTGATCAAATGTAAATCCATTGGCAAACTGTGGGCCTCTACAGTTTTTCCTCTAAGTGGAAGTTTATTGAGATGTTTCCAGCCTCTCGCCTTTATATGCTGGTTTTCTATGGATGCTTTCTGGTACTTTGAGTGCCAGATGTAATCTTCCATCCACAATGTGATTCAATTTGATAATTCTGACATGACTTAAAGGCATTGTTAAACACAGAAAGACTTCAAATGTGATACATGACACTTGCAAGAAGATTTAAGCAAATCCACTCTGCTGCAATCATTTCCTGATGCCCAATGCTTCCTGCTTATATTTTCAGATCTTGAGCACGTTTTTTTTTGTTTGTCTCTTTATTCACACCTCAGAAACATTGTAGGCATACACTGGTCACTCAAACATACACTTATAAGCTTATGTGCTTATGTTAAGCCTATCCAGAATCAACTCAAGGCACCCAAAATCTCACATGTGCTTACACTGCCGCCCCGAAGATGTAAACATCTTCTTGTAAAAATCTCACATGTGCTTCGTCTCTATCTCTCCCTGTATTTCTCTCTCTCTCTATCTCTCCCTGTATTTTTCTCTCTCTCTCTATCTCTTTATCTCTTTATCTCTCTATCTCTCTATCTCTCTATCTCTCTATCTCTCTATCTCTCTATCTCTCTATCTCTCTATCTCTCTATCTCTCTATCTCTCTATCTCTCTATCTATCTATCTAGTGTCTCTCTCTCTAGTCTGTTTTACCCTGTCACTTTACAAAGGCCCCATTGGAGTCGGAGGTAATTACTCTTGACAGTAAGGAGGCCCGGCTATCTGACCTCACACTGGAATGCTGAAAGGACAGAAAATATTTTAGTCCTGTATGATTTAGTCACACAATAACTGTAAGGTAGTTCTCAGGAGCTCACTGTATAATTTATGGCATGATAACATGTCACCCTCAAGCACAGTCTCTCTGAACCCATCAGTGTAACATAATCATGGGGAAAAACACAGAGCCCTTTTGTTGGATGGATAGATTAATAGCCATAAACATGTTTCATATGATACGATTAGCATGACTTTATTTCAGTGTAGCTCTTTGTACTTTATTGCAATATTTTTCATCCAAAATTCAGATTAGGGGGTTGAAGAAGGTGTCTTATTCTGTTATTTATTTACTTACTTTTTATGAAATATTATTTTTGTATTAAATATTCACATTTTTTAGCTACTTTGAGGGCTGAAAACTTGTTTGAAAATCTTTACATTGAGATGATGTTTGCTCTGTTCCAAACCTATTGTAGTAATCAAATTGCTCACTATGAAGTTATATGACAGTTAGGGAGTTGACTTAGAAGGGAGCTGCCATTTTTGTCTTTTGCAGAGAGAGAAAGAGACAGAAAGAGAAGATTGCTGACTGTCGCTTTAGAGTTCAGATACAGTTGTAGCGTTTGAGCTGAACGACATCAAACAGCTTCCTGGTTGGATGAGTTCCAGTCTCCCTTTAATGTCCTTCAGATAAAACGAACATTTAAACATGGTCCAGAAAAACGAATGCATGCTGGGATTGTAGCATTCTTCCTTTCCAGCCTGCCATTTTGAAGCAAACATTATTTAGTCTGGAAACAGCAGACATGTTACAGTTGATCAGTAGCTTGTATCTTCCTAGGGGTCAATGTATATGGAGTTGTATATCTAGCATGCAGTGACTATATACTACCTGTCTAAAAACATATGTGGGGGCTGTCACTGTTGTTTTTTGCCTTTTTTGGTTACCCGGCTGGCAGTTTAGATTTGACCCTTTCAGTCGTAATGCACTTTTAGTCTTGACAGCTCGAATGGTTTGCAGACAATTAGTCCTGTGCGGTGTTTACTACCATCACTCAATGCGGCTTCCTTTTTACATCGCTTCTGAAATGTATAGCTATTTAAGGGTTGGGGTCGCTGGTCTCTAGTGGTTATGCTCTGTTTACCCTTTGTTAGATTAACTAGAATGCACTCAATAGACTAAAATTGGTTTGTGAGTGCTTCATTGATTAACATAGATGAAGCATTAACATCTAAATTAAGTATGAACTATTAACATCTAAATTAACTATTTTTAACCTATACTATTATTAAGTCGGTCTGTCTGTCGTGTGTCCTTTTTGTTTTCCCTTTTATAATATTATGACATTGGAGTGAATAAATTATAAGGAATTTTTTATTATGGAAGTGAACAAGGGCTAATAATTTTAAGTGGTCATTGGATGCCCATTTTGTACAAGTTGATATGATTATTTAGGGTCTTAATCAAAAGTCTATAACATACTTTGGTTAAAATGTCTCAATGGAAGTGTAAAAACACTTTCTTTACCTTGTCAAAATCAGCATTGTTTTCATCAAGCCATTATAGTCCATGTTGCTTTAAATGCTAATGAGCTCTGCTGACCCCACCTCTCTCTTCTATGGGGTGACGAGCAGTACTGTTTACTTTAGCCGCGAAACTGGCTAACTAGCACGTTATTAGGAAAGGCGATTTGCAAAGATTCATAAAAAACACTTCTCACTTCTGTAGAGGAAGCTGGATCACGAATGATTCACGTGAACATAGATGCATTTAGGCAGATCAGGTAAGTCAGCCTTGTCAATCAACTATCGTGGGACGGGCCTGTACAGAAGTACGTCATTCTGACAGGGCTCTCAGAACAGCCTGATTTGAGAAAAGGGATTTTAAAACGGAGTTTAATTTATGTTCAACCAACTTGAAAAGTGAATTCTGCATCCGATGACTCCTTTAAGGTCATCAGTCATTTTTGGGGGTCATTTAGAGGTGATAAACTGTAAAACATCTTATCAGTTGTTAAAGAAAGCTCAATATTATGTGTATGTTGGTGTGTATGTTTGACACCCTTACTCACTGGAAGTACATTTTTCTCATGTCTTGCCATTAGCAGTGTGACAAGTACATCAATAACTAAGCAGCTGATAAAGAAAACACAAAGCAGGCAGCAGGAGCCACCAAACCTCTCCTTTCGCTTTCTCCACCCTCCACACTATTCTCTGGCCAGTACAGGGAAACCCTAAGCAAGCAGTTATTAGGTGAGCCTATGTCCTTGCCTTGGCTTCAGTAACAAACAGAGCTGAGAGAGCAAAGATCCATGAAGATAGGTGTGTGGGAAGAGACCGGAGAGTTTAGTGGTGTAAGATGGAGAGGTTTGCTTTGTTTGGATTGGCCATCACTGCCCTGTTCAAGGCCTCTGATAACACGAACCCTCTACTGCAGGGATATCCATCATACGGCCCAATCTTATTTGTTCAGCTCGGAAGAGCCAGATCCTCCATGCTCCTGATTCCGACAATAAGGAAAGGGTGTGGCTGTGAACACAGCCATTCTCTTCCCTCAAGGAACAGATATGGTGTTTTTTTACGACCGCAGTAGCTGAATGCATACACATTGCATCAATGCAGGCCTTTCTCTTGGAGTCCCAGACTCATGCTGTGTCCACTTTGCATTGTTTAATGACGCCTGTTGGGGGGATTCTGGCATCTCGCCACTGACCTCTGCTCTCGGCGGCCTCCGAGCCTGTCAGCGGCGTTACCATGGTAACAGGAGACACCCCCCACCACCACCACCACAACAGTGGCTAGAAACAATTTAATGCATCATGTTGCTGTGGAACACTTGGACGAACAACACTATGGTGAACAGAACTCAAACCCAAGCATCCGTCACCAGGCTGTCGGTCTGTCTGAGCTGTATTTGCTTTGCCGCAGCTAATGTGCAGAAGACTGTGAATATGGATGCGATACTGTGATCGTTCTCCTCCCCCCACCAGCTTCACAAGTTTTGCCTCATTTGGCAGTCTGACTCCAATGCTCTGGAATGGGCTTGTATGCATTTATCTAGCAACAATAAGAAGTTAGAAGTAGTTAGAAATGACCGGTTCGCTTTTAAAAACCGATCAACTAATCATTCTGTCAAAGCAATGAAATCTTTCATTTGTTTTTGTCTCAAAAGTTCAGTGAAATACCATCACATGTTTGCAGTCTCTTGGCTAATAAGTTAGTATAAAGGAAAGCGGATTCATTCCTTCTTTTTACTTTCGACTGGCCCACCTCAGACAGTCTCGCAAAACCCCTCCTGCAGATCCAATATCCTGCTTCTACAACACAGGGGTCCTCATTAATCCTCTCCCACCACTCCCATCTTCCACATTAAACCATCTTAAATTGGATGAATGTAGAGTCGACTGACGCTCAGGTGACCGAATTGGTCTTATTGTAGATTTCTAAGCTCGGTAGAGGTCAATTGCTATACTGACAGATGCTGATTCTCCAATACAAAACTGAATACCATGTGATCTGTGTTCAAGATATACTGGCAAACACTCTAAAAAGAGGACACCTGCCAAAAAAAAACTGCATATGGATGCACCAAGCTTTCCTGACTAGATTTCAAATATTGTCACACATTTGTATTTGTTGTCTCTTTTGAGACCATTTTTGGTCACAGTTTTGAGGACTTCGTAACATTAGGAAGTTGTCTGGGTATCCAGACGTCACTATGGTTTTCATAATCTGTGTTATTGCCAGATTGATTCTCTCAGTCTGTCAAATATAACCATGCCTCCTGCTGCAGGCACAAATGGCTATTAAGTTTTCTCTTGCTTACAACACAACCCACCCCTGATTAAACCCAAGGGGAGATTCATTTCTCCTTACATAGCTCAATGTGCTTGAACTACAGCTGACAGCTTTCATTGCAGATGGTTATTTGCCTGATTCTTGCACTAAAAACCAGCATGGTTTGCACAGCGATATTGCATCACTATGATCTTTTGTTTCTATGAAAATTCTGCAGTTTGCATCTGTGTTATTGCAATATGGAATCTGGCATCTCTCCTTATACGTCATGGTGTTATAGAACACCTGCAGTCACCTTATGGTGCCGTCCAACTCATTGAACACACAGGAACAGGCGGTGTGGTTTCATGAACAATATGTCCCAGTCGCTCTCTCCTGCATTGCAGCTTTCTGTGCCTGGGGCTGCAGGAACTAGAACAGCCCCAGACATTCTCCAGCAAGTGAGGAAAAAATAAACTTGCGACGAAAGGAATTGCAGTGGATCTTAAAAGTTTATAAAACCGGTTGTTAAGGATTGCAGAACTTGCAGTGCAAGCCATAAATCAGCATGTCTTTCATGCAAGATTAAACAACTGGTCAAGATCTATTTTAGATGTCATTTCTGGCTTGTAATTGTCAGAATTGCGTACAAGTTAACATTAAATGGTGTCTAAGTATGCTTTTTGTAATTGTTCAGGCTGGTTTCTGCATCAGTAAAATAACAATGAATAAAGCAGCTTCAACTAGCGTTTGATCTGAAGATAAAAGTGTGCTTGTCGGTTTTGTGGAATCTTATGATATACATGCTTTTCGCTCCCCTTATTGTCTGATGTGGGAAGCTCTCAAAAACATTGGAGCAATACCTACAATTTTTTTATAATAAATTTAAATATATTGCTTTAATATGTAGTTTTAATATGTGTGTGTGTATGTGTGGTATGTGTATATATATATATATACACTAGTCAACATTTGAAGTAGATCAAAACTTTTATCAAAGTTGTCCTAAAACCAAAACAATACATGTTCTTGTCTTTTAACAACTTTGATTAACTTTTTTGATCCACTTCAAATGTTGACTACTGTATATAACAACATACGGAAAACAAACACTTATATCAGTTGATAACCAATGTATTGTGCATCAAGGTTCAAGGGTTCAAGGTTTCTTTATTTGTCACATGATAAATTATACAGGGTATAATCAAAAGTGAAATGTAGGTCAAATCAGGTCCGCTCAGTGGACAGTGCAAAGAATCATCCCTATTACTGTTTGTTTCTATGTAAAAATATAATAATCATATATTTAGATATGAAAATATTCTACACATAGATTGACGTTTCAACAGATTTCATTATTGGAACAATTTTTCCTCTTTGTTTCATCCTTTTTTTCCAGAAGAATTTTTGCTTTGCAGAGGTATTGTTCAGCATGCCAGAGTGTATTTCTGCTGAGTTGTGATAAGACTCCCTTCCCTGCTTTCTTCTAGTCTGCATTGGCCTACTTATTGTGTGTTTGTGAATCTGCGGTAGAAGGTGAGGATAAAGGAATCATCATCTGTAAAGTGGCATTGTGCAAAACCCACAATCCATCTTTCATGAACAGGTCATGGGCTGATAATTATCAACAAGTCAGAGGTAGTTTTTCCTTTGGCCTTTGGATCCTTTTAAGGTCTCTTTGTTTTGTTAACCAATGTTAAAGTCTGTGGCTGTTGCAGTTGTGGCATCCTCCATGTTTGCGGTTCAGCTGTGTGCACCATCTCTCCTGGTGATTGCAGGCTTTCCTCCATCTCTAAATGGCTGTCGTATTTCACCTTGCATGCGGTGTCGCAGCCGCCACCCAGCCCTGAAAAACCTGCCGCTCTCCGACACGTTGCTGTTTCCCAGTCGAGTGGCTAAATCACTCTCACACACTGCAGGCTGTTGGGATGAGTTATACCACCCAAGAGTGAAGGGCGGCGGAGAGAGGAAGCTGCCGGTGATTAAGAGATTGCAGTCATTGGAACAACTAATTCTGATTCAGCTCTCTCTGTTCTCCTTGAGTGCAGATGAGGCTGTATAACATGATGTCAGCACTACTCATCTAATAAGATTGTGGGAGATACGTTTTCCTCTCAATAAAAGCCTGATTATTTTGTTCTTTCACCACAAACTCTTCATGTTGGGTGTGAGTGTGATGTGCAGTGTTGGGAATGCATTCGGTTCTCATTCAGAATAAAACAAATGAAGCAATGAAAAGCTTTTTTTCCCTAACAAATCTTATTGTTTCTAACCAAATTTTAAAAATCAGAATGAAACGGATATACTTTAAATCAAAAGGATTTATGCAATTATTATTATTTTTGTTTTGTTTTAATGGCTCACTGAATTGATTGGAGAGGTTCCTTACAAAAAAAAAAAATATATATATATATATATATATATATATATATATATATATATATATATATATATATATATATATATATTTAGACATATATAGGGCTGGGTGATATGGCCAAAAGAAATATCACGAATCACGATCATTTGGGATGGTACTCTGCATCACATACAGATTACTAGAGCTGGGCGGTATACCGGTTCATACCGAATACCGGTGTTTATTTTTCTTACGATATTAATTTTTAAAATACCGCAACACCGGTGTCATTTAAATAACGTTTGAAACGCGACACTGTTAGAGAGGGTCTCTTTTCATTATTGCATTTTGGCGAGGATACAGCTGTATGTGTTACTAAGCGTGAAAGTTCAGAAACTGAAGCACTCGTAGAATGTGATGAGAGAGAAGAAGTCTCCACAATATCCACATCGACCGCCACAAATATCCACCGTCTGCTGCATCAGCTCCCGCGTCTCTCACACACTAAAGTTCTCCGTCGATACGACGGATTCCCGTCAATTGCAGGGTTCCCGCCTTCTTAAATTCACTTTTCATAACTTTAAGACCGTAAATACATTTACATTTCTCAAATAGTGTTATAGATGTCTTGATTTTAGCTTGAATAGGTCT
Source organism: Gymnocypris eckloni scoliostomus (assembly GCA_027564155.1). Taxonomy (NCBI): domain Eukaryota; kingdom Metazoa; phylum Chordata; class Actinopteri; order Cypriniformes; family Cyprinidae; genus Gymnocypris; species Gymnocypris eckloni. The sequence goes on along the minus strand of CM050431.1, from coordinate 11,879,623 downwards.
TAAATGAAGGAAAGACGAGGTGCATTCAGTCTGCTGAGGGGGGATGTGTTCAAAGCCTGGAGTGGATTAAAGCACGTTCCTCTCTCCGCTCTAAGCGTTCTGTAATCACTCCGCTCTGGATCTACTCCGGGTTTTACATTCCCGCTCACGGAAAAACTGCTCTGTGTTCACTCCATTTAAACGTTATCAGGGATTACTGAGAGAAAAGAAACATGTAGGAATCATGTAGCACACTGTTGTTGTTCTGGAACACCAAAATCATCCCCGCCGGCAAACAACATAGTAACGCCACTCGCATCATTCAGTCGGGTTCTTAGCAGAGAACACCGAGCAGAACTTGAATTTCGGCGTGGAATTGCGGCTATTAATAATACTTATACTCATTCCCACAGGTTCTGACAGAATGCATCACATTTGCACGTGCTTTTGATTCTTGAGCTCACTCATGCGCTCTTAATTTCTGTGCGCCCACAGATCACGATCAGGAGAGAGACAGCTTTTAATAATTATAAGGGGAGTTTGCAAATGTGATATATTGATTTAATACAAAAGATCAATAAACAAGTACTGCATGATTTTGTTCTATTTCATCAACGAAAATAGTTCAAAATAAAGTAACAGCTGAGCCGTTGTGCATCACTAAAAGCAAATTTATATGTAAAACATTAATGTCCACATGAATCTATGAATGTAATTGCACTCATGCCACCTCTAAGCCTCATTAAACGTCTGAAAATGTACCTACAAGCCACTTTTGTGTTCTGTGCCAAATTATACAAATAATTTTTTTATTAATACTAATTTCATGATTGGTAACTTATTTGTCGTATTGTACTTATTCTATTTTTTAAATATAATTTTAAAAAGCTTATAAACATACATTTTTAATTTGATGTAAATGATGCTATTGCAAAGGTAAAATAAAATACCCTGTAAGTCACTTTAAGGAGTCAAACGGCACCTCGTATTCGGAAGGCTAATTTTATATCATAATTTTTTTTTATTGATCAGAAGGTACTCCTATGTTTTTAATTAGGAGGACAAGCGCTCCTAATTACAAGAAAAACACAGCTCTTAAACTGTGTGTGTGACTGTAGCCATATGGCTGTGGAATGGGGTTTGGCCGAGGAAATATTTACAGTCAAAATATTTTTTTTTGCTTTAACCCTGTATTTAGTGTGGACCTTTTCTACAATATTCACTCATCATGACACTAAAATATGGCATTCTAAGTCAATCTACTGCAGTTTTTCCTCAGTCAGTAGAAAATGTGGTTAACACCCGGTCATGCATGAAAAAAAAAATACCGTCATATACCGTGAAACCGGTATAATTTAGAAAAATACCGTGATATAGATTTTTGGTCATACCACCCAGCTCTACAGATTACCATCCCAAAAGTAAAGTGTGCTGGTAGCAGCCTCATGCTGTGGGGTGGTTTTTCTGCGGCAGGGTCAGAGTAGAAGAAAAGCTCAATGCACCAACATCCAAAATATAGAAAGAGCCTTAATTAGAACCCAGTTCAGAGCATTCAGAACCTGGGCAGAAGCTTTACCTTCCAACAGGACAATGGACCTAAACACACTGCAAGAGTGGCTTATAGACAACTCTGTGAATGTCCTTGAGTGGCCCAGCCAGAGCCTGAGCTTGAACCCAATCAAATATTTCTGGAGAAACCTGAAAATGTGCGTCTGCCCCACCCAACCTGACAGAGCTTGAGAGGTGAAGAGGTGAGGAGAAGAATAGCAGATAATTGCCAAATGCTGATGAGCAAAGCTTGTCGCATCAAACAAAAAGACTTGAGGCTGTAAAGGTGCTTAACCTAAAAATATAATTAAGGGCATGTATACTTATGCAATGTACTTATTTGAGATTTTTGTTTGTAATTAATTTACAAAGTTGTGTCTGTTTTTGCTTGTCAATATGGTGTATGAAGTTTAGACTAGAGGTCTGCACAGGTTTAACATTGAAGCCTGAACCCGGCCCGTACCCGAGATCGTCTGACCCAACCCGAGCGACATAGTTAAATTTAGAGCCCGAACCCGAAATACCCCCCCACAACTAATTACCAATAAAATAAGGCTGCATTTCACGATTGCATGCAACGGTCAGTAAACAAATACACAAAGAAACCGATTCATCAAGGCTCGGACATTTCACAAAGCAAAATAAAAAACACTTACCAGTTATGAAAGTTTGTGAACATCAGGTGCAGCGGTCGCATACATTCTGCCGAGTTTATGAATGGTTGTATGGACAAGACGATAATTCTTCCACCGTGCAAATTATGGTCATTTTTGTCAGTTAAGGTTTGTTAGCATTCGTTAGCAAACCAGACACGGAGATGTTGTGCAGTAATCGTATTTATTTGAATTAATTAATCATTTATTTGAATTAGAGAGAGAGAGAGAGAGGGATGAAAGTTGTGCATGCATGTGAACCTGCATCTGCACGTCACTCTCTACAAGCAATGAGGCTTAGTTACTTCAAAAACAGCCATTTAAACCCCCTCATTGCAGAGAAATATAACGTTGCGAGTCAGTAGCCTATCGAAGCTATTTTACAAATAAAAGTTGCCGTGCTGTTTGTGCGCTCCGCAATCTCTTATATCTGTGTGCAATAATGTGTGTGTGCGTGCATTAGGGCTGCACGATATATTGCATGTGATAGTCATGCGCATCTCATCAGTAAAGACGGTTCTGTGATTAGCCGTAAATCTCCTTCAGCTGTTTTCAAAAGGAGCGGCATTCAATACACAGAGCCGTAGTTCACTGACAAGCTACGCAATTCGCATTCAGAATCGCAGATGCATCGCATGCGATAGTGAACGTGAGATTACAAATGGAAGTGATCATCACTAACCACTTGTTCCCATGACAACACAGCATGGTGTGTGTCAGCAGATGTCGCTGTTTTAATGTCATATGTCTGTTTATTGTTCGCATAACTGTTGCAAATGAACATACGTTTTTAATTTTTTTTGCTATATAATATATAAAAAACTAATATGTATACAACTTTGTAAAATATTTGTAAAATAAATGTGTAAAATAAAAAACACAAAATGTTTATGCTGGTGTCCGTAAGCAAATCTGCTGACGCACACCGTGCTGCATTGTGTCGGGAACAAGAGGATAGGGATGATCACTTCCATTTGGAATTTGCACCGTGAACCGTACGGTTTGGTATGCGTACTGTGCCACCCCTAATATATGTATGTATATATATATATTAGTGGTGGGCATAGATTAATTTTTTTAATGTAGATTAATCTTGGAATTAATCTAGATTAATCTAGATTAAAATGGCTCATTTGAATTCTGCCGAAGGCATTCAGAATATGTGTGCTACCCAAATAATGACTAAAAGTAAGTCTTTGAGAACGGGTTTCTCAAGCCAGGTGGCGCATTAGACCAGGGGCTCATCTCCTGTTTCCAAAATGCATCACAAACTTTAATCTCTTCCCGTCCCAATCCCACGAAAAAACTGGGGGGAAATCCCGTCCCGTTCCACTCCCAGAAGAATGATTCCCTCCCACTCCCATGTTTAGGGGTCGACCGATATGTGTTTTTCAGGGCCGATGCCGATACCGATTATTACAGATCAAGTAGACCGATAACCGATATTTTGAACCAATATACATGTCTGGTGTAAAAATGAAAATGAATGCCAAAATTAATAATAACAAGAGCTCTGACAAAAAAACGTTCTTTAAATGCTTTTAAACATGTCTTTAATTCTGAAAACTGTTAATAACAACAACATTAAATAAACAGTAATATTAATAATATTAATAATAACATAAGTAGAGATCACCCAGAAGCATTCTGTAAACATTTTGTAAAACTTAAAGTAAACGTATTTAGCGTATTGTGTGATTATTCTCAACAAAAGTTGTAATAATTGTTGTAGTTGTATTACGTATACAGTAATATATTCATAAACCGAACTTATATTTTGACAGGTTGCCATGAGGACCTTTTAGGTTTCTGTAGCCTATGTATATATGATATGACGATCGCTTTACTCAAATGAAACGGTCAAATGCTCATCAAGTGACTCTCGAGCAGTTCTGGGGATGTTGTTCATGTATTTATGTCCTCATTTAGTGAGACGGCAGACGCTGAAAACACCATGAGCTTCACACGCTCTTCATGTATGTGTGTGCAGTAAATGAAACCGCAGGTCTGTGTCATTCATTAACAGAGATGCAGAACATGCAGGATTCATATTTAAAGTGTTTTTTGTAATATTTATAGATACTAGTCCATAGCGCGAGTCGATTTAAGTGTACTGACCTACTTTTGATTAATTCATCCAAACTTCGACACATTCCGTGACATTCCGCGTTATACGGTTAATTCCATTATATGAATGCATTCCGCGATTCCGCCCGCATTTTCCGCATCGCGGACATCATAGGTTATATTGAGGTGTTTTGCAACTTCAGCAACGTCTGCTGCTGCTTTACCTTTGAGAGACAACTGATGCGTGATCACTGAGGCAGCTCCAGTTAGCATGTGCTTTCGGTGTGAGACTGCCTTCAGTTTTCCGCGTTGATTGGTCGGACTCGTGACTCTCTACATATCAGATGAGCGGTGGGCGGAGCTTGCTCTCAGAGATTGAGAGATCGCCTCACTCTCACAGAGTGTTGAGCTCAGACAGGCTGCATCGAGCCAAATAGTGCATTTAAACATTACATAGTTTCACCTGTATTATTTATTCACCAATAAATAATGTCACCTGTAAATAGTATGTTTGTTTGCACAAAAATAAAAATAAAAATTATCGGCAAATCTGTTTTAAAATGGCCGATATCGATAATCGGTAAAATGCTTAATATCGGGCGCCGATAATCGGTCGACCCCTACCCATGTTGTTGTTTTTTTTGTTTTTTTGCCGATAACTGTCAATTACAGTAAAAATATAGTACAGATCACAGCGTGCCCACCTTATTAGTTGAATAAAAACCCAAAATGTCGTTTTTTGTTATTATATTGAACTGAAAGCCATCTTATGCACAGTGTTGCACAGATTAAATTTCATGTAAATCATCCATGCTAACACACACGTCTTCTATTTTTATTTTTTAGACATTTCACTCTCTATAGATATATTTTTCTATGTACTGTATTTTTAGATATATTCAAGTTTGAAGTTTCTCGCTCAAGTTCACATGAGACCTAAAGCGCATCCTGTTTGCTTAAAAGCGCAATGTTTCGTTGTTATTCTGAGTGCACACAAATAAACGTAGAGTCTTTACAGATTCGAAAGATGTATTAGGCTACTTTTATCTGTATGACCAAAAATGACGGAGATTTTAAGAGCAAGTGAGCGCACCAGAGCCTGTCCTGCAGCAAACGCGCTTCCACACAAACACTTCAATAGCGCACATTTCTCTAGGTTAACATCATATTGAGCGGCCATGTAAAGTTGCTACTACATACATCTTTCAGATGAAAAGCCATATTTGAGGTTGATGAATGATAGGTGAGCGTTTGGATGTCCTGCCCGATTGTATTACCACATAGACCAGCCGTTAACAATCTGTCCATCACGGACTGCGAGCCTCTAGTTCGAAGACTCGTTCTCGCCCCTACAGTGCAATTCGGCTAGGTATACATCCGCGCTAAAATATCAGGGTGAAAGTCATCATAGCTTGCGTAGTATAGACCCAGCTCCCAACCCAACTTTGAGAATAGATTAACAACGATATTTTTTTTATCGCCCGATAAGAGTCTCACATTAACGCAGCACGTTAATGCCGATAACGGCCCACCACTAATATATATATATGTATATATGTGTACACACACGCATATATGTATGTATATTAAAAAGCACAATGAAATGATAATACTTTAAATTGACCAAATGTATTTATTTAGTTATTTATTTTTGTTTGTTTGTCTAATGACTTGTTCCATAAATTGAAAATATTTAAATGGAAAAAGTATTAGATGGAATCATTAATTAAATCATTAAGGCACCAAAATTCTTTAGTTGATTCTGCAACATAATCTTTAAACCTCTTAATCTTCCTAATGCTACGCACTTCCTGCATAACTAGGGATGGGAATTTGATTTGATAAACCCAAGTTAATAAGATGAGAAATGAACAGGCTTGAAGTACCGGCCCTAAATCTTCACAGGTGAGCATCGTGGCTCTGGAATGTCTTCTCTGAATTTTGATTATTCAAAAGCAAATGTTTTCCTGAGGATTTTGGCAAGTCAGGAGCTCTAAAATTCCCTGGGTCAGGGAATAGAATGTCAGTTGCTGAAAAGGCTCCACATGTTCTTGGCAGTTTGGGCACTTCAGAATGGCCGCACCACTCGACGCCCAGCCCGCTAGCACAATGCAGGTCTGTGTGTGCGGACAGGAAGGGGGTTTGAAGTTTTACAGGAGTTAAAAGGTCGGCCTTGTCAGAGTAAAGGAAAGGCTGCTCCATCCTGAATGAGTTATGTCATACAAGGCCAGACCTCGACAACGTTCTCAGCTCAATCCAAAGACGGGGTTTGTGAGCTACTGCCATAGCTACTTAACGTTTCATTTGTGACACAAAATTATTTTGACATCTGTGAATGTTATTATAGCTTGGATCTTTTTGTATCTTTTTGACCCCAAATTAGAGACTGGTTTTGATAAGACTGTGCAGTCTTGGTGCCTGTTTGTGAAAATCTCAGGCAAAAAACAGGGCTTTCATAGTTCTTATCTCTCCATATATATTGCAGAAAAACTAATTACTGCAGTATCTGTTTTTTTTTCAACATCAAGCAAGCCCTAGTCAGAATTGTTTGGTTTTTGTCAGTGCACCAGGCCTTGTGCATTTGCCATTATATCAGATTTTGCAGATGAGGTCACAGAGCTCATCCTGAGATCAAATTGCGTTTTGCACCACCTGGGTTGGGAGACCAGAAATTACTTAGTTGTATTGACCCGTAGCTATCAGGTTACCATGCTCGCTGACGATCACTTAAAAACAAACAAGATGCCAAAGTGAGTTTTTATTGATCGGATGCTGAGCTGGTTAATCTGTTTGCGGTTGGATTGTGGGTTATAAATGTATTGGATGTCTTGTATTCTGCCCATGTTCACGTTAAGGTCTGTAGTTTAGGATCTGTCAGATATTATCTTTTGTGATCTGATGTTTTTCACATGGTTATCATCATCATCTGGATATAAGAGAGGCTTATGACCCAGAGGTCATAAATAGGATACTTATATTTGTAATGCTTGGTTTTAATGACAGGAAATCCGTGTTGTCTTGAAAAATGCTTTCAGCTGAAATGCTGCACTCTTTGATGGAGCTTGGGTGTTGTATTGTGCACATATACTTGACAGGATGAGATCGAAATATCTCACAAAAGCAGTCTAAAAGTGATATGCCTGCTCGCTGGTTATGTTTAGACTAGTCTGTGGTATGTTTCAGGCTGCATTCTGTCAATGCTGCACAGGGTTTTTTTCCTCACCTACTCGCATCCAACCTGACATCTGTATTTATTGTGAACAGGTAGCATTTTCATTCCACTGGAAAATTCCATGCATTTTTACTTCATATTTTTCAGTGGGTGTCAGGCATTACTCAGATTGTGATCTTTGATGCATGAGTGTTTTTTTCAACCTTTCTCACATTTATGTCCTGGGATTGGTTTTTGTGTTTTCTCTTTTTGATCTATGCAGGTCATATTAAACCTCTTTTGGAAGTGTTTTACCAGGCTTTCATTTATTTTCATTGCTTTAATTTATAGATTTTATTATTTTAGCCTTACACTGAACAAATTGAGTTATTTTTTTAAGTGGTTGCAAACCATTTATTTTACCTACACTTAAATTAAGCAAAATGTTGAAAGTTAGTCAACTAAATGTGTTTATTTAAATGTAGCTAAAATAAATGGATTGCAACCACTTACCTTGCATTTTTTTGCCCCTTTGAGGTCCGACGCTAAAGTTCCCTTGTGGTCCGGTGCACCCGATCTGGGTTTTCTGCCGAGGGTAGGGGTGTAGGGGTGTGCGATATGAAGATTTATGTTCATGGACTATAAAAAGGTCTCCACGATCTGCTTTTGAAGAAATTCGTTTTATCGTGCAACAGCGCACATTCTATCAGCTGCAGTTCTGGCGCCTCCGTATCAATGTGATTTACAACGCGACATACATTCACATCAGTGTTAACTCAGCGGTAGAGTTACTGTCATGGGACACTGCACTTATTCACAATCACCAAAGTACATTATTTGTATCTGCTCTAAAGCCTTACTGGTTAAACGTTTAATTCAAGCGCTGGTCTGATGTGCGCTTTTTCTGAGCATCCAAAGCACATGACCTAAAAAGCCCGTCAAACAGTGCCTGTTTGTACTGTCAAACAGTACTGTCAAAACACACAAGGTTTATGTATAGACTCAGTTGGTTATGTCTAAAATGAAAGTAAACAGCTGAGAGAAATGAATGTGTGGCTGTATATTAGATGCGTGCAGGTCTTTAGGGGCAGAACTAAAAATGCAGCCGATTGTCATTAAAGGGATAGTTCACCCTAAAATGTTATTTATGTCAATATTTATTCACTCACATGTTGTCCCAAACCTGTATTAATTTATGTATTGTGCTGAACACAAAAGAAGGCATTTAGAATAATCTGGGTAACCAAGCAGTTGCTGGTCCACATTGACTTTAACAGTATAGGGGAATAAATACCATGAACGTAGGGCCGCTTAGAGAACCGTAATTTAATAACCTCTTTATTTATGTAGTATTAAAAGGATGTGTGGATCCGAAGCCTTCTCGCCCAAGCTACTAAATCATAATTACATAGACGTCGTGCTTTGAAATCTTAATGTGATTTTCTACCGTGACTGAGGGGCCATCTAATGCCCTCCCCAACACAGTGACACTTCAGGTTAAAGAAATAACACTCTAAACCCACAAAGTTTTATATTACCCAGCCTCCAGCATGCGCACATGTGGCCACAATTAAGATGTTCATATACTGCTGATGTGTGCGGATTTGCTAGCGCATGTCTACCTGTGAGTTTAAGGTATAGAGAACACTTCGATTTATCATCAGCTGTCAGACAGACAGTACGTGTTTGTTTTTTTGATGATGACAAGGGCGGGTCTAAGGAAAGACAGCCTTATCAATCAACTATCGTGGGAGAGGCCTGTACAAAACTGCGTCATTCTGACAGAAATTTTAGAAACAGCCTGATTTAAGAAAGGGGATTTAAAAAGAAAAACACTGGGTGAATTTTTATCATTATAGGATGGATAAACACACTTCCAGCTATCAAATTATTTTCCAACATACTTTTATGTTCAAACAACTTGTAAAGTGAATTTTGCATCTGATGACCCCTTTAAAAAAAAGAAAGAAAAAAGGTGTTGGCCTATTTTTTGTTTTGAATATCCTAATTGGGGTACAGGATTTGGGTATTTAGCATGTTTATGTTGAATATTTTGGTTGCAGTTGTGAGTTAATACTAGCTACGGTTGTGTAAAATAGGTACACAATCACGGCAAGCGTCGCGCTTCAGTGTATGTAATAACGTTAGTAAACAAAACCGTGTGTCTCTGCCATTTATTCATTCATTCACACAGAGACACAAAATATGCAGGATTCATATTTGAATCGACATTTGCAGATTAATATTTACAGATACTGGTCCATATCGCGATTTGATTTTAGTGCAATGACATACTTTTGATTAATTCATCCAAACCTTGACAAATTTCATGACATTCTGTGTTAAACTGTAAAATCCGTTTTTGAACTAGGTTCAGCTATTCCGTCCGCTTTTTCTGCATCGTGGAAACATATGGCCATACGCCTCAAGAACCGGGTTGACCGGGTCTACTAGATCTGGGAATAAAAAAACATCCATTTGAAGATGTCCTCAAAATGACATTCCTTTTTTCTTCTTTTTTTAAGGTAGTGTTAGAGTAGTTATATTTAGCTTTATATAAAACCAATAGTAGCATATATTATGTGTTCATTTGTGTTTGTTTGACTCTGTTAGCTCATCACGAGAAAGAGACACACTATCTCGGGACTCGTACCTGGCACACAAAGGCCCAGCATACGTCAGCAGAACGACGGTTAACCATGGGCCCGTCAACACCCTGAGTGGGTGTGATAATGCAGGCATACAATGGGCAGACAATGGGCACCAGGCCGTTCTGCGCCCCACTAATCTCATTTCTGCTTTCTAAGCAGCCAGTGCTATAGTCTCCTCCGCGGGAGGAGGGGGTGATCCGCCTGTCAGCTTACCTCACATGCCCATAAACATCATCCCGGAGCTGTGAGGACATCGACTCAGCCTGACTGCAGGTGGTCACAGCCAGAATCCCTGTTTTGTTCATTTGCTCAAGTTTCATTTTGAAAACAGCATGTGGAGGAGAGATATGATGTCAGTTTTGTCCGCTGGTGCCGACAGTACGGCAGAATTAAACAGATCAAGCTCTGTAATGTTGTTTTTGATCATTAGTTGATGCATATTAGAGACATTGTTGGCATTGTTCAAAGAGACTTTAATGCATTTCCCTAGAGAGTTTTAAGATGCCTTTCTCTATGAAAGCCCTGTGGCTATTTTATCTTTAATCAATAAAGACATCTGTAAGGAATGGAGAAAGATGCCTGTGCGTGTGAAATGGTTGCAAGCTGGTTTAGCCTCGTAATGCCGTTTGCCTTTGTTTGAGGCAGATGAAGGTATGATAGATATTTCTTCATACTTATTTTTGTGAAATATTATTATTAGTTTGCCTATATATCTGTCTAGGAAAATACATTCTCTCACTTTCTCTTTCTCCTTCTCTTTCTGTGTTGATGCTGTTATGAGACTGTAGATCTTTATGATTGGAAGGCAGGTGATGGTATCACTGTCCCACCCCACACTGTACGGCTCCAATGCCAGCTGTTATCTCCAGCATGGGAATGTGACATTCTGATAAGCTCCCTTCGTGTCCTTGCTCTCTGGCTCCATGCTCGTTTATTTATACGTTCTCTCCGATCTGTATCGTTCTCTTTCTTTTACCGTCATAGGACTGGAAAAGATAAAGATCCGCTGAATGCAAATGTGGACATGTAGAATGTCAGTGCATGCCACTCTTGAATACATGACACATGTGGTTGGAAAATATAAGTACACCATGTTAGTTATTGGCGATTCTTTATAGATATATAGGTGCATCAAGGTAAATTAATTCTAAATTCACTTGTAGCACACAAAAACTATATAGTTTAAAGACAAAATCTAGTATTTTAATATCGGCCCATTTATCAGTTATCAGCCATAACATGAAAATAAATATTGAATTTTATCATTATAGGATGGATAAACACACTTCCAGCTATCAAATAACATACTTTTATGTTCAAACAACTTGTAAAGTGAATTTTGCATCTGATGACCCCTTAAAAAGAAAGAAAAAGGTGTTGGCCTATTTTTGTTTTGAATATCCTAATTGGGGTACAGGATTTGGGTATTTATGTTTATGTTGAATATTTTGGTTGCAGTTGTGAGTTAATACTAGCTACGGTTGTGTAAAATAGGTATTCAGTGTATGTAATAACGTTGTAAACAAAACCATTTTGTTTTGCAAAATGGCAGAACCATTTTGTTCTGCCATTTATTCATTCATTCACACAGAGACACAAAATATGCACGATTCATATTTGAATCGACATTTGCAGATTAATATTTACAGATACTGGTCCATATCGCGATTTGATTTTAGTGCAATGACATACTTTTGATTAATTCATCCAAACCTTGACAAATGTCATGACATTCTGTGTTAAACTGTAAAATCCGTTTTTGAACTAGGTTCAGCTCTTCCGTCCGCTTTTTCTGCATCGTGGAAACATATGGCCATACGCCTCAAGAACCGGGTTGACCGGGTCTACTAGATCTGGGAATAAAAAAACATCCATTTGAAGATGTCCTCAAAATGACATTCCTTTTTTTCTTCTTTTTTTTTAAGGTAGTGTTAGAGTAGTTATATTTAGCTTTATATAAAAAAAAAAAACGCACTATCTCGGGACTCGTACCTGGCACACAAAGGCCCAGCATACGTCAGCAGAACGACGGTTAACCATGGGCCCGTCAACACCCTGAGTGGGTGTGATAATGCAGGCATACAATGGGCAGACAATGCGCACCAGGCCGTTCTGCGCCCCACTAATCTCATTTCTGCTTTCTAAGCAGCCAGTGCTATAGTCTCCTCCGAGGGAGGAGGGGGTGATCCGCCTGTCAGCTTACCTCACATGCCCATAAACATCATCCCGGAGCTGTGAGGACATCGACTGCAGGTGGTCACAGCCAGAATCCCTGTTTTGTTCATTTGCTCAAGTTTCATTTTGAAAACAGCATGTGGAGGAGAGATATGATGTCAGCAAATGTGGACTTGTAGAATGTCAGTGCATGCCACTCTTGAATACATAACACATGTGGTTGAAAAATATAAGTATACCATGTTAGTTATTGGCGATTCTTTATAGATAGATAGGTGCATCAAGGTAAATTAATTCTAAATTCACTTGTAGCACACGAAAACTATATAGTTTAAAGACAAAATCTAGTATTTTAATATCAGCCCATTTATCAGTTATCAGCCATAACATGAAAATAAATATTGGCCTTTTGATATCCGTGAGAACTTGTTGTTTTAACCAGCCTTAAGACGATTCACACCAAAGACAATAACAATAACTATAAATTTTAATAATGAATTATTCTAATTCTTCATAAATAGGCAAGTCCACACTATAATGATAGTGACACAGAGGAAAATATCGTTAGAATCAGATTTTTTTTGGTGAACGATAAAAACATTCACAACTAATCAGAATCCATCCTGTTTTAAAGAGCTCTAGCATTTAAAGGTATAGTTCACCCAAAAATGACAATTCTGTCGTGAATTACGTACCCTCGTGTCGTTCCACATCGCTTATCTTTGGAACACAAATACATATATTTTTGATGAAATCTGAGAGCTTTCTGCGTCATGGTACTATCGTGAATGGCTGATGATGACGAGGTGAAGAATTGTTGAATAAAGTCAGTATTTTTGTTTTCTTAGTGCACAAAAAGTATTCTCATAGCTTTGTAAAACTACGGTTGTCACATGGACTATTTTAACGATGTCCTTACTACCTTTCTGGGGCTTGAACATATTAGTTACATTGCTACGCAGGGTCAGAAAGCGCTCGGGTTTCATCCAAAATATCGTAATTTGTGTTCCGAAAAGGAATGAAGGTCTTAGCGGTTTGGAACGACATGAAGGTGAGTAATCAATGACAGAATTTTCATTTTTGGGTGAACTATCCCTTTAAAGCAGCATACAAAATTCTTATAATAAACACAATAACTTTATAATGTGTTGGTGTGAATGCTTGTTTATCATTCCAGTTATCTTTATAGTTATTTTTCTTGCTGTAAATGGGCCTTTAAATGTCCTTATTTTTAGCACTAGTAACTTGTAGCGGAATTGAGAAGAACAACAAAAGCATCAACCTGACTAGTCACCTGGGGATGTGACCTTAAAATATGTGAACAACTCCAGACCACACTTATATATGTTGTCTATATTGTGCATCCCTACACATGCAATCTAAAATTGTTTAGGGTTGTTAAGTGATAAAAAGTCTTGTTGGATATCAGCTGACGAGTGTGTTAAATTGTGCCTCCAACAGATTTGTTTGCTTGCCCAGTTCTCTGTGTAAATGACAGTGCACCCTGAAAATCTTCAGCCTTGCGTATTTATAATTTATTGTGGATGTGCCACCCACTGTTTGTCTAAGTCAAGCATGAACTTGCTTTATTTATGTTTACTGCACATCACAAGTGAAAAGCCATTTCTTTGTGAAAAATATCCATGAAGTTCTCAATTCGGACTGAAAATTTGCTTCAGGTTACGAGAAGAGTTTCACTTCGAAAAAGCTAATTTGATCTGTTATTTTAGCATCCAAAACATCCTGTCAAAGCTTGCTGGATTAATACTCCCCCTCTGAAATCACTGGGCTGGCAGCAAAGCTGATTATTATGGGTTGGCCAATCGTAAACACAGACTGTGATGGTGTCTTAAGTTCATCAAGCCTCATGGTGGAGTTTTGTGTGTGTGTGTGTGTGTGTGTGTGTGTGTGTGTGAAAGTGTTTGTACTAGGTTGTCTGAATGTGGGAGTAGAAACTGTGTGGCTGCCCAGTGCTCAGAGAGATTTGTTTAAAAACCTTGTGTTTTTTCTCCAGATCAGGGGCTCTTCTTCATGCTGTTAGCGTCTTTCTCCCCGTCTTACCTGAGTATTTGATAGTGCTGCCTGTACCGCTGAGGGGTTCAAAAGAGCAATCTGTCCATCGGTTTTGCAGTGAAATTTTCTCGCAGATAATCACCTTATGGGAAATTTTAGCTCTTCAAGCAGCTGTCATTGTAGGATTGGCTGAGGATTTGTTTATTTTCTCCCAGCCAATACAGTATAAAGTTCAACTGGATTTTTATATTTTCTGATGAAAGTGGCATTTGCACATGCAGGAGATGCTGACTTTTATGCCAACTGTACCCGTCATATTTGTTCTTCCCTCTCTCTCTTCTTAACAATACATGTGATTTAATCATTCATTTGATCAGTCTATAGACATTCATATTCACATTGTGAAAAAGCCTTAGCTCTCTCTATATTTTTTTAGCTCTCTATCTGAGCAACCCCCCCACTTGTAATATTACTGCTTGCCTTTGAAAATAATCCCTTCTGGACAATCTGAAACTCCTCTAGGGCTTTTAATTAGTTTATTATTAGATCTTGCTGTACCTTTTCCGTGCTAACCTGGCCATGGTAAATTAGTTTGAGGGAGCATCAGTATGCCGTCCCATAATTCCTGGCCACGGTGTCTGTCTTGCCAGATGGCTGGTTGGTTTCACCGCGTGTAAAAGGAGTGATGCTGTACATGGCACACTGGAGAGTGGAGCAGGGGACCAGACTGCAGCACAGATGGCCGTGTCCGCTCATGGCAATGGGTCTGGGGAGGGTTGGTGATGCTGAGTGAGGTAAGGAAATGGCACCAGTGATACAAGCCCTGAAAACGGACAGAAGGTCAACTAGTTATTACGGCCAAAAGCAGATCAGCTACATACTGTTTGCTCTTTAAGAGCAATTCTGTATGCATGTAGTATGAAACAGTCTGGCTGAGATCAGATTGGCAAACTACCCTACTACTCATATTATACTGTATATTCATAGCAGTGTTTAGTTTATTTTTTATTCCATAGTTGCACCTAACTACATGGCAAACAAAACTATTCTATTTTTAGCTATGTAAACATCCTTTCAGGAAATCAGATGTCAATTCAGTAACACTTGTATGTGGTAAGCATTACGCTGATATTCCAATCCGAACATAACCGATGTCTCAGTAACAGGAAAAGTACGCTTTCTCATTGGTTGGCTGTCAATAAGGGGCAGAGCTGGTATTGTGAATGTTTATTGTCACGGCAAGGGAAATGGAAGGTCATGGAGGGTTTCCTTTAATAATTTGATCGAAGATGGCTCACGTGTGACCTCAACCTAAAGTGGTCTAAGTGTGGAAGAAAAACACATTGGTGTTTTAAAGGTAGAATGAAGGAGACCTGGTTAACCAGTTTAAGACACTTTGATATGACCACTAGGTCTTCCAGCTATACTGAAAATAAGATATGTCACAATAACTAACAATTTTCTTTGACAGCACAGGTAATCTGTAAAATAATATCTTAGCAGTGATTTGAAGGGGTATTTCATAAAAAAATGAAATCTTCTCAAACATATTACTTATTCTCTGAAACACAAAAGAGGATATTTTGAAAGAGATTTGGAATGGCATAAGCGTGAGTAATTGATGACAGTGTTTTCATTTTTGGGGCGAACTAACCCTTTGGGTTTCATATAGTACAAGGTCAACAAATGAGTCAGAATTTGTGGCCAGGGCTCTAAAACCATGTGTTTTACAGGTTGAAGTTAAAGATCAGGTGTCTTTCTGTATTTTTTTTTTTTTTATGCTTTGCTGTTGGTCTTGGTCTCAGGTTACAGGAGAATCATCTCAGAGTTTTCCTTTACCACTGAATGGGAAATATTTCCATTCAGTGTAGCTTACAGACTACAGTGAGACATTGTCTCGTATACAGTTTTTCTGTTAAGCAAGAATATATTCTGGTGGAATAGCAGGAAAGAAAGAGAAAAGTACAACAGCTCCTGAAGCATGTCCCCCTCTCATTCTCTGTCTGTTAAGCAACCCATCATCTGCTGAGCTAATTGGCTGTGCTTCTCTTCCAGCGATGTCACAGATAGCAAAATAAATGTAATGAGAATTCATGTAAGAAAATGTGGTTTAGTATGCTGATGCCACTCATCTAGCTGTGCTGTTTGATCTCAAAGTCTGTTCAGCTGCCATCACAACAGAAGTTCAAAAAAGAGAAAGACGCACAAACCAGACGAACAGGGATTTTATTTTATTATTATTATTATTTATTTTTTTGTCAGGAGTATATGATGCATCCTTTGGGTTTCCCAAACAGGAATGTTGTACCCAAAAAGTTTGGGTCAGTAATACTGCAGTCAGAACAAAACATTACACTGATCAAAAGTGACAGAGACTTTATACAAAAATCTTATTTTAAATAAATGCTGTTCTTTGGAATTGAAAACAAAATTGCAGCTCAACATTGATCATAATAGGAAATAATTATTGAGCATCAAACTTTTAAAATGTACTGTAAACCTCCATTCTGGTCAAATAGGATTTAACTTTGAATGCAGTCTTGTTGAGCCAGTTGAGCACATCAGCTGTTAAATGAACCCGATGACTTCTCAATGGTTAGTTCTTCAGCAGTCAATGTTTGTAAATGGACTGCTGAAAGTGTTAACCGAACCATGTGCCAATCGCTAATTGGAGTAGTCCAGCCATAGTCCCTGGCATTAGATCATAAAAGCCAATGTTGCATGGCTGAAGACAGTGACACTGAAGGAATTTCAACCTTGAGAAAGTAAAGTTTGTTACAGGCATCGTCACTGGCTTGTAGAGTGGAGTAACGGTTGACTCCTGTTTTTCTAACAGCCAAAGAATGTCCCTTCTACTCATGCCCAGGGCAAGTCTGGCCCGAGGCCTTAGCAAACAAAACTAGACTAGGAAATGGAATCTGCTAGTGTTGAAGAGTGCTAGTGTAGTCTTTTTTGGCCATCTTTCTTTGTCTGTTTCACGCACTCACTTCCTCTCTCTTCATGTAGTATAATATGACCTAGTGAGTAATTGCGAGGCAGGCCGTATAGAAGCCTGAAGTAGGGCAATATTTCTTCTCCTCCAGTACAGAGCTGGGCTTTATGGGAGGAATTTCACCCTGCTGGGTGTACTCTCCTTTGGTCCATTCCTGACAAACTTACTGGGCGAGAAGAACCACTCTCCATCCCCCAGATGTTTTCATTGGAGCTTTGGTGGAATGCCCTGAACCTGTGCCATCAAACGGTAAACTGATCTCCTTAGGTGCTATGCAAACTGGCAGCTTAAAGTGATGAGTCCCAAAAATATGTAAATACCAAACTGAACTGATTTAGTTTTCCACTCATTCATTTGGTTTCAAAAGTTAAGATCTTACAAGTGTTTTTGTCCAATCCTGCTCCTGGAGGGAAACTAGTGTAGCTTCATCCTGCTCCAACACACTTGCCTGGAAGGTTTTAGTAATCTGACCGTGATTAGCAGGTTCTGATGGGTTTAATTAGAATTAGAGAGAAGGATTTGTTCAAGTCTTCCTGGAAAGTTTGTATTCACGAGCTGTGAAGTCATACTTATGACTTTAGGGGACATTCAAATTACTTTATCAGAACAAGCTAGGACTGAAGCTTTTCTATTATTCATACAGCGGTATTTTTAACTCTACAAGCTATACATTTTTAACTCTGTTAACTCCTTAGGTACTGATACTATTTTATTTTGTAGATGGAATTAGGTTAATTGTGAAAAAAACTAACAAACATGAATTTATTGTCAATACAGATTCTGAATCCATTGCTTTCACCGTGTTTCTTATTAACACGCTCTCAACTCAGAAACTCTGGGCTTGAAGAAATTCATGAATTTCCCACTCATAACTACTACTTTGTAGTGATATTCATGTTTGTTAAACTCATAAATATTATCTTTCTTATGTTACTTGGACAGTCCTGTACTAGGGTGATTCTATGGTTGTATGGGCATTCTGGATAGTTGCTAGATGGTTGTTTTCTGGTCCATGTCAAGATCCATACTCTGTGATATTTGTCTATAGAAATGGCTGTAGATATTTTGTGTACTGTAGTGTAGTGTACGGTTTTATTTTAGACAAATCTGATTAAAAAACTAACAATAAGCATGAGGAATAATAACAGTGGTTCTAGCTATACCAAAACCTCTACAGATTTAGATAAAATGCCAGCTGTAAACTACAATGTACTTGTGAATTTACGATGTACACCAGGTCCATAGTATGTGTCTTCCTTTGTTTCCACCATCGTGTTGTTTTTCCAGTATTCCTTCAAGAGACAGAATCCTGTTAAATGTGTGCGTTTGTGAATTATCCTTGTTATGTACGGATGAGTAGGTGACAACAGTTTTTCCACCCCATCGGCTCTTTTGGAGTAACGTCAGCTGTGTAGACGGAGGCTTTTCCCAACAGTCTCTCCTCAAGGAAAACCCACGTTGTGTTTCCTGATTCGCACTGAAATAGGCCAGCCGGGGAGGAGGAAATATGGGTCATCATCATAAAGCAATTATCTCCTTTAAATGTTTTAATGATTGATCTAGGGAGTTCAGCGAGAGGTTTTGATTTTCAATCTCACGTCCCTCATCGTTCACATACAAAGTGGTTTCCACAGTAACGGGTTTGATAATGGAAATTTGGGAGAATGAAGGCTATGATAATGTTCTGTCAGCTTGAGTTTATTTTTGAGCCTGATGTCTCTCTCTCTCTCTCTCTCTCAAACACACACACACACACACACACACACACACACACACACACACACACACACACACACACACCACTTTACACTTCCTCCCTCTTTTGTTTCACCAAGGATATATTTATTTTGTCCTGACAGCTGCTCTCTAATGGGAGCGTGTCCCTTTTTATCTATTTATTCTGATGTTCATTGGTGTAGTCAGTGCTGGTCTGTCAGTATGGTGTCATTCATGTGCCTTTCTCACTTCTTCCCCTTCCTTCATCTCCCTACATACGGCACAAGATCTTTTGAATGGTTCTCACAAAGAAACTCATCATACACAAATCTCTCCCTCATCAGTATAATGATATTCGGCATACAATGGTCCAATGATGCTCTTCCAAAGAAGGTATCGTTCAGTCATTTGATTCATTAATTTGAAGCTTTGTGACCAAAGTAATTTTCCTCCTCCTCCTTCAGCTTTCTATTTCCTGATTTTGTGTCATCAACTGTTCTTCTCATTCTCCCAAGAGTCTTCGACCAATTCCTCTTGCATTGTGGAGCTCTCTCCCTCTGTAGCCAGCTGCACAAACTGACTTCCTGTCAGCTCACTTTTGCTTCCTGTTTGCTCTGATGAATGGATGGTTTCCTTCAAGCTGCCTTTGGTGACGCAAGTAGTAGTGTACGCCATCAGGCCCACCTCCTGGAAACAACTGGTCCCTTTCAGATTTGCCTTTCTTTTTTTTTTTGGACTGTATCCCATAAAAGTTACGAAAACAATAGCACAGCTCAGAGCTGCACAATGCTCTTTTTCACAAACGCACAAATGTGTGAATCTTCCAGTTATCTTCTTACACCCCATCTGTGGGCTATTATGGTTGGTTGACAAAATGCTACTTGTTTATAAAATATATTTTATCAAAATTGTCTATCTAATGAATTTAAAATCATTTATTTTAAGTATGTTCTAAGTGTCCAAATACTTAAAAATGCTATATTTTAGGTGTCTAGTCACTTAAAACTGTTGTAATTGGAATCATTTAGAATCATAGAATCATTTTTGGGCAAACATTCTATTAAAGTTTCTAAAACCCGCTGATGAAAATTGCTAATAACCCTCTCAATTAAATATGCTTTCAAATCTTCCCTGACAGATTGAAACGTGTTTGTTGTGTTCGTCTGGCGAAGCACAGAAGAAAGAGATGCTTTAATTTACAACTGTTTGAATGCTTAAGAGCGTTTGCCTGCTGGTGAATACCTCAGACATACGTACCAACTATGTGAGGATGACTAATGTCAAAACTACAGGCTTCCTGGTCTGTTTGTGTGTTGGTTTCACATACACAACATATTAACCCCTCTTGTTCTCTGTTAGCGTTGTCCTCAAACTGGTTAAGGTTTCAAAGTGCCACTATGAACACTAATCTCGCCTGCTCTGGTCACCATGGCACCCCAGTGGTCACAAAATTTGAGCATGGCCTGTTTTTGAGGACAGCAGTCTTGCCGTCTACCTCCTAGTGATTTCTATTTCCTTGCTTTTAAAGCTCTGGCGACAAGCCTGAACCCTTTGGAGTCCTTAGCCAGGGCTTGTAATGAGATATGACAGATTTGGGGTGGGGTTTTTAGGGGAGCCGGCTGAGATGCTCTCAGGGAAATGAGCAAAGTGACAGCTGGGATGAAGAGGGGGAGAGGATTGATTTGGCCTTGAAGAGATAGCACCATTAGATTACAGACCCCTGAAAACAGTTACATTGTAGTCCTTATAATGTTAATTCCAAATATATGTGTAGTGTTTTTCATAATACATGAATCTGTAGCATGACACTCATTTCATCAGTCAATTTCTGTCTTCAAAGTGTTGCCTGAATAATTTTTTATTTGACTCAACCTTTACTGAAATAGTTTTATAGTCCATTCAACTAAAATGTTTTAATTGGTCAGACATTTAGCAAATTGTGTCAATTAAAATGTAAACTTTTGAGGTAGCAAATAATTTGTTACCTCAACTAAGATTTATTATTTGGGCATCGTAAGAAATTGCTGTGTAACTAGTTATTATATTTTATATTGAGTATAATTAAATTATTAACTGGTGTCTATCCATCACTAAAACAAACACACATTATAACACATAATAGCCTTTTATTTAATACCAATCTGCATTTATAACATTTGTCATACAGACTAAACATGCAGGCTTAAAGGGATAGTTTGCTAGTCTTGGCGTGAACAATTAATCCATTACAACAAACAAGTTAATCTGCTGAAAATTGCCATGGTAATCTTTGATCAAAATCTGAACATTTGCTTCTGCTCTGGAATGGCATGCCTTCTGATGACATCAGTTCAATGTCTTGGGCAGAAAATCCTTGACCACGCCCCGCCAACCGTTAGGTTGCTATGAGTGAGAGACAGAGAGGAGGAAGGCAAAAATAAAACCACGCCCTATGTTCAATATTCCGTTTAAGCTGGAAATATTTCACTACACTGAAATAAAGTCAGCAGCAACTGCCAATTCACGCAGACTTCAACTGAACTGAGTCAAGTAAAGCCTAGTGTATGTGTTTATATATATATACAGTAGGGGTTTTTACAATACAGATTGTGTCAAAGCAGCTTTACAGTACTAAACAGAAAAATAGTGTGTCGAAGGAACCAAAACAGCAAAGTCAGATTGCTTAGAGGACTGGTCTGGTTCCTGTGGTCTTGTCCCGATGGCCGTCTAGGTGACGAGGTCTTCGGAGGGGATCAGTCTCTGGGGCTCATCTAGTTGTCATTGGCTCCTCTGACATTCAGGGCTGTCGAGGTCACTCTAGGTGCTGATCCACTATCTGGACTGCATAAGTACTGGATCCGGGTGACTGCAGTGACCATCTGATTTGGATACAGTCTGGATCTGGGTGGCTACGGTGACTAAATAAATACATAAAATAATTTTTTTTGCATTTTGACACTATCAGTTTTGATATTTTTGTAAAGATATATTTTGCTTAAAAATTACATTTATGTATTTATTTTTATTTATTAGTGATTTTGTGTGCTATTTGTTTCTTATTTTTGTGCTCTATCTTATTTGACATTGATCCATATGTCATTCACCATGCAGTGTTTGTCTTCCCAAGATTATCTTTCAGTCCTTTGTCAGGTGCCAGCTTGCCGGTCAATCTGTTTCGCTCACTCCCACCTTTCCTTTTATTAAGAGGCAGTAGAATCAATAATGCATGGCTGTGTAATACCCTGACTGAGCAGAAATCTCAGCAGGTAGCTGTGATGATTGTTGTTTGGGGACCAGCAGGTATTACTCAACACTGTGT
Organism: Gymnocypris eckloni scoliostomus; assembly: GCA_027564155.1. Taxonomy (NCBI): domain Eukaryota; kingdom Metazoa; phylum Chordata; class Actinopteri; order Cypriniformes; family Cyprinidae; genus Gymnocypris; species Gymnocypris eckloni. The sequence continues at coordinate 11,857,380 of CM050431.1, read as the reverse complement.
TTAGTTCTGTCCTATAATGAAGGTCCCAGTCAGCACTTTGCGGTGTGCTCACCGACAGCTGTGTCACAAAGACTGTCATGTAGCCATGAAAATATATCATTATTTAATGCTTGTTCAGAAAATGCACACTCAAGGAGACAGGGGGCACTGCTTTCTGATTACTCTGAGATTGTTTAATATTTTGTGTCGCTTTAATGTTTATGACATGCTCAACTAATGATACTCAATCAAACAGGCCATTTAAATCGAGGTTAATTGTCCTTGTTTGTTGATTCGGAGGAAAAAATAAGTGCTATTTCTTCCCAAAAAATAACTGAAGTAGTTAGAATTACAGTGAGGCAAGAGAGTGAGGCTTTTTGTGGCACCTGCAGAAGTAAAACCTGTGCTTCCCCTTTTGTGTACAATGTACTTATCCTGTTATGTAATACATGTACGATTTAAGTGAATAAGTTATTATATGTGTGTGTGTGTGTGTGTGTGTGGTACAGAATTTATTATCTTATACTTTTTATATTATAAAAGTATTATTTTCAAGTAAAATCTATATCTAAAATATACATTTGTAGTTTAATTTTTTAATGTTAACTTTTTTTCTTTTTTAAGATAATACATACGCACACACACACACACATTTTTTCTTCAGTTTAATGGCACAGACATTTGTCATATTCAGTACTAAGGTTTGCTACATCCAAAGTATTGTGACTTTCCAAGTATATTTCTGGCCTAAGGACTGAGTGACTAAAGAGGCATACCATCCTTGAAAAGCTTTTTTATTATTATTTATTCATAGTGCTCAACAAAAAGTGTTCAGTCTGCCTTTGGAGGTGGATATGGAGCTAGAGAATTTAAGGTTATTTTTTTTTTGTTATTTCTGTAAGTGTCTGTGTTTGTTTGTTCCCACTCAAGCTTTTTTTTTTTAAGAACTTCCCATAGATGTAGAACAGTACAATGGCCTAGAATTGGTAGCACAGTGTTACAGACTTAAGAAACATTTTATGAGCTCCTAAGACAAATGCAGAGCATCTGACTTGAGTTTCCTTGTGAGAGTGCTTGGATTATACTCTTCCTGCTCTTGGTGACCGTGATGACGTTTACTGCTCTTCTCAAATCTCTACTTAAAGAGCAGTGAATTTCGTTTATATTTCAGCTGATTCTGAGTTAATCAGTCATGGTGCTTGTTCTAGCTATGAATTTAGCACAAACTGTTCAGGTTATACTCTAACACTTAAGTTTTACATTTCCAGCAGTCTTGCTTAATATGCTCCCATTAAATCTATGCCTCTGTGTCTTTCCCTAGCCCACACAGCCCTGTTGGCCTCATGCCCTTCACCTAACCAATCAAAGTCTGAAGCTTTGACAGCTAAGAGGGTTTGGTTTATACATAGACGTGAATGAACACGTATTCAGCCACAAGAACATCAGAATCACTCCACCACTAGGGTTGTAACGGTATGAGATTTTGACGGTATGATAATCGTCTCAGAAAATATCACGGTTTCACAGTATCATGGTATACGGTATTAAACAATCAAAACAGGGGTTTTTTTGGTTGACAAAGCATGAGTTTATTCAAATTTCATTCATCAAAAACAATCATGTAGATTTCATCATTGATTATATATTAGTTTAACAACTTATATTCATCATTAATAATTCATAACCATTCATAAATTCTGGTTTGACTTCTGGATTCTGTATTTTTATGACATAATACAAATATACTATCCAAAATGGTGGTAATGAAATTAATGTATAAAGCTTTAACAATTTAATTCATGCTTTAAAATGTAATCAAATGAAAATAACTTTTATCCTTTTATGCTTTCGTAAAGGGCTGCACAACAGAGATTTACTAAATAAAAATGAGGGGGGAATTATATTCCTTAAATGTTTCTATTTATTATTATTATTATTTTAGAAGTAGGCTACATTATAGTACAATCGTAATTTCTGTCAATTTCTTCGAGTTAAAAAGTGGACGTTTATTTTGACGGATAGTAGTGAAGAGCTTTGAGTGTCAGTGTATTTGACAATGGTTTTCTCAAATAAAAGGATGAAAGGATTATTAATTGTTCTCTCTGTGTTTGTCTTCAGATAGTGAGTCAGCAGGTGCTGTTAAACAATATGAGTGCCGCCAGCGTGCATACTTGAGTATGTAGTACATGACACAATGCCGCTCACTCACAGAGAGAAATGCAAAACAATCAGATTCTGTTCTTATATAGCAATGTTTTTTCGCTTTAATAATCACAGACACTAGACCATGTAGTGATTTGACAGCTCTGTTTTTGATTTATTCATCAAACCGCATGTTTTATGTGACATCTGCATTGTACATTCATTGTCATGACTGGATTCTGGGATTCACGCCGCATCACGGAAATCATAAGGCTTTATTCTTAAATTATAAATGGGACATAACTATCTGCATGGAGGGATGGTGTTCTGAAATATAGGTAAACATGTTCGATGTGTTTCCTCTTTTTGTGGCTGCTTTGCGACCAGTTTTTGTGAACTGTGTCTATCCTCGAGAACAAATAAGCGTTCGTCTTTTCTATATCCAATGTATTCCCATACTACCAATTTGAATTTATATTTCGACGTGGGATAGAGATTAGAGATAACAGTCTCTGTCTCTGATGTTGTCTCCGCTGCACGTGTGGTGGAGCAAGAGAACAGTTAAGTGGAAAGTTGTTTTGAGATACTGCATCTTTTATTTTCTCCAAATACCGTAGATAAGCAAATGCACACGGTATGATAATCGTACGTGTTTATATTGTGGTATATCGTCATACCGGTATATCGTTACAACCCTATCCACCATTGTGATTTAGAAACTTGAATGGTCTTTTAAAAATGCCAAAAATACTTGTGTGCACCACGTCTATAAATGCTGGTCATCATGCTGTTCTCCATCATTTGATGAATTATTGATACTATAAAGCTGTAAAACTATGATATAATCCTATGATTTTTGACTCGTATTTACAAAGCAGAATGAAAGAAGAATATACGTTTTGTTTTTTTTACCCTCCCCCTAGGCACTTGGACATTTTTTAGGGATGCCCAAACACAAAGCTGCATACGCATTCCTCTGTTTCCTTTGTGTCTGTATTTATCTCTATAAAAATGAAACAGTGAACTCATAATTGCATTATTAGGCCCATGTAGGCTCATTGACCATGCTCTGTCTGTGCGTGTTTGTAGACGCTTTGCTTTTTGCTAAAATTACAGGGCTCTCTTTGAAAGCTGAGGCACTACTATGTGGCACTGACTCATTTCCTATGATCATAAATTATACGGAGAGCATAAAATTACATGTGTCAGTGCCAGTGGTATCGACATATGTTGGCATGTCAGAAAGAAGGCCCGGGTAGTTATTATCCCAGACGAAGGCTGCCCTAAGACATAGTCATGTAAAAATCATCACAATGAGTCATATGAAGGGGAAAAGCCCAGTCCTATAGTCCTGGGATTTACTGGACTAAACTTTGTTGTGTTTGACTTTACCATGAAGACACAAAGGCTGTGGAAATCCCACTTCTGTATGATGTCAGAGTGAAAGTGTGCTCTCAGCGCAAAAGCACAATAGAGTCGGGACAGCTGGGTATCATAGCCCTGGGACTGTCACACCCCGCTATTCTCCTTTCTTCTCTGGGCTTGAACAGTTAGAGGCTATGGAATCAAAAGTCGTCCGATTTCTTTACAGCAGGAATTGCAAAGGTATTGTTGATTCTTGGACATTCTTAGGTTGTTTTCTCATCACTTGCGACACTGGTTTGACAGCTAACTCTAGACTAGCCATCAGTACATCAACTAAAATGTGATCCTGCAGCTGTAAATGAAGAAATATGTGCAAGTTTGTTGTTTTTAATGTTTAGGATGAAGGACTTGGCATTGCTTTGAATAATTAAACTGGTAGACATCAGCTAAATTAGATGGCTCTGCTGTATCGTATCATGCTTTTTTTATCGGAGCTTCAGTATGCAGGACAAGTAGGGCCATCCATAGTTCCAGGCTTCTCAAGAGCTCACGTAAACATCATAATTCAGTATTAGGCTGTCGGGATTGAGCGGAGTAAATTAATTTGGAGGCATGCTTGCGTGCGTGCATGCGTGCGTGCGTGTGTTTGTGATGGACCTCTGCAAAAAGATCTCCCGATATGCATTGTTCTTCTGTCTGTTGAAAAATGTACATAATGACAGACTTAAAACCTGTTCTTTGAAACACAGTTTTTTTGCACAGATGGTTGAAATGTCTCTTCACCAGCTATTTTTGATTTTGTTTTGAGGTACTGGAACTGCATAGACCAGATTGAGAAATGTGGATGATTTTTTCTTGAAATAGAGGATAATCATGTTTTAGTGAGCAGTCCTAGATTAAATATGTGGAATTCTTTGTATTTAATTGAGTCGAATAGTAATGGTAAAAAGCACTTTTTAAAATTTGTTGCATTTGCAAACAATGTCCAAAATGAACTTCTGTCCATAGAGGGCGAGTGTACCAATACATAAATAAATATTTCTTGATTGTGCATTTTATAAAGACATCCATATCTCCCCATTACAAAAAAATAAGTTAGATGCTTTTAGTTGTCAAATTACAGGGAAAAAAATAGCATGATTTTGTTCATGCATTGTTGAGTATTATTTCGGTGGCTTAAGTTGCACTTTTAAATTGAACAAAAGTGACCGTACAGGCTTTACATTATGTAAATTCTTTTTTTTAGCTTCATATTCATCTAAGAATAGAATACTGAAAAAATTCCATGGTTTCCACAAAAACATTGGTAACTATATGATTACTGAAGGATCATGCGACTGAAGACTGGAGCAATGGTTTCTGAAAATTATATTGTGCCATCACAGAAATAAATTGCATTTAAGAATGTATTACAGTGGAAAGTAAATTTGATTGTAATAATTAACAGTAATTACTGTTTACACCATATTTTCAGTTAAATACATGCCGTCGTTAGAGACTTCAAAAACACTCAAAAATCATACCAACCCCAAACTTGTAAATGTTAGTGTATAGATGGATGATGGCGTTTAGTGTGCGTTTTTCAGTAATTGTTTGAATGGTTTTGAACACCTTTAGATGCATAACCAGAGTGGGAATTTCTGTAATAACTCTGTTTCTTCTTCTCCTCCTCTGATTGGCAGAGATCCGAGCCCAGTTGGTGGAGCAGCTTAAGTGTTTGGACCAGCAATGTGAGCTCCGCGTGCAGCTCCTGCAAGACCTGCAGGACTTCTTCCGCAAGAAGGCCGAGATCGAGATGGACTACTCCCGCAACCTAGAAAAACTAGCCGAGAGGTTCCTGGCCAAGACACGCTACACAAAGGACCCTCAATTCAAGTAAGAGAACATTTGGCCGTGTTTCCAGCTGCTACATCATGGTCCTGTGCCCGGTGCCGTTACCTGGGCACAGTTTGAAATCAATATGTTTCTTTTTTTTACCTCTGATTACATAAGTGCTGTTCTGCAGTGAAAGTTGAGACGGTTGAGTAAACTCTCACCAAGGTCATGTGATATCCAGTCAATACTTCCCTTTAGGCTTATTCAATTCATTTAATGAAATTCACATTTCATTAAAATCTTTGGTAACAAATCATAACCATCATATTTTAGCGTGTAGGCATATACAGAGTCTCCTTATTTGTCAGAATGATGATGAATCAGCTTTATGGTCTTTTGAGGCTTTCATCTGATGAGATAGCAGCAGGGATTTGATAGTGGAATAAAGTCAAAAATTTATTTCGAAGTCCTTGGTTCTGCTCCAGTGACCCATATTTGATCCTGTTTCTGGAGCGGTTACAGTTATTATGCTGTATTATGAAGAAACAGCTGGCATAATGTTAAGAAAAGCAAGTGAAGTGGAGTATTTATGTTTTTACTCATGCTATAAATGTTTATATTATCCCGTCTGACCGACTGCATTAGCTTATAATGCTAATTTTATTGTTTAGCGTGAAACAAAACAAGCTTTTGAATGGCCCTGATGTCATTTTTATGCATAGGACTAGACTTTGAACAGGCTTTTTAAAGCTTAGTTGCGTAGAAAGGCAAGTGGCAATTATGCTGAAGACCTGGCATTAAATGAATGCCAGTTTCCCGATACTTACCAGCGAGCTTTGAGAATGATGCAGTCTCAGTCATTATGACAGGATATGCTGTCGAAGAGCCTATTAATCAGTGTTATATACGGTCTAAACGGATCTCTGTGGTCAGACACTTGGATCCTGTTGGATTCAGTTGGATCGAGTGAGGATGTGGGAACCTCATCCTCAAAGAATTACAAAGATAAGCTTAAAAACCAACTAAAAGGTAAAGTTTGAAGTGTACTTCCTTGCCCAGGCTTATGTGTGAATTATGAGTCTTGTTAATTGAAGCAGTATTTGATGAGAACCTTTATGACGTAACAATAACGTCTTCCCACCTGCTATAAAGCAAACATTTTGCTTGATTGAACATTTATCAAAGAGCTTATGCAACTCCCAACATCCTGTATTTGCAGTGACACATTGTCATCCTTTTATGCTTGCTGTGTAAATAGGTTGGACTGGATTTGAGTTGTTTTCCAGAGTCTAGTATGCGTACCTTGACAGGTTTCTTTCTGGCAGTTTTGCCCCAGGCACTGTTTTGACATGGGGGATATCCAGTGCTTGAACTTTTCCTTTATTTCATTGTTTCTTTCATTTTCCACCTTGTCATGTGCTTCTCTTTGCTCCTTCCCCTTTTCACTCTCTGTCTTTTCACATTATATTCTCTTTGTATTTGCACTTGACTCTTTGTTTCCTAATATAAGTTTGAGTGCTAGAAGCTGGGTCTGGGAAAGTCAACATATGGCTCTCTGACAGCTTCTAGAAATAATCAATAGATAGCACATGTTTTAGTTTTTTTGAGAGCAGTTTTGCGTGATAGCTCTGTGCCCGATCAGACCATGGTGCACATGAGACCTCTGTGTACCTTAGACCCTGGGAGAGGTTCAGTTTCAAATGGAGACCTATGTGCTCCAGTATAAGCGGTGGACGTATACCACAATATTCATTTTTGGTCAACAACAATATATGTCATAATATAGACATTTTATAGAATAACGATTAAGACATTTCTGAAAACAAATCTATAATAATAAACTATTAGATAATAATATTTTTTATTTGAACATTTTAAACACTTTTTTTAAAAAATGATGAAACATGACTCAAAAATATTAAAATAAAGAAATAAGTAATAATAATAATGTATTAATATTAATCAATAATAATAATAGCACAGATTGATAAGTGTATACATTTTTTACTTGAACAATCTTCTCAATATAAAAAAATATTTTTATAGAAAAATTATCCGCAAAAATATTGAAATAATTAAATAATAAGAAATCAGTCATAATTATGATCAATAATTATTATTAATAATAATACTTTATTATTGGATAATACACATTTATAAATTGTATTATTTTTATTTTGAACTGTTATGTTGATTTAAATTAAACAAATGTATCAAAAACGACTAATGGATGAATGGAAACTAATAAGAGAAGTAGAAGAAAATGCATAATTGTACGATACAGCCTTGTGTTTTTTCCAATCTTAAGCATTAAGATTATTATCATCATGTATTTTTGATCTCTTCCGCTTGCATTTCCTCTCTGAGAACTTGTTTCTTCATTTTAACATTTCTTTTGCTTGTCTCTCGATTTCCTCATAGCTCTAACTTTTTCTTCCACATTAGGCCACATTACACCATTTCTTTCTCTGAGCACCCCTTCACTACACAAAATCTGCAGTAACCCCTGCTAACGCCCTCCCTGATTCCAGTGACCCCCGCTGAGATAGATTTTCTAATCGGCTCGTAATCTCCTCCAGTCTAAATACCATCCCCTGCCCTCCGTGTGTCGCTTGAGCCCCTGCTATCCAGCTCCAGCATCTGTATGTTTAACAAGCAAAAGGCAACATCTGGGACGATGATGCCACGAAGGAATGTGAGGTATTTTCCGGTCCCGCTCCTCCAGAAGAATGTAGCTGTCGGTGAGGCCCGACCTGCAAACTGAGGGGCATCTGTGGGGATCTTTTGGAGACCCCTGATATACTGCTTATGTTCTTACAGGGTAGAGTTCAGCTCGATGGCTTCCGTTCTACCACTCAAGGGTCCAAAGGCTCCTCTATGTGTGGTATGACAGTGTGCGTCATTTGTTCAGCAAGCCAGCAGGAGGCCCGATGACGAGTTGCCCAGCAATGAATGGACAGCATGGTTAAGAAACACGCAGTCTGGAATGATAACACTCCATGGTACTGGTCGAATTTCTAGCATGCCTGATTTTCTACAAATGCATTGAGTTGATACAAAGAAGCAACTGAAACTCATCACAATGTCTGGACTCATGACAAATAAGAAGGGTGGTGGTTACACTGGTGCCAAGAAGAGCGGTGATGTGTCATGTGCTTAATGGTCTACTCTGCTGATCCAAGATTACACTACAAACCAATTCTCAACTTTTCCCCCCTGGTGGTTATGGTCAATGCTGGTTTCGTCATTACAAAGTTTTTAAAACATTGTCATATGATGTTACCTCACTTCTTAATGTCTTGAATTTTGTAGTCTAACCTTTTAGTCCAGGTGCTTTTTATGGTTTTATTCAATTTATGAAGGTGCTGTAAAGTAAATTCTTGTGCATTCTATAATAATGGTACAATACTATCATATATTATACATTCACCTTAGCTGGTTTTCTAAATGTATTTTTTAAATGTAATTTAGTATATTTAAACAAATGTACAGTCAGCTTCAGAAACCAACACATTTACTGACACTGGACTGGACACCCTTGTTTGTCTTTTGGTCAATACATTTGGTCTATTTTTGGCTTCCATATACAAGTGTCATACCCCTGTTCTGCAGTATCCTGTGCCACGATAACTCCTGGCCCATTTGTGAGGAGCTCCGTGTTAGTTGACTAGAGGAAGTGAGTCCATCTGGTCTGGTGTGTTTGCCTATTCTTTGTAAGTGTGTGTTGGTAAGAGAATGCAGGCAAGGCGAGTTTCATTTCCTCTCCAGTCTGACTAGCTTGACTGATGTCTTCCCAGCATCATGTCTGAACAGAAACCGAGGTCTTGTAAAACACTTCTCACTAAAGTGAAGAATTCCCCTCAATGCTCTCTCATGTACTTTCTAAACGAGACTGAATGAATCGGTCACTCTTCACAGTTTACAGCAGACTCTGATGTTACTATAATGCTAAGCTAATAACTCTATGCATGTATTGAAAAAATACAGTACAAATTATTAAATATTATTACAATTTAACAAATGTTTTCTGTTTTAATGTATTTTAAAATGCAATGTATTCCTGTCATAGCAGAACTGAATTTCCAGCAGAATTACAAAATTTCTTAGTATTATCAATATTGACACATGATAAATTCTTTGAAGAATAAAAAAGTATAGAAAACTTTTGTAACATTATCAACATCTTCACTGTCACTTTTGATTAATTTAATGCATCCTTGCTGAGCACTATTCATTTCTCCTCATGGTCCATGCGTAAATTCAGGGCTTCTCGTTTTGCTTTGTGAAGTAATATCATTGATCAATTCCCATCATTTTACTGTCAAGAATTTCTTCATATTCTTCGTCTCTTAAAATGTTTCACATGCCACCATGTCACATCCCTGGTGTCACCTAGGAACTAGCCCTTCTTGGCTTTGCAGAGCGTTCCTTTGGTGAAAGGCCGACTGTGTCTGTGATGACCTTGCTGTTAATTGGGCAATTCCTCCGCTCATGTGACCTCAGCTTTTTCATGGCTTTCCAGAAAGGACCCGGAGCTCCCACGTCTGAATGCCCATTTAAGAACCCTTTCCGTCTGCCAAGGGGCCATGCTAATCTCATCAACGTCCCTTTGTTCATTTCTCTAGAGGAATTGAGTTTCTCCAAGGATTCCATCTTATGTGGTTAAGCATGTGTTGTGCTTCTTTGCATAAGAAAAATACATTTAGTGTGTTTGGGAGGATGTTTCTCAGGCTGTCAGTGCCTCAGGTTGGTTTTAATTATTCAACAATCGTTAGACTGTTGGATTCACTTATTGTTTTCTTATTTTTTACACATCATTTGGTATGTGTGAAGATTTATAGATTTGTTTCATTAGTATATTCTTGTCTTCTCATGTTCCTTGTGTTATGATATGTCCTGCACCATGTGTCAATTTATGGAGGTGTTTCCACCATTTTTGGCAGACATCTCTGTGGTTTACCATCCTGAACTTACCTTCTTTGAACCCTTGTTGTGCAAGACGTTTATTTTTTACTTTGCTTTTTGCTACATGCTCAAACCAGTTTCATTCTTCCCTGTTTCCCAAGTGTTGTGCGATCATTGGCAGCGCAAACATCAAGATCTCATTCCACTCTTTACCTCAGCCGTAGCCTCCAAAACATCCAAATGCAATTATTTCTGCTACACTTCTTAACCGCTGTTCTTTAGATGGGGGTAAAGGGTGTCTGGGAAAGCTGGTGGAGATAAACATTATTGGTAAGAGTGGTTTGCACGGCTAAGTGTTTTGAACACACTTGACTTATAATTGTAGTTGAATTGTGACTGCTGTCTTTGTGCCGCTTGTTTTTATTCAGTAGGTCTGTTCTAATGTGCTCCCTACATATTCAGATTTTTTATAAGCCATCGTTCTAACTAAAAGAAAAACTTTGAAGTTACTGATACTTGGGCAACAACTCTATTAATGGTCACAATGGTATTTCAATAGAGTCTGTTGTTAAGCTAAGGACTTATTGGGTTATTTCACCCACAAAAAAAAATTCTGTAAATTAATCTCACCCTCATGTCGTTTCAAACCCGTAAATTTGTTCATCTTTGGAACACTAATTAAGATGTCTTTCTAACCTTGCACAGACAGCATCACAGCCACCTCGTTCAAGGCCCAAAGCTAGTAATGACATTGTTAAAATAGTCCATGTGACATCAGTGGTTCAACAGTAATGTGATGAAGCTACAAGAGTAGCAAAAATAACAACTTAATTCAACAATTTGTCTTATGTGTCAAGTCTACGCCTTGCGTTCACAAGGGTACCACAGTAAAGACTGACATGGAAGAGAAGAAATTTTGAATAAAGTCATTAGTTTTAATGCAAAAGTATTCTTGCTACTTCATAAAATGAAGGTTGAACCCCTGATGTCACATGGACTAGTTTAACGATGTCCTTACTACCTTTATGGACCTTGAATGTGGTAGCTGCATTGCTGTCTATGGAAAGTTTTCAGATTTCATCAAAAATATTTGTATTTGTGTTCTGAAGATGAACGAAGGTCTTACGGGTTTGGAATTACATTTGGATGAGTAATTATTAATTTATGACAGAATTACATTTTGGATGAACTATCACTTTTACACAACAGTCAGCATTTGTTTTGTGACACTTTACTAGTAGAAAACATTTGAAATGTTGAATAAAGAATAAGGAACATGTGCTTGATATTTATTAGATTTTTACTTTTCTTGCATACTTGCAAATGAGTAAAAAATATCACTTTAATTTGCAAAAAATAGTAATGCTAGAGGATTCTGATAAGCTTACGATATGAGTCTCTGTTGCTTTCCTTTATCGTCTGTAGAAATACTTTGATGTTTGATGATGACTATATTTGGTCTTTTTGTTCTGATCCCATCATCAAAAGAGTTACATTGGCAAAGATTACATGAGATGTGTCTATTCCTTTCCACAACACTGACAGATGTTGAGCAGGAGAATAGGCTGTGATGTACCTCCACTGAGTCCCCCGCTGAGCTCTGAATGCTGGCTGATTTCCCCTCGCTTTGAACTCGTTGGGAGGAGTGTCTGTCTGAAGTCTTGTCGGCAGGCGAAGCCAGAGGGAATGTCCTGTTTAGAGAGACCGGATCCCTGTCGAGTGATATGATTAATCCAACGTGCTCTTCAATACAGAGGACTGGTGTCAGACAAGTGTTAATACACATCTGTACATCACTTGAGGTTTATTAGACTCAGACTACTTCAGGACATGTTTGGTTTCAGCCCACAATATGTTTTTTAATATTTTTTTTAAATATGCTAAAATGTTTTCAGATGATGCTGATATCCTGCTATGATTTGTGCGGTATAAAGTGGGTCTGATTTTTGCAAAAGTAGCTAGGTATACTACCATGATTTTGGACTTTGGAAATAACATGTTTTTGGTCCTGTACCTTGAAATAGCATGTTTTTTGAGCATGCACTTTTAAAATAATTTGGATATGTTGACTACATTCCAAAAGTGAAAGTCTTTTATGCTCACCAAGGCAACATTTATACAATTATAGTAAAATCTGAAAAAATATTGCAAGTTAAAATAAGTGTTTTATTTTTAAATATTTTAAAATCGAATTTATTCCTGTGTAGGGATGGGTACCGAAACTCGGTATTTAATCGGTCTCGGGGCTAAATTATAAAAGACCGGAGTATCGATAAGCTCTGACGTTAACGGTTCTGCTATCGGTACTGGAGAAATTAAGAAAACACATACATTTATTATTGCTATATATATATATATATACATTATCTTGCAAATTATATCCGCCAGAGTCACCAGCTGTTTTTATATGCAATAATATTCAAACTCTTGTCTATGATGCATTTTTGCTATTCCCAAATCAGAAGCGCGATCGCTCCACGTGGATGAGTTCAGCACGCGCAACATAAGCCCTGTTTATGTTAGAAGAGAGAACTAACCATTAAAACATGCTTACACTTTAGGCCTGTGGCTGTTATATTAAACTGAGTTTATTAAATGTTTTTTTAGCTTCTAAAGATTATAGCCGTGTTTCTTCTAACACAACTTCCTTCTCTTCACAGCGGCGCGCATTCGTTCCTCCCTGTCCAAAACTTAACATCAGAATCAGATCAATCGTCTGTCGATTGTTGTAAAATGCCGTCTTTACAGTTACTAAATTGCTGGACATGTTTGATAATGAAATGTTGGAAGTACAATCCACACGAGAGACGCTGTTCCTCAGGCTGAAGTGTGTGTGCGTGTGTGTGTGTTGTGTGTGTGTGTGTGTGTGAGTGCGTGTGTGTGAGTGTGCGTGTGTGCGTATGTGTGTTTGCGCGCGTGTGTGTGTGTGTGTGTGTGTGTGCGCGGCGCTCAAGCGGCGTCAAGCGATCAAATACACACACAATAAATGGTATATTGTCAGTTTGTTTAACTTTGTTTCTTTGTTCATGTTCTTACTCTATCTTATCTTATGTATATAAAACACAAAAAAATGCCTGCACACTGCTGCATTTACAAATTGATGTTTTATATTTATTTAATGAAATATTTATTTAACATCTCAGAATATAAAGCCATGTTAATTAAGCTGCTAATCTATCATAGAAATATATATTTCATACATATATGTGTATGTATGTATGTATATATGTATGTATATATGTATGTATATATATATATATATATATATATATAAATAACAAAAAGTACCGATAAGAATACCGTTAAAGCACCGGATCGATAAGCAGTATCGATAAGAGTAGTAGTACCGTTAAAACCTTAACGATACCCATCCCTATTCCTGTGATACAAAGCAGAATTTTCTGCAACATTCAGTGTCACATGATCCTTCAGTAATCAAGTGCTCAAAAACATTTCTTTTAAATTTAAATTTGAAATGTTTTGTAACATTTTAAAGGTCTTTACCATCTCTTTTGAAGAGTTTAATACGTACCTGCTTAATAAAATTATTAGTTTCTTACAAACGTGTTATTATGTTATTATATCTGTTTAATCCACACTGTGGACGTGTTTTTTATGAGTTGCAATGTTTCTAAAATGAGGTAGGAAATGGATTTTACATCAACACTTTTGTCGTTGCAGGTCACAAGATTTTTAGGCACATTTGCATATACCACTGATGGATAAGGTTGCTGGTTGTTTGGGTAGATGTGATGAACATTTTAGTTCTCACAGATGCTGTGCACTCCTGTTAACAGCAGGACCAAGGTCGTGTGTTAGCTGTTCCTCTGTAAACAGACGGTCTGTAAAACATTAACAGACAGCCGGATTCTTTCTGCGGGCTCTTTAGATCCAGTCCTTCCTGATTCTACCCTCTGTGGACATTTCAGACCGTCTGGTCTGAAGAAAAATGAGGTTCTGCCCCACCCGTTCAGAGGCATCTTAGCAGCAGGGAACGGGTCCCACCTCATGGGTTTCTACGGGAACCTCAGCATCAGCTGTCTGCTTTGGCATGCACAGGCCGCTGAGGCCATCCCTCCAGCATATGTCCAGAGTAACGCAGGACTTAACAAAATTCCTCTTTGGCGTGACATCCATTGCTCTGTAATCCATGAGTGAACTTCACATATAGGGCAACAGGTTTATCAGGACGGATCTATACACATGTGTTCCCTTCTTAACCATACCTGGACTGCATGAGTTTAGAGTAACCTTTAACATCCTGGGCACATTCCCTATCAGAGCAGGAGTCCAGATTTTTTAAATGATTTATCTGTAATGACGACGTGTGTTTCTCAAGGGCTGTTCACGGTTATTTGTAGCGACAAAGTGATCTGAATTCATTAGTTATCAAATACATTTGACTGTTTGCGATGACACTTTTTGCATATTAATATATAGTAACAATTTAATGGCTCAATTTAACAACTTAATGGCCCAAAATTGCAAAATAAATATCAAAACACTGTATATTTTATCACCAGCAAGATCATTTCAGATGTATTATTGATATATTACTGAATACTGTGTGTGTGTGTGTGTGTGTGTGTGTGTGTGTGTGTGTGTCTGTGTGTGTGTGTGAACAAATAAAAAATGTGGTAGAATGATTCATTTGCGTCATCAGAAATGTTTATGAATGTTTATATGCTCGTTTTCTACATAAAAATTGTGTGGGAAAACACCATGATTATTTAAATTAATTTAGAATTTACTCCTTATAATAAATGTTTTAAATCTATTTGGCTTGAAATTATTTGCCTGAATCATTTGGTTATGTTCAGGTGATTCCTCTGATTCATTTTGATTATGTATTGTGATTTAATTGTTTATCAGTTGTTCTGCAGCTATATTGCAACTACTGCAAATGTAATTTTGTAGAATGCATTTTTTTAAATAGCTTCTTGTAATGGATTCTTCAAGGTTCAAGGTTCAAGGTTCTTTATTATTTGTCACATACACAATCATACAGGGTATAATCAGTAGTGAAATGTAGGATGTGTGCCTCTTCTGTTCTCCTGTATGATAAATGATAATAAATCAGTATTTTCTATACTCTTCTCTGCAGGAAAGAGCAAAATGTCCTGTCTCCAGTCAACTGCTGGAACCTTCTCTTGGCTCAGGTGAAAAGAGAGAGTCGAGACCATGCCACTATCAGCGATCTCTACCTCAACAACGTCATCCCACGCTTTGCCCAGGTCAGCGAGGACTCAGGACGCCTCTTCAAAAAGGTGACATTCGTCTTTGCATACCAGTCGATTTCTCTATTAAAGCCTCTGTAGTGGTCATTGAGCTTGAGAACTCATTTTTTATTTGCCTCTCAGTTCAATTGATAATCTTTCTCTCCTCACTGACATACCAGTTTTGACCTATTTAGACTATTTTGATTTGATTATTATTGTAATGATTTAATGTTATGTCTAATATATGATTTAATTTGTCAATATTTATATTAATTAAGGATTGTAAAATTTATTTGTTAACAGTTTGGTTCATAACTTATCTTCTGTGGAGTCTTATGCATGCTTATGCTCATTAAAGCTGATAGTGAGATGAATAGAATCTAAAATCTCAAGCAAAAAAAATTTGTATCCTGTCATATTTGCTCAGGCAGAGCTGGTAGATGCAAGAGAGCATCCAGCCTTTGGTGTCTAATTCCTCTTGGCTTGTCTAGACTGGTTAGACAGGCAAGATTGCAGGTTGCTCACTATCTAGACCCAGAGCTGTGAAAGAGATGCTTTCTTATCAACACATTTCCAGTGTCCACTGGTTATCCACGTGAATCCAGTTCAATCTGGTCTGTTTAAGGTCAAATCCAGCTTCAGTTATTCAGAGGATGAAGGAACCTCCAAAAACATTCTGTAATAATTTACTCACCTTCTTGTTGTTCCAAACCTGTATAACTAAGCAGTTGTTGGTCCCCACTGACTTCCGTAGTTTGGAAATATTACTATGGAAGTCAATGGGGACCAGAAACCTTTTGGTTGATGATGAGAGAATTTTCATTTTTGGGTGAACTACAATTTAAGTCTCCCATCAACCCATCAGTTTAGCAGGGTGTTTTGATACTTTTTGATGTTGATTTGATAAGACCTCTTGTGATATAGTCAGAGGTCTCAACTATGCATAATTTAAGGTTTATTGCCATTTTGTCTACTAAACTCTTCTAAAAATTCAAAATCAAGAGGGGGAAAGGACTTGCCTCAATCTTAAAATGTTTTTTCCTCTGCATATCTAGCGGCAAAAGTCTCTCAGACCCCAATCAGCACTTCTTTCTCTCCCGCTGTCTCTCTGTCTGTTCCTTGGTTTCTGTGAGATAGAGAGAGAGAGATGAGCCTTCCTATCAACATTCTCCTCAATTCTTTCTCTCTCTCTTATATAGTTTAGCTCACCCGGCCCTCCGTGCCTCAGGAATAACAGTCCTTTAATTGAACATTCCCGGTCGGCCTATTTCTAGAGGCTTCCTAGGAATCGCTGAAGTCTGTGCGATTGGTCTTACCCCACGTCTCAGTGCCGCACACCTCCCAACTGTCTTAAAAGTGCTACGACATGCTGGATAAATTCAGCACTCTAAATGCAAATACAGTCAAGGGAACTATGTCCAGAGGAGGTTTATGACTTTATTGAACCATAAGCATAGACACACAGTAAAGGAAAACACTCTTAAAAGTGGAGAAAGAGAAGTTTTGGCAGTGACATTTTGAATGAATCATGTTCCCCTTAATCAGTGAATGATGAGAAACATAGCGCAATTTAATTTGACCACTTTTAACTTCTAATATAATGTGATATGTAATTAATTAATTTACATTTTAAAAATGTAATGAACAAGAATAAAACGTTTGTAAAACAATGTTTTTACATCAAGGCGAAGCATTTTCATCAATTCAACCACATGCTCTTGTTTATTGGGGGAATTAGTAGCAGAGGCGCAAGAACAGTCCTCGCAGATATCAACAATCCTCTGACATGTGACTAATGTTGGGTGCCAGTAAACCAATCCCCCCACACACACCCCGAAGTGATGCTTCTTTGACAGATTTGTGCAGAACGAAAGCCAATCTCCTGCCAAGCTCACAGACAAACCTGTGATATTTTTCATTTAACAAGTGCATCTCACCATTACGCTCATAAATCCACGTCCTCCCGTCCCAGTGCCTTTCCCCTGTTGTCCAATAGATTTATAGTGGCCTTCATGGAAAATCAATAGTTTACTCCCATTTTATTTATTTTTTGTGTTGTCTTTGGAGTGTCTCTGAGCAGATGGAGGAAGGCAGCTTTGCCTGCTTCGACCACACTCCTGAATATCCATTTCACCACGGGAATGTAATGCTGCTTAGAGGGGAAGTGTTATATGTGTCTGTGAGAGGCGGAGCAAGATACAGGAAGGAAAAGTGGAAAGTAGTAGCTTAGACTTAACAATCCTAATAGAAAGAGCAGGCCGAATAAATCCATCAAATGTTCCTTATTGAACTGATCTGTATTAGGGAAAACAGCGGGGCATACTGGAGACAGACCCCACTACACGTGTCTCCCCAACAGGTCTGTAAGCACAAATAAACTTACAGACGTCAGCTGGGGAGACCATATGCTTATAAACTATCTCCCACACCTTCAGTTTAATGCTCATACATGACAGCAAAAAATAAACCAGACATATCATTTGCTTTCAATTTATGCCTTAATTCAATAAAGTGTTTTTTGATGGCATATTTTACACCTTAATACAATAAAGGCTCATTATGTCGGCGCTGATAGCCTCGTGGTTAGTGCGTCGACATGTAACGCAACTGCGCTCTGCAGCGATCCAAATTCGATTCCCGCCTCGAAGCCCTTTGCTGATCCCGCTCCCCTTTCTCCACCCCTTGTATGAAATATATTTCATTAAATCGATATATTCTAAGATTATTTTGTTTATTAATATGCACAGATGTATTTGTTTTTGACTGCAGCCAGTGAAGACAATGCAATAGAAATGCATCTTTTCTTTGGCATTGTTTTATTTGTCTTTAACATTTGTCTTGAACTTTTGTCTTTTTTGCTGTATTTTATTGCCAAGTTATGAGCTCAATCAGCTTGACAAAATTCCTCAGACATGTTTAGAGAGGTGAGGTGAGCATCACCAGACAGGCAGTTCATCCTCTGCTCTAAATCTGGCTGTTCTTGTGCATTCTCACATATTACTCAGTCCACTGCCTCCAAATAAAACCCATCAGAGCTCCATTATGAATGAATTCCCGAAGGGGATCTACCACGGGACGCCTCCCCACAGCCTACTCATCCATCTCAGCTTTCAAAGGGTTAAAATGAACTTCAGTCTTTCCATCCTGGATGGAACATGAAGGGAACTGTGTGACTTGACAATCACTGATTGTGAAGATTGACAGATTGACTGTTTGTGAACACTCTCTCTATCCCACTCTTTCACCCTTAACTTCCCTTCTGTCTTTTATGCCCATGCACACACTTCATCTCTTTTCAGCTTCATATTTCTTTTCTCTTCCATCATTTCAATCACTTCTCATCGTCAAGACATCTGTCCAAGAACAACCATAAAAGCTTCGTTCAGACCTTCAGAAACAGGAAAACCCACAAAAATGTCAATGTGGGGAATAGGGAAGGAGTGACTGAGTCAAAGCCCTCAGTCAATGCTAGATATTTCTTGGCCGGCTCCCAAGTTATCAGCCAACAGCAATTGAAGTTTGGACTTGAATTCGCAAGCACTTCATTTTCATGTCATGCTGTGCCTTCGTTCCCGAACTTCCTCTTACAAGATCCAGCATCCACCAGAACAGTAAACCACCGTTTCCATTTCACGCAGAGTTTAACAGACCATTTTTATTCCACAGTCTCTAAGAGGAAGTCTTATCAAAATCACAAGTAATGGTTTCCAGTTTCAGTTTAGCTGCCCACTTTTTGACATTCGTTGTAATTGATTGACACTGAACTGAAATTCAAAACTTTTGCATTGTCTGTACACTTCTGTACACTACACTTTTGATAACGGCTCAAACAGAAGTATGGCCTTTAGACAAGTTCACAAGCGGAACTGCTGTAACTGAAAGTAGCGATGCTAATCACTTAAAGGGATAGTTCTCTCAATTTTTTGGGTAGAACTTCTCCTTTAAAGTCATAAATAAATTGGCATTTCAACCCATTTTACTTCCATAATAGGATGTTTTTACAACTGAAATACAATATATAAGCAGAAAAAGAGGCTTTGGTCATAGTGCCAACTTATACTAATGTGTTTCTTTTCTTACAGAGTAAAGAAGTGGGCCTCCAGCTGCAGGAGGATTTGATAAAGGTCCTCAACGAGTTGTACACGGTAAGATGCAAACACAGCACAGTCGAGCATAACTTTGTTTTCAGCACTAAATATGAGGCTATCATCTTTATTCAGTTTTTTCAGTTTCATTATCTGATTGTCACTTTAAATTTGCAAACGGAGTGCATGAATCCTCAGTTTCTTTCTCTTAATATCTTTGGTTCCTCTGCGTCAGCCTTCTGCAGTGATGAGGCATTGAGTCTCTGCTTCAATCGAGTGGTTATTTTGGTCTCTTGTGGTTGTTGTTCAATCAGTATTTTTGAGGCGTGGGGTTGGCTATAGTTACATTTTCTTCTTGTTTAAAATATTTTGAGAACTTTTAGTCACTGTGTGCCCCCATGTGTGTTGCTGTGTTGCAGGGTTTGTGCGAATCGTAGTTTCCAAACGGCCTGAAAGGAACCGTTTAATGTTTATGTGCCTTGAAATGGGTTTGTGTGTATGTGAACAAAACAATGTCTCACCAGGCAGTCCTTGTAATTCCTTAGTAAGACAGGTGGTATGAACAAGTAGCGAATTATGGTAATTATAGTTGTCAGTCTGCAATGAATCTAACCTCCTGGCATGCCGACTGACTGCTTGTAGCCTACCTCAGACTCTAAAGCAGATCTATTGCTTTTGTGGCACAGAGGAACACTATGGAGTATAAGAGCTCTCCAAAGGGTGATGATGCTTACGGGATGGTAATGACAGCAACAGCTGTGGGTCGGAGGTGCAGTCACTTTTAATATTCTTTCCTAATTATTTTCCACAGAATATGCTGTTTTTGAAATGGTTTTAATTTGCTTTTAGACAAACCATGTGCCAATGCATTAATCAACACCAAAACTGTAGTTTCCCAAAGGCTGTCCCAGAAATGCCATTTGAAACAGCCTTCGGTTTGCTACGTCACAAAATCCAATAACCAATCACGTCAAGGGATAGATTCCCATCATTAGCATATCCCTCTCTCCATTTATAAAAACGCGGCACACATAGAGATCGTATGCAAAATATACCAATAGCACAGCACAAAATCAAAAATAAAATAGAGCGAAAACCCATGAATCTGTGGTTTAACGTGGATTTATAACCGCTTGAATAATAACCCACGGCAACAGTTTAAAAGTATCCCGGAGTCAGACCCACCTCTCCCACATCAGCGTCTGCACTTGTGTATGCTCGCGGGGGAGCGAATTAAGAATCTCAATCTTGGCTGCATTCGAGTCTTCAAGGCATTTTCAGGACACAACATCGTCAAGTAAGTAACTTTAATGACTGTGACAGTATCCCCTGCAGTTGTCCGTTAGTAAAAACATAGTTTTATCAGTCATTATCCATGGATCAGGAGGCCCTGCTGTGACTGAGTGGAGGCGGGGCTAATTTGCATATTCATAGATCCGCTTAAAGTAAATGAGGCAAGGTTGTAGAGTTAAGGTCCGTTCACACCAAGCACGGTAACTAAGAAGATAATGATAAAGATAAAACGGCAGACACGCGTGCGCTTAGAATAAACAGATGACATCTTTCACTCGTGTGTGGTGGCTAATATCGTTATCTTTATAGTTATCATTCTTGGTGTGAACAGGGCTTTACATTTAAACTATTTTAAGGTATGAGAAAATTATTTTCACAAGAAAAAACATTTAAATATGTAATTTTGATGATCAAAGATGAGTTTTAAGGGATACATTTTACTTCAGGGGGATTTTTTTTTTTTTTCATGTAATATTTATTTTTTGCTTAATCTGTTAACAAAGTTGACTAGTTAGTTTAGTCAATATATAACTGTCTAATAATAGTTAACAATAAATGGAGCTGGATGTTGATTGCCTACTCAGGAAGACAAGCTAATTAAATTATATTATATTATACTGTTGAAATCAGAAATTAGCTTAATCATATTTTTCTTGCAATAAGATTGGTAACAGGGTTGAATGGTTGAGCTAGATGATTACAGATAGTAATGTGTTTAATGCTATTTCATTTTGACACTGTTATTGTTTCACTATATCATGTCACTATAACAACATGAGATTTTATTAGTATACTATTAAAAGTAGTGGAGAAGTGGGATACCAACATGTACCCTATTTTTGGAAAGTGGCTTATATTTTAGCACCAAAACAAACTTTAATGGCAGTTAACCTCAGTTTTAACCCTCAGTGGCAGTATGATTACTGTGTTATAGACTTAGCATTGCAATATCCATACCACCGCAGAGACCCATGTTCCCTGACAGTGCTGAAATTAGCAGTGGTGCACGGAAACTTCAGGGATGATTCAGTGGATTGTAAGTCATGTTATTATCCTGCTGTATAGGGGGTGCTGCTTTCTGATACACAGCACTGTATTGAACGAGGCTTCCATGCGCACATGCCTAGTGCCACAGCTAAATAATCCCAATCATTTAAAGCTTTTATTTTTACTTGGAGAATAAATTCAATTATAAATGCCCTTTGTGTTTGGCCACATATTTTAGTATTTCTCATTTTTGTGGGGGAGGAAAGAATAGTTTGGGGTTTTCAGGGTGGGGTGTTCTGGGCTCAAATGTGGTAGGAGGGAGGACCCGTGATATTGGCTTTCTTTGAATGGCGACTAGATCCCCCGTACACATCCACACATGTTCTCCTGGGAGATGACTGTAACTATATTCCAATTCCAATAAAAAGTAAGCAGATTCTTTAATTAAAGAGTTAAGGATGATGAAAATAAACCTGGCACCATTTTTAGTGACATCTGTGCTTTATATGAAGAAAGGAAAGAATGAATGGAAAAGCTGATGATGATTATCTCAGCCTTTTGGATCAGAGAGGAACCCCATAGGGTTGAAAATGGTGAAAACATGATGTTTCCTCTTCACAATCTTTAGCGTTCTTTTGTTTATAAGCTCAATGGTGGCTTGTTCAGTAGTTCACCCAAAAATGAATATTCTGTCATTGTTTACTCACCCTTGTGTCGATCCAAACCTTTCTTCTGTGATACATTTTTGGTGAACTTTTTCTTTATAATCTGGAAGAGAGCCGGACGCTTCTTTGCACTTTACAAGAGCAAGAAAAGGCCATTGAGAGCCGCCTACATTTATGTTTGCCAAATTCCTCCTGTAAGTGTTTCCTATTAATGATGACATTGCAAAGAGCGTATTAAATTTATTATGTCCATCATGGAGGCTGACACCTCAGGAAAGCCAGTGCAAATGGACTACATTAACTTTCTCTCTCTCACAGACAGCGAGCGATGGCTTAGTATCATCTCTCCGGTCTTGGCAGTGTGTTTGAATGCAAGCACAAGAATGGCGTCACTCTTTGTGACATACTTCTGAAAGGAGCAGAAGTTCAGAATGAGATCCTCCCTTCAATCCCATTCCCAAATTTAGCATCTGCTGGATACTAACTATCAAGCTTGGTGGTGTCTTCCATTCATTGGCAACAGTCACAGATGACAGTAACAGATATTTCACCAGTCTCTCATTGGACTCTTTGTAGGGGTCATACATTTTTAGATGTTCCTTGTGATTCGTAATGTTTGTAATTTTATTTTATGGAATAGTAATAAATAACTTGTTTAATCTATTTTAGTATTTATAACACATTATATTTATAACAACTTTCCCACATTTTACTCTTATTACCTTTTCTGGTGTTTAAGAATTGAACGCAGAATAGGTTTTTGATGTGAAATTATCACTCAAAAAAATTTGGTGCTATATAGTACTAAAAGTTTTTTTTTTTTGGCTCGTAATCATAGGGGAATTACTTTTGGTGCTCTATAGCACCAAATATAGGTGCTTCAGTGGTTCTGCAGCGGTTCTTTGGGGTGTTTAAGGTGCTATATTGCACCACTGCCGTACAAAGAACCTGTTAAGCCCCTTTAAAGGTTCTTTACGAGCCAGAGAACCACTGTTGGTGCTGTTTAGCACCATTTTTTTAAAGAAATGCAATTCAATATGGCACCACGTATAGTTCTACATAGCACCATTTGACAAAGGTGCTTTAAAGATATATAGCACCAAAAGTGGTTCCCCAATGATTACGAGCCAAGAACTAATTTTAGTGCTATATAGCACCATTTGTTTTTAGAGTGTATTCAATGAGCTATTGTAAGAAACTTCGGAATGAGGTGTTTTTGCATCTACATTTACATGATTGGCCATTTTAGAAGGAAGTTTTGTTTTCTGGAAGTGTTCAGGATGTTTTCATCAAACTTTTTTATTTCAAAAGAAAGAAAACTTGTATTTTACAGTGTATGATAGAGTATGCTATTTACAGTATATGACTTCTGTTTGCAGTCCACCCAAAGTAATAAATCTGTGCTCTGCATTTTCTTCCTCTGTAATTTAAACTGATGCGGTTATGCGGTACAAGGAATAAGCAATAAGGGCTAATGAATTGGGCTAGATTATGTAATTTTCTTCAGCAGAGCAGCTCTGCTAGAGTTTTAGTCCTTGTGATAGAAAGTCATTGTCCCGTTGCCTCTCTGCATATACAAACACATTGAGCTAAACAGGTTCTGCATGCCTGACTGTGAGTATAGAGCATTTGTGTGAATGATTTCAGGCCTGTTTTTTGAGTTGGTTGTTATGTGAATAACTGTGTGCAGTGCTTGTTTAGGCTAATAGGTCTTTGGTTCATGTGTTCTCCTATTTCAGCCCGGATCTTGATTGCAATGTTTCATTTAAAACGTGACCACATGTAAGGATTCTTATTTTAAAAAAGAAGAAACACCATGACTCATACACAAAATCAGTCATGCTGAAAATATTTATAGTTAATTCTGCTTAATTGTTTGTACTGTCGTTTATATGGAAGCTTGATTGAAAGCTTGATTAAAAAAAGGTAATAAAACATTTTTATCTTATAATTCATACTTTTATCATGCAATTCCAAGTTTATACCTGACAATTCAGACCTTTTTTCTTGCAATTCTGATGAAAAAAAGTCATCACATCACTGGAGATTATGCATTTTCTCGTCCTAATCTAGGATTTCATGCACATTTAACTTCCTTTTCTTTACTGCACAGGTGATGAAGACCTATCACATGTACAACATGGACAGCATCAATGCTGAAAGCAAGCTGAAGGATGCAGAGAAGCAGGAGGAGAAACAGATGAGCCGCAGCGTCCGACATGAGGACAGGCAGACCCCACGCTCGCCCGACTCTCTCACAAACATCAAGATCGAGGAGAAACATGTGCGCCGCAGTTCCGTCAAAAAGATCGAGAAGATGAAGGAGAAGGTGAGCAGAGAGATCAGAGGGTTCAAATGAGAAGGGATGGGGCGAGAAAAGAGTTAATGGAAGGAGAAATCAGTTTCTTGGACAGTTAAACAGAGAATGTGGAGGAAAGGTGAACGTGGGCAGGAGAAGAATGAACAGATGGAGGGAGATTTCAGGGAAATGGGAAAGGTGATAGAGTTGGAGTTGAGAGAGAGAGGCTGAAAGATACAGAGCACAGGGAGCAATGAGCTGGTGAGAGATACAGAGGATGCCGTCACTGCCAGATGGTGTTGAGGGTCCTAAACCTGATCCTCAACAGCTTTAATGACCTGCTGACAGTGGTTTATTCAATTTATAACATCAGATACAGAATCTATGCTTATCAGGCCTAAATAATACTATGCTTATCACACAACGCTGTGAAATACTTGATTCTCATAGGTCACGCCATTCTGCATTCATAAAAAATTAAAATAAATAAATAGGTTTCCATATTCATTATAGATAAAAAATTAAATACTGTAAGTGACTTTTCATGTCATAATTTAAATTAAATTAATAATAATTTGAATTAAATATATAATACATTAAAAATATAGTAAATTGAATATATTATAAACAATATATTATATACATTTACATAGAAAAGTAATATAGAGAGAGTGAGAGAAGTCACAACTGGTGACCAACAATGGTCTTTTCTTGTCATTTTACATATTTAATTTGTAAGTTGCAATGTAACACAGCATAAAGTACAATCAGCTGGTCATTATCACAAAATAAACTCTTATGGTGAAACATGGTTTAATTATGCACTCTTGTATTTCTGAGATTCCAGGCTGCAAAATTCTTGAAATTTTCAATTCGATGTGGTATTCCCAAGCATTAACGGCAGCTTCATTTATCAAGTGAATGGCTCCTCCATGACTGTATACACTGTGTTGTAGAATGTCATTTGATGATGTAATGAGATGACATGGGGGCAGGGGTCAGGCATTAGCATGTCTGGGCCAGATATTGTTGTCAATCCATGTCTTTGTTCTTCTGGAGTCCTCTGGTTACGTCTCTGTCCAGTACCACCAGCTTACGAAATAATTGATGGGATCATTGCTGGGTTGTTCCAGGACCACAAGACCAACAGCAGCTCTATGTGTGTCCCACTAGAGAGTGCCTGTGGTCACCCCAGCAGCATTTACAGATGGAAATGTATTACAGTTTGTGGTGGCAGCTCTAACATGAGCCTATTCAGAGAGGGCTAGTAGAAGTTAAACAGCATGCCATCCATCAAGAGCTCATGTTTAGCGTAAGCTTTAAAGGTTTTGTTCGCTCAAAAATAAGTCATGTCATTGTTTATTTACCCTCATGCTGTTCCAAACTTTTATTTTTACTCACAAATTTTAAAACAGATGTTTTTCCCCCATACTTCTATGACTATGCTTGACTTTAAGATATTTTGTTGCATGAAGGTTGTAAACACTGACACTTAAAGCCTTTGTTCGTTATGAACTGTGAAAAAAAAATGAATCTGTCATTTTCCCAACCACAGTCTCATCCTCCTGGTTTTATTACATTTTTCTTAGCGGCAAGCAAAATACACTGAAAACAAGCTGAAAGCCATCAAGGCCAGGAATGAGTACCTTCTGGCTCTGGAGGCCACCAATAGCTGCGTCTTCAAATACTACATCCACGATCTGTCTGACATCATAGATGTAAGTTCACCTTTATCTCATCACTCCAGCGAGCCAGTTCAGGAATCTCCATGTGTTTCTAGTGTATTGTTCTAGAGAAATGTTTACCACTGTTTTTTTAGCTAAATCACAAATATTCCTTCTTAAAGCTTTTGATATTTGATGTTATAATGCAGTCAAGCTTAACTTGTTTGAACCTCTGTTATTTTAGTATTATTTATAGATTTATGTTTATTCATATTTTAAATGGGCTTCTATTAGTGCTTTTGTAATTTTTTACTAGCTTTGTATATGTATAAGTTATAATATTTTTAGTTCTTAGTATCTTTAGTATGATTTTACTATCTTTTTCATTGTTTTAGTTTAACAACACTGGTTTGAACTAGTTTGATCTAAGGGATTTTAAAACTCACAATGCCATGAATATCAGTATAGATTGCAAGCTCAGGACAGCTGATTGGGATTAATCTTAAAATTTTGATGAAGTTCCTTTTTAACAGTTCTCACCGAACTGTCGTATGATGGTCTTCTCATTCATTTTGCATAAGAATATAATCCCTAAGTAATTACATTCCACCATTGAGAATGTGTAAATGACATCCCTTTTGTTAAACAGAACATTTTATTTGTTTTTGTCCTTATGTGAGCACTAGCAAACTTTTTCGTACCCCTGTATTTTATTTTTTATTTCCAGTATTCTGTGCAGCCCTAAATGGGCATTTAAGTTAAATGCCCTAAATATGCCCATGTACAGTGTCCCACAATGTAGGAATATCTTCTGACAGTTTGCTGCCTCATCAGCTTTCTTTCTTCAAGTGTGACCCTGAAGGTGAACTTGTAGCATCCCCCCATGTGAGCTCTGCAAGAGGGCCCACTTGTCCCACCAAATCAACATCAGACTCCTTATAAGGCACCCTCAAAGTGCTGAAATCTCCTTCTCGTATTACCCTCAACTTCAGCACACAGGGGCCCATGCAACATGGCGTCCTCTTTTTGAGTGAGGAACTGTGAATGATGGATTTAGTTTGAGTAGTCTTCATTTGAAGCAATCAGAGCATGGAAGTAAAGTTTTAACCATGCATTGGTTAATAAATGAAAATGGGTTTCGGGGGGGTACAAAGGGCACACTATTTTTATTGTTATTTTATCACTAATTATTTCATTTTTAGCACTAATGAAAAGTATTAAAAATCCGTTGAATGAAAGTAATTTACAATTTCACATATGTTGTGCTTTACACTGGATTTGAATGCCTTTCTCAATTAACAGCTTTTACATTCACAGCTCAAAATACCAACCGATTGCTCCCCTTTTTTCCCCCTCTCTCAGTGCTGTGACCTGGGCTACCATGCCAGCCTGAACCGTGCACTGCGTACCTACCTCTCAGCTGAGTATAACGTTGAGACTTCCAAGCACGGTGGCTTAGAGACTATTGAGAACGCTGCGGAGAACCTGGAGGCCAACGCAGACAAGCAAAGGCTCATGGAGACCTACAACAACGTCTTCTGCCCTCCGATACGCTTCGACTTCCAGTCTCACATGGGCGATATGGTCAGTCGGTGTGATTATTATTGCTTATGACATGACATTGGTGAAATTAAGTAATGAAATATGCAGTGATGGTAATTATTTTCATGCCCCAAGCAATATACCAACAGCAGACTCACAATGTGGGTAAACAATGACTCACAGACATTCTTAGGCAACTGAGTGCAGCTTTACTGATGCCAAGTGCTTTTGCTCCAAAACATCAAACATCTTGATGATATCAAGAAATCAGCTTCGCTAAATACCAGTCGGAACTTTTATGATCAGCATTGTCTCTCTGAGACTGTGTCCTGCTGTTACGTGTGACTCTTGCAAGACTGTGTCTCATTGCATGTCCAAACAAACCCAGACACCTCAAGAGGAATGAAGCATTGCTCAATCAGATTGTTGCACAGTGACAGACATGCCTGCTGAGAGACCACAGTTGCTTCAGCCCTGTATTATTATAGGTTGTCATTTAGACTGTCCTGAATTATGTTTTATCTTATTCATCTTATGGCAAATTGACTGCTAACCTTGCAGGTGCTGTAATTTATATATTGAATAATGCAGAAATTGTCAGTATTATCTGACAGATCTTACAAAATGTTGTGTCTTAAAATATCACAACTGGTCTTGGTATTTTAAACTTATAGTCAAACTTATAGTTTAACTCATGCCATTGGCTGAGCTGATGTTGCTGTGTTGGATTCCCAAACAAAGCAATGTTTTAAGAGCATCACAGAGACACAGTGTGAATATTAAACTGGGATAGAAGGAGCATTCAATTAGCATTGAAAAAATTTGACACTTACAGCTCAACCTAAAAGTAAACATTTTTAATTGGACTACTTTTTTTTCTGTGAAATCAATCAACAGTGTTTTCTGCTGTGCTGAACTTTATGATGATGCTTTTGTAATTAGCCAACCTTGCGTCAGGGGTCCTGGATGTTTGTATGTGTGTGATGAACAGAGCAGCTGGTTTTCCCCAGTGCACGTGTGCCCTGTCGTGTGTTCAGCCCTCAGGGAGAGGGTGGACCACAGTGAGCCAGATGTTCCCCAGCTGTTATGGGCAAAAAATAGAGGGAGCGAGTGGGAAAGAAAGTGCGCAAGAGGCAGATAGAGGCTTGCTCGGGCCATATTCGGAGCATATGGGGAAATCAGCTTTATCACTGCTGGAGATGGGCTTGCTTTAGTTCTCCTTCATTCTGTTGTTGAAGTTCTCAAGCACTTTCTTCTGTCTTTCTTCCTCAGATGGGACATTTGTGTGCCCAGCAGCCCGTGCAGGGAGAGCTGATCCAGAGATGCCAGCAGCTGCAGTCCCGCCTGTCCACACTGAAAATAGAGAATGAAGAGGTGACGTACACATGGTCCAACAAATACAATGTGCACAACACATTCATTCTTTATTTATATTACATCTGTCAAACTTTAAACTTTTTGTGCACTTCTTCATATCAGAGCATTGCATGAGTAAAAGTAATTTTGATTCAGCTGTCATCTTTACACATACATTCCTAATTCCACAGATAAATCAAACCCATGACAAGTATTGTGGCTAATTTTATAAAATGTTAAGCTACCAATGAAGAGCGTAGCTCTGTTTAATATTAGTATTAAACATTTATGTTGAAATCCATCAACAGAAAAAGTGGGAAAATAAGGATTAAATAGAATTAGTTGGACTAGGAGGTAATGTAACAGTGTTTCAAATAAAGCATTAAACTTTCTCCATGTTGTTTTTTTTTATTTAATATATCTTTCTCTCAGACGTTTGTGATATTAAAAACAAAAACTTAGATTGACAGTTTCTCTGACAATGGGAAAAAACACATTTACTTAATCGGTTATTTTGACCTGTTTTTCAGTAAACATATTTAAACATCCTTTAAAAATAATTATTCGAAGTGCATTACATTTTAAGTGGGCCTAATCTTGTTTTTGCTCTAAAATATTAATCTAACAAAATGCAGTGAAGTTATTCTCATGAATAATATAAAAATCAATTAACCAGTGGTCTGAGAAACAAACTTAATTCAAGACATTAAAAATCATCATATGCTATATGCAATTTTCATATGCAATTGTGTTACTTATCTTCTTTTAAGGATGTTTGGATGCATTTAATGGAAAACAAGACAGAAATAACAACCAAGAAAATGATTTAATGCAGTGCACCAGTCTGTAAAATGAAATATCTTGATTGAGTGATTACAGCAGGAGAAATTGTTGTTGCTTCATTTCACTCATGTATTTTGTATGTTGTAATATTGCCAACATCTAGCAACTATAATGTACATACTCTTTCTCCAGGTTAAGAAGACGATGGAGGCCACTCTACAGACCATCCAGGACATGGTGACCATTGAGGACTTTGATGTGACTGACTGCTTCCACCACAGTAACTCAATGGAGTCGGTCAAGTCCACTGTGTCTGAATCTTTCATGAGCAAACCCAGCCTGGCCAAGAGACGAGCCAACCAGCAGGAGACAGAACAGTTCTACTTCACGGTAAATGAGATGAGGAAGGAGAGAAATCAGTTTAATACAGGGTCACAGGGTTGAAGAAATGGTGTGGAGGATTGGACGGTGGGAAATCTGAAAGGACAGAAAGAGAAATGGGAAAGGAAGGGTGATGAAGGGAGAGATAAGAGATTGAGTGTTTGAGATACAGCTTAATGTCCTTTCTACTCTATCAGAGTCTTTTAAGAAGCCTTTGATTGAAAAGACTGCAGTTAGAGGAGACTGCTGATGTTGATTGCTGTTTATTGATCAGTGCTTGTTTGTAGACAACTGAAACTGTTACATTGTAATTCGACAAATACAATTACAGAGGGATTTGTTCTCCAAACATCCCCAGATACCCAGAACACAGCAGCAGCAGTATAGCAATGGCCAGGGAGCCACTAATAGCACTTTGTGGCAACTTTGTAAGGGAGAATGGGGTCACATAGGAATGTTATAGTCAACTCATTTTAAATAAATTCTTGTTTTCTGTATCTGTAGTTTTTGTATGATGCATTTAAACATCTAGTTCAAAACCCCCAAGATAATAATATGTATTTATTTATATATTAGTCAATTGAGTTTAATTACTGAAATAAATGAACTTTTCCACGACATTCTAATTTATTGAGATGCACCTGTATATTAGTGCTGTCAAAGTTAACACGTTAATAAAGCGTTAACAAAAATTAATTTTAACGGCACTAATTTTATTTACGCGCAATTAACACAGCGCGTATTTTCTGTTTGACCCGTGAGCCCATCCCGTAGTTGGAGAAATGGAGAAGCACAGTGTTGCCAACTTAGCAACATTGCAGACCGCTTTAGCGACTTTTTTCCCAAAAAGAAAAAACACCCAAACCTTATTTCGTTTCTGAGAATCTCCGATACTGCTTACATTTAGTACATTTAGAACAAATGAAAATGTGCGATTAATCGCAAGTTAGCTCATGACAAGCATGCGATTAAATATTTTAATCGATTTACAGCCCTAATATATATACACACACAGTGCCCTCCATAAGTATTGGAACATTAAAGACAAAATAGCTCTGTTGGCTGTGGAGTCAAGACATTTGCTAATATGATTAAAAGATGAATATGAGACAAAACTACAGAATGTCACATTTTATTATTAGCCGTTTCAACACATACATGTTTTACCAAGTAAAAAGAACAGCACTTTTAGAGTTTATCCCACTCATCGATGTGAGCATAAGTATTGGGACAGTTGAACATAAGGCAGATATAAAAGATTAAAAGCTATTATTTAGTTGCAGATCCCTTGTGCACAATCAGAGCAGTGAGTCTATAACCCATAGACATCACTTGGTCTCATCCTTTGAAATACTTTTCCAAGCCTTTAATGCAGCCAATTCCATTAGTTACTTGTTTTGGGAGTTTCTGCCTTTACTCTCCTCTTCAGCTGGTGAAATTCATGTTCAATCAGATTTAAATCTGGAGATTGACTTGGGCAATCTAAGACTTTCCATTTCTTTGCCCTTATAAATTCCTTGACTGAACTGGCAGGGTGTTTTGGGTCATTGTCCTGATGCAATATGAAGCACTTCCCAATGAATCTGGTGGCATTTTCTTGAATATTGGTGGGCAATATGGTTTTGTACCCTTCCAAATTCATTCTGCTACTGTCATCATACATTAAGTTATCAGTAAAGTTGAGAGGATCTGTACCAGAGACAGCCATGCATGCCCATGCCATGACAACACCTCCACCATGCTTTACAGATGAGGCTGTATGCTTGGGAACATTTGCAGTTCCCTTTTTTTCTCCACATTTTTGCTTTCCCATCACTTAGATAAAGGTTCATCTTTGTTTCATCAGTTCATAAACACAGTTCCAAAGCTCTTCTGGCTCACCTTTGTGCTTTTTTGCAAACTCTAATCTTGCCTTTCTATTTTTGGTGCTGGTCAGAGGTTCGCATCTTGCTGTGTAGCATCTGTAATTCTGTGTCAAAGTCTCCGGAGGACAGTAGATTGTCAGAGCATCACCCCAGCTTTCTGGAAGTTGTTGGTGGTTTTACAGACACGTCTTTTAGGGTTCATTTTCACAGCTTTTATGATTTGTCTGTCATCAAACTCTTGATTTCTCCATGCCCTTTGTTTTTGCTATAGCTCTAATTGACTACCTCTTTTCTTTTAGCATCCAAATTGCTTGCT
This sequence comes from Gymnocypris eckloni scoliostomus, assembly GCA_027564155.1. Taxonomy (NCBI): domain Eukaryota; kingdom Metazoa; phylum Chordata; class Actinopteri; order Cypriniformes; family Cyprinidae; genus Gymnocypris; species Gymnocypris eckloni. The sequence goes on along the minus strand of CM050431.1, from coordinate 11,824,719 downwards.
TTTCTCTCAAAATCAGCTCCCTCGTCTTCATCCTGGTTTGAGTGTGTTATCATCGAATGCAAGATTCAGAATACAGAAGTTATGGATATAACTGATACGGCATATTCCCTGCTTTTAATACCTGAAGAATTAATGCAACAGGACACAGCTGGTCTCTTAGAAAGACCTGTGAGGCAACTGTCCCAATACTTATGCTCACATCAGATAGGGGATGAAACTCTAAAAGTGCTGAACTTCTTAGCTGGTAACATCTATGAGTTGAATCACCCAATAATAAAATGTGACATTCTGTAGTTTCTCTCATATTCATCTTTTAATCATATTTGTAAATTTCTTGACTCCACAGCCAACAGAGCAATTTTGTCTTTACTGTTCCAATACTTTTTTAAGACCTTGAATTTCCATTCACTCTGGCCTAACATTACACATATGATCAATGGAAGCACACGATTAGCAAGCAGAGGTTTGTCACTTGATGTTGTGCAGGCTGTTTTATCACATCCTCTTCATTAGATCATATACTGATGTATTCCTCCCTATATCTCCCTCTCTCCTCTTTCTCTTTAACTCCCTATGTACGTTCAGCTTGTCTCTTTCTGCCAAAAGCACTAGTGCATGGCTCCATGTGTTGGCTATCCTTCCTGAGTCTGCATGACTGCAATGCTGGTATGGCTGTGATATATGATGGATGAAATTGTAAGCATCTGTCTACCCAGCTCCCTCATTCCCTCCGCAGTTCAGGTTTCTCTCCATCCGTCTCCTGACTATCTGTCTCTCCGCTGTCAGGTTTCCATCAGGTCAGGGTTCTCGCCCCCAAAGAGCCATAAGCTATTAGAGCACATAGATCCAGGGCCTCCCTGTGCTCCAGTGGATATGAAATTAATGTTTACGCCAACAAGATGTATAGTCTCGACACTACACAGCAAATTGAAAGGGGTGGAGGAAGGATCCTTTGCCAGAAAGCCGAGGAAAGGAAGAAGATTGATTATACTGCTCACGTAATAGCTATTCAAATGAAATGTCTCAGCAGTGTTTGTTCATAAGTGTTGAGATGAACTTAAAGTTGGGCTGGAGTTGAAACTTTTTATATCCTCTATTTCAGAAACTGAAGGAGTTTCTGGAGGGCAGGAACCTCATCACCAAATTACAGGCTAAACATGACCTGATCCAAAAGACTCTGGGAGAAAGTGAGTAATCTTTCTCGAGTGACTTGTACTGCATGTGGATTTATGAGCTGTAGTTTGGGCACATTTTAAATGGAAAAGCTAATGTTATCAATTAGATGGTGTGCGTGTAATAATGCTTTTTTTTTTTTAAAGCAACACATTCATTTGGAGTAAATCATATTTTAGACACAATAGTACCAGTTATTTTTTGCTTAACAAGTGAAAATACTTCAAAACGAAGTCAAAGCAGAATCCACCTTTGAGCGTCTCAGCACAACCCTGAATCAGTGAATGAGTTGGTTGAGAAAATTATTAATTGTGAGTCATTCATAAAGACAATATATTTACTGTACATGAAACCAAATTATCCAGTAATTGGATTCACAAATCAGTCGGACTGAAAAGACTTTGTCAACACCTAAATCAATCCAACTGAGTTTGATCTTAATTCATTTTTTATTCGTTTTAAAAGGGTGGTGTAGACAAAATAATCTGATTAATAGGAAACAAGAAAGATATGGAAGCCCGTTTCTGTCACTGAATAATACCAAAAAATCAATTGCGACTCTATCTCACAAGAAATGTGAGATAAACTCGCAATTAACTTTTTTTATTATTCAGTGACGGAAACAAGCTTCCATAGAAATACGCATGTAACCATATCCGTGTGTGGGATGTTGTAGGGTCAGGCAGAGAGGGTACTGGGTTTGTGTGTGTGTGTGTGTGTGTGTGTGTGTGTGTGTGTGTGTGTGTGTGTGTGTGTGTGTGTGTAAGCTTGAGGATGGTACTGATGTCATCAGTCTTAACAGAGCATGAAGCTTTAACAGCACAGTACCACTCTGTACTGCTGTCCTCTGGACCTTAGCATGATCTTATCCACTCCCTCATAGGCAGTCCTGGATGGTGGAGGTCAAAGGGCATGTGCCATGCTACATAACAAAGAAAATGTGTCTGTGTAAGAAAGAGAAGAGCACAGTGGGGATTTCCTGGAGTGTTTTTCACTCTGATGTTCCTCCCACGTTCATTCTTCCAGACTGAACGGTACTGTCAGCCAGTCAGTTCGGACTGGCAGTGAACAGGAAGTGAAACTGAGAGAATCAGACTAAAGGCACGGAGTATAATGACGAGATAATTGTGTGTGATGGAGAGAGCAATGTTGTTGATGATTACTCTATAGTAAAATAAGCATGCTAGCTGAGATGATCTGTTCATTTTGACCTAAAGTAGTGCTTTTGTAGAGTTTAACTTACTCCTCCATTACTCCAGTCTTCAGTGTCACATGATCCTTCAGATGTCATTCTAATATGCTGATTTGGTGCCCAACATTAGATTTTTATAGTATGAAAAATGTGTAATTATTTTGAGATTTGCCAAAGATAACATTAGTAGTAATTCCTAGTGATTACATTTAAATGAGCGTTAGATAACGGCAAATGTAATCTGAATGGAAAAAGTATAGGAAAGGCATGTTAAATTAAATATCCAATATTAATCAATACTGATAATAGACTCCAGTTCTGAATGGACAAACATCACTTACATTTTGTTCAGAGCACCTAATCATTTTTCAACTGGGATTTTGATTGATTTTAAATTGACGTAATTTGTTGAGCGAATTGGAAACACCTCGGTTATTCGCAAGCTGACTTTCTTATTTTGTCCAATGACAAAAACAGATTTGAATGTCAAAATGCCTCGGTAAACCCAGCCTTTGCTGTGAAATAGTACTGAGTACAGTGTGCACACCCCAGCTGCTGTTCCTGAGTAAACTAACAGAATGTTCCAGCACAGATTGAAGGAAACAAAGTGGTTTAGATGATTAGCTCACTGAAGTCTGTTGCACGTTTAGCACACGTTGTGATACCGCTGAATGTGTTTGGAGTGTAATGTGTGGATATGAGGTCACGTCTCACAGGAAGATCCTCGTGACAGACAAGAAGCGGGACGAGTGTTTTATTCCCAAAAGGAAACTGTGTCCAGCTGTGGCCTCTTCCTCACACATCCAGCCTCCGTTTAACTGTTTTTCTCTTTTTTTTCCTCGTATCTCTCCATTCAGGTCAGAAGACTGACTACTGCCTTGCCAGGTGAGTGCTGTGGGAAAACCAACAAAACCAAACAAGACACAAACATTTACCCCTCAAGAATTAATTTAGCACACATGCAGATGTCTTCAGGGTCATTTATAGAAGAATATCTTGTCTAGACATATTCATTTTTTATTCATATCTGCTGATTTATTTATTGAGGCCAGAGGTAGGTGATTTACTCTACAGTTATAATGAAGTACTGAAATGGGAACGGACTTTTAAACAAGAGTTCACTGAAGAGACAAAACACGCTTTCACAACAAACACTACTAAAAGCTTTCTGTGTGTGTGTTTAAGACCAGTGTATTAAACTAGGACCTTTCTCAGGAGGGTTATTTCTACTGGTCTGATGGCCACAGGCAGTTTGTAAATTGAATGTGGAGGGAAATTAGACAGAAAAATGATCCATCGTAATGACAGAGCTTTCTTTTCTTTCCATCTCTCTTGCTTGTGTCCATCAGCGGACGGAGGAACTCCACTGTTCGGAAACAGGTAATTATCACCTCTCACTGGTAGAACTGACTCGGAATTGATTCTGGATCATTCCGCTAAAGATCATAATCACTTACTGTTATTGAAATCAATATACAGGATAAAATATTACAGAGATGTGCAGTGCTGGGAAAACATGTCATAAAATAGTGTGCTGACATGAAAACAAACAAAACTATACATCATTTTAAACGTCAAGTACAAAAAGGTGTTAGCTGGTCACTTTATATTTAAAGGAAACGTGTTCACTCAGGACAGTTTATCATACAATTGAAACTGCTACAGCGAACAAGATGTGCACTGTGTGTTTATGTATGGGTTGCATGTTTGTTTTTGTATTTCTTTGTGCATGTATTTATTTATATTGACGATTTCCTTTTTTGTTTGTTTTATTTTGTTTATGCTCATTCTGATGTGGCATTTTATTTACTCGGAGCAAATGACACTGATACTAGGTTATTATTATTCATTCTTTTTATTTTTATAATTATTTTTATTTAGCTGGAATGAAAGCGATTATTTGTATAGAGACGATACTTTTTAGATTTTCAGTCTCTCCCATACCAACCAATACAATTTAAAAAAAAAGAAATAATAATATAATTAAATGAATTTGATTAATAATTGTATTAATTAAATTATTCTAAAATAAATAAATGTAATACATGAAATAAAAATAACAAATATAAAATACAATAAAAATAAATAGTATGAACACTGTTTATTCATTTAATAATAGTATTCATACTATTTATTTATTAAAAAAATATTATTATTTATTACATTATGAATATATATATATAACCAAGGACATCAGAGTTCAATGAAGTCACTCTCCTGATAAACTATACATAAACCAATTTTGTTGTATTTCTATTGGCGGAAGAGAGAAGACATTTCTTATGAATGCTTTTATGCAGAATCTTTGCCCAGAATTTGTCAATGAGAAAAATGTTGAAAAATTATTTGAAAATCATTTTGGAATTGAATCGAGATAATATGAATCACAGTCGAAAACTCCCAACCTTACTTCCATGTGACGTGTATTTGTATGAATACTGTCTGTGGACAGTTTTTGCTGTAAATTGTTACTCAGTGCATTTCTCTTTAGGATATGTAATATAACAGTAATAAAGCAGTGCCACGCTGCACTCATAGTGGCTGTGGGATACATTTGTAAAATGGGCCAGTGAGATAAATTTAGTGTGCAACCTACAACCTAAACCCTACAGGGGTTTACCACCCTACAGTATGGGCGAACAAAGAGAAGGACCCACTGCAGCACCTCATTTACCCACCCCAATGTTCATATCGCCCTCTAGTGAGGGACAACGATATAAGAACAGTTTTCTGTGACTAGAAGACAAACAATATGATAAACCAAAGATTTAATTGGGGGTACAAATGATGCTTTATACTCCTGTAAGTATGTATACGAGTTTGTGAGCTGGACTCCAAGCAGTAAAGTTCAGGCTATACGTGGCCCAAATTCAGCTTCACCATTTCCTGCTCACCCAAATAAACAAAAGGAATCTGTGGAGATAAGCTGTCTCCTAGCAACCGTTGCCCTGTTCCCCATGACTCAAACTGTGCTGCTTTTTCATCCCTCCTAAATTCTGTCTGATTCCTGCATCCCTTTGCAAATATTATTATTATTTAAGTACTCTGCCGAGAAACAGAGACCCTTGTTCAGAAAGGTTTCCTGTGCTGCAAACCCCACTGAAACATCTGAACAGACCTGCATATTTTCTCCTTCATATTTTGTTTTCTATTTTTTTTATTTCCTTCTTTTAGGAGTCCAGCCAAATCATTCCCCTGATGGTGGAGAGCTGTATTCGCTTCATCAGTCGACACGGTGAGCTTTCTCTCTCTCACATTCCTTTTCTTTCTAAAGGCACTATTGCTGTGCTGCTCTCTAGACTTTTCCTGATGAAATGAACAAATTGTTCTGTTCTGCTTCATTTATTTTTCTATCATACAGTATATACCACTTCTATTCCTTTAGCACTAGCCAGGGTTTCCAGTGTTTTTTGTTTTGTTTTTTTGTTTTTTTAGAATCTGAGGATTCAACTTAGTTTAGCTCCTAATTTATTTATTTAATATAGCATTTATTAATTGTGTCATGGAAAATCTGGAAATATCAGGGAAATTAGTGATCTCCAAAAGTTATTGGAATTAATTAAAGTTTCTAGTGAACATGATTTTTTTTTTCTGGTTGTGCTCTGCTCAAAATATTTGATAGTGTAGAAATTCAGATTTTTTTTTTAAATGTTTGTTAAAATAATCCTTATTCAGACATCATAAACGATTGGGAAAATCATGGTGAAATCATAGATACTCATTGGCCAAATGAGTGGAAACTCTGTTTTGAAATGTGTATCTTTAACTAGGTTGTCTGATAGACAAATGAGTCAGAAACTCTAGTAACTGCTCTGACTGATTCAGCAGCAATTCATCATATAAACAACAACAGAAATCTTTTTAAATGATTCATCCAAAGAAAAAGAAAATAAGAGTCATAAAAATAAAGGTTCTTTCCATGAAAAACCAACATCCATGGAACATTTCCATTACACAAAAGGGTCTTTATAGTGTGTGTGTGTGTGTGTGTGTGTGTGGGGGTCTTTTATGTTTATAAAAGAGGTTATTTCAAGAACTGTTCTCTGAAAAGTGTTTTGAGGAATCAAAAATATTTCTGCCATGGAATTGCTTAAAAAAGAAAACCCTTTGGAACCTTTTTGTAAATAAGAAACATTGTAGTGTGTATGTATATATATATATATATATATATATATATATATATATATATATATATATATATATATATTACATTTAGCATTTTATCATACAATTCAAAATTATTTATTTATACAATTATAATAATTATGTATTAGTATTCATTAATAATTAATTGTTTTGCATTAATTAAGAAATTGTATCCAAATCACATTAAACTTAGACAAACTAACAATTTTACTTTTTTTTTGCTGTGACACTGAAGATTCAGTAGACCCAGCTCAGTTAAAATACTTAGGATTATATCAGTATCTGCTATGAAGTACAAAGAGTTCAAGTGCCAGAGTAAACCAGTAAGACACTTCCTGTCTGGGTCTGTACAGGTCTCCATCACGAAGGCATATTCAGGGTGTCCGGCTCTCAAGTGGAGGTCAATGATATTAAGAACGCCTTTGAAAGGGGTGAGTCTCTCTGGACTGTCATATGCTACACCTTTTTTCTTATTTCGAATCAAGTCTGCATTCTTAAAGGGTTCTTACTTTCTTGTGTCTCAGGTGAGGACCCGCTGGCTGGGGACCAGAACGATCACGATATGGATTCCATCGCTGGAGTGTTAAAGCTCTACTTCAGAGGCCTGGAGAACGCCCTCTTTCCTAAGGAAGTCTTCCATGACCTAATGTCCTGTGTCTGTGAGTGTCCGCTTTATATTCTACACCCACGGTACACGTGCGCACAGCAGACCAGATTAGACAATGGAGAAGCTTTTGTCCTAAATAAACACGTTTCTTGTTCATGTTGTTTTTTCCAGCCATGGAGAACCTCCAGGACAGAGCTGTCCACATCCACAAAGTCCTGCTGTGTCTACCCAGCAGCACTCTGGTTATCATGCGATACCTGTTCGCTTTCCTCAACCAGTAAGTTCCGCCGATCAAAGCTGGTCTGGAATGAATTTTCCCATCAAAGTAATTTGGTTCTTTTGTTTATATGTGATTTTTAACTCAAGATAAAGTCTGTGACAATCATTTACTCCACCTCATGTCCTTCCAACCCCGTATCACTTTCTTATGTCCAAGGAATACAAAAGTAGATGTTTTGTAGAATGTCACAGGTTTTCTATCCATATGAAAAGGAAAGGACAAAAATCTCCTTTAATTAAAATAAATGTGGTCCATATGGCTTGTGCTCAGTGTTCCAAGTAATTCCATAGACTACTACGTTATTATTCAATAAAAACAAATTCTGGCAAAAAACTAAATGGATTAACATTTTAAAGCAAAGAAAACGTTCACATAACATGTCCATTCGTCAAGTTTCTTTTTTTTTATACCCCTGATGAGTTTGCATCCCTGAAGATATGAGATTTTCAGTGAATAAAGAAATTATGTTAGCGGTTTGGAGCAACATGAGGGCGAGTAAATGATGACAGAATTATTTGGATGAACGATTCCTTTTAAACCAGTGCCAATTTACAGTGATTTATTACAGCTAACCTTAGCCCAGCATACAAAGAGCTTATGTACAATCTAAACTTACCATTTTACAAGACCTTTTTACTACAAATGTAAATATTCTCTTACCAAAAAGAGAAGGTTGGCCTACACCCAACCTCAGCTGAGGGCTACAGCACTCAAGCCTCTTGGAACGCGTCCCTCCGTATGTCTGCCTCTCTTCCACTTTTTTCCACCCTGTGGTCCTTTTGAAAGACCCTCCAGACCACAACACGATCTTAGTTTCTACTCCAACCCGCCATTGTGCACGCAGGCTTGTCTGGATTTCCTAAAGCATCTGAACCCTTTCCAGCCCTCGTATCACAGCCAGAAGGGGGAAGTGAATGTGTGTTGAAATATGGTGTCGCCATCAAGCCACCATTAGTGCTCCCATGCTGGACGTCTGTAGCTCTGGGTGAATGGCTTCTCTGTTTGCTCTACGACCGATAGATCTTTCCTTTGCTATAAAAGTCAATGGAGGTGCCAGAATAGGTCTCTGAAGAACTGCACCTCTCTCTAATGCGCTCTAGCATGCGTTACAGCCAATCATGTGCATTGTTCATAGGTATGCATGGCATACACTCAGATACACATCAAGAGATCTCATTTTGTAATGCAGTCAGAAATAAACAATGAGAGAGGTAATTGGAAGACCTTGTGCAGTTGTAACTGTCTGGGCGGGACGGTGCTCATAAATTTGGTTTGGAGCCCCTATTGCTTTTATCCCAACCCCCCGTTACCCAAAAACACACAGGGTTATGGACTCCTCTCCCAACACTTTGGACACATCCAGGTTTTCGGTAATCAAATGAAGTGTGCATACTGTGGCGTAAGAAAGGAACAAATAAAAAGGTGAACCAGTCCAGAGCACTCTCACAGACTCGCATAAATGGGAGAAAGCTGGCTTCGGCTCATGATAAATGATCTGTTGTGAGGAAGTGTAGATATAGATTCAGTCTGGAACTCAATCTGTTTTTCACATTAGTCCAGCAGGAGCTGGTCTCTACATGAGGATAGTCATATGATCAGGGATCATTTTAACACGTCTCTGGATTGTATGACTATTTAGTATGTTTTTTGGTTCTTGTTGTTTTTTGTTTTTTATATTTGGTGCACTTCAAGCCATGCATCAGTTGTTAATATACAGAAATAAAAATGTTTTTAAGTATAGTTCTTATTTTTCTATATTTGTTTATTTAAAATTTTCCTTTATTAATTCATTATTTAGATATGTTCTTTGGAACAGTTAAAGTGCCATCTTAATGTTTTTGTGCAATTTTTAAGATAATATTGGGTTAATTTATCAGAGAACAGTGAACATGCAAATGTGTTCTTGTTATTAAAATATTAACTTAAAATTCAAATAAATATTGAAGTCAAAGATGTTTGGTCGGCAAAAAAAATAGCATACAATAATGTGTTAGGGATGCACTGAAATTAAAATTCTGGATGCACGTGGCCAAAAACCGAAAATGCTTTTTATTAATTATTTAATATTTTTTGTAAGACTTTTTAATTTAACTTAATTTTAGTGATACTGAATTTAACCACACTTGTATTCAAATGTAAACTAATTAGACAGAAAATATATTAATATTAAATATCAATAATGTATCACTTATTTAATTCTATGCAGCATAATCTGATTTTATTATTTTTTTTCAATTATCTAAATAATATATAGTCCTTCAAAGCTATTATTAGCAGAGCATAGTGTCACGAGACTGTAGCGTAATTTTACCAGCGTTACACCATGCTACATCACAGTAGCGCTATTGCAACCAGGAACAAATAAGGCACCAACAGGCATGTTATTTGAGCAGACTTTGCATATCAGTTTTGTTTTTGTTTTTTGGTTAACTCTTATTTTTCTCTCTCTTTTAACTAGTCTGTCCCAGTACAGTGATGACAACATGATGGACCCCTACAACCTAGCTATCTGCTTCGGCCCCACTCTCATGTCTGTGCCTGAGGGCCACGACCAAGTCTCCTGCCAGGCACATGTGAACGAGCTCATCAAAAGCATTATTGTCCATCACGAGACCATCTTTCCAGGGCCCGTGAGCTGGAGGGGCCCATATATGACCGTGGAGGAGCCGCTGAGGAATACTGGTGAGTCTAAAAAAACAGGAAGAAAGAAGAATGAAAACGAATCACATAATCTTGGCTAAATTCATTGGCAGCGAATACTGGCACCACATTTTATTGAAGCAGCTGTTCAGCCGAACAACAAAACCAGAAATGAGTTGATCAGATGAGCTTGATTTAATGCAGAACCAGTCAGACATGATGAATTGAGCATTATAATAAAGAGACATTAAAAAGACCAACAGAGCCCTACAGGGAGTCAGTCACTTTTTAAAGTTCCTATGTTGTGCTCATTTAAGCCGTCAGTTCAGTGGTTGAAGGCACAGATGCATTTTTCGAGTATCAGCACATGACCTAGACTCCCAAAAGATGTCACCGTGAAAGCAACCAGAATAGTGGCAGGCAGCCAGACTCAAAAACCACCATCATGAGGTTATCCTACCCTGCTCAAGGCCAAGTGCTAATGAAATGCCCTCCTGCGGCTTTTTAATAACTGTTTTGGATGTCATAGAGGAAATGACTTCAGATAGCTGTGTCATCGTGAAAAGAACGCAACGTGTCCAGATTAGGTTTGTTTATGAGATGCAGGCTCATTTCATGAGGTGTTCATGCACTGGATTGGTTAGATTGCATGGGCGGTGTAATTAAGACTTTGAGCTGGTGAGATGATGTGTTTTTAGCTCAGGGTTTAGTTAGAGTCTCGTTTCAGCTTCCTGAGGCTTTAGGTCACGTGAAGTCAAGACACGTAACAACATACTGTAGTTAACACGCTGCATGCTCAGTTCCTGCCCTGATTGGAATTACTGTTCATACTTCATGCATATCTGACCTAATGATTGAGCATTTTCCAGCCAGATCACTTACCACTATTTGCTTTTAAGTCTAGCCTAAACATGAATTTGTTTGATAAGGCTTATAATCTGTATTAATGCTTTCCTATCTTACTTTTAGTGTCTTTTGTTTTTATTTTTGTTGTAAAGCACTTTGGACAACCCAGGGTTGGGTTATTTTGATTAGGTTTACAAATTACAACAAAATACAGCTAACTAACACAATAAAACCATGATTAAAAAAAATTAAAAGTTATGTTTTTGCAAATAAACTCTTCATATATATATATATATATATATATATATATATATATATAGATATAGTGCTTCTGTTTTCCTATAATGATGATAATTTGAGTACATTTGTGATGCCCTAAAAAAGTGACCCAGACAGTTTTTGACAGTGAAATTTACTTTACGCAGTGTCCTTAAATGCTAAAGTAAAAGTTTTGTTAAAGACTGATGCTGAGAGCATAATGACATATCCAGCGTCTCTGGGGAAGTCATTAAAAATCACAGCAGCTTCTGACCTCCCTGAACACAACTCATCTGCTCGAGGGTGAAGAAGCCACACGGATCATTTTACCTTCAGAGCCCAGATCAAAGCTCCACTCGCTCTCTCTGATGAAGTGACAGGAGGATCACAGGATCTTCTTCACCAGCTAACTGCTCAATGAGGCCAGTCTGTCATTTTAAAGATTCACTGAAACTGTGATGGACGTGTACTTTGCCAAACCTGTCTGACAGCATCTCCCTGCACACACCAGGCAGAGATTAGTACATTATACAGTCATTACCCTCAGCTTCCTTCTGTCTAAAGCTGCTCTCTAATGAAACTAAGCTTTTCATTAGCCCAGGCTTCATGCTTGCCAACTGTCTATGTAATAAACCGGGATGGTCTTAGTGAGATATATTCCAGCTGGGTAGAGCACTGTACTTTCACTCTGCAGAGCTTGAATTTACTCCAGCATATGTTACGAGAGAGCAGCTTTTATTAGTAGAGTGATGACAGTAAATTAGGCAGTGTTTTTGCTTGAGTGCTCAATAGGAGATCAGGTTGTTCAATTGGATATTTTACTAAATTGATACTAGGGTATTAGAGGGTTTCTTGGCCTGTGAATGTCATAACAGAGTTGTTATCAGCACTGAGGTCCTAATGACCTTGGAAACGAGCCATTTTCCTGTGTGTTTTCTGGTCACATTAGATTCCGTGCTGGAGTTGAGTTGAGTGAGCGCAGGTTCAGTTTAGAGTCAAGAGGCCACAGGAAAGTCCAGAGAGGCTTCCCATGATGCTGTGGAGGAGCTGTCCACCAGAGCCAGTGCCAGCTCACCCACTGGAGGTCATGTTGCTGATATCTACCTAGCTAACCTCAACAAGTAAGTTAACAGTTCATCTGGTATGCATTAATAAAATGCAGTGAAAAAAGAAAACCCATATATGTACACTGCTGCTCAAAGATTGGGATCAGTAAGATTATTCATATTTTTAAGGGAGTCTCTTCTGCTCATCAAGGCTGTATTCCATCAAAAATACAGAAAAAACAGTAATCAATTATTACTTTTATGTAATATTTTGTTATAATATTTGAATGTATTAAAAAATAGAGTTTTAAATTTCTGTATGTGGCTAAAATTTTCATGCATCATTAGTAAGTGTCACTTACAGCATTATTCTTATAAGCTGATTTATTATGAGTGTTGAAACTGTTGCTGCTGTCAATGTTGTTTTTTTTTTATTAAGCAAGATACTTTTTCCTTGATTCTTTGATGAATACAAAGTTAAAAGAAATGGCATTTGTTCAAAAATAAAAATCTTTTCTAACAATATAATGCTTTATTGTATACATAAGCTTAGATTTTGAATAAAAATTAAATTACTTTAAGACACACACACACACACAAAAATTGCACTAACCCCAAACACGTTTGAATAGCATGCTATATTGTAACACAAAATTTATTTTTAAATAAATGCTGTTCTTTTAACTTTTATTTAATCAGAGTCCTAATAAAATAATAATAAAAAGTGTGTATATATATATATACATTTGTGGGTCTTATCGGCGTTAACATGCATGCGTTAACGTGAGCTCTTATCTATAAAAAAAAATTGCCGTCTAATCATTCTCAAAAAGTTGGGTTGGGAGTCTGACCCCATTCTATCTACAGCTATGACTTTCACCATGATATTTTAGCGGATGTATATACTAGCAATTGCACTGTAGCAGAGAGTCTGAACTGGGCTGGCATTTTTGGGAATGCGGATGAAACAAAATCGCTTCTGAATCACTTGATTGGGACAGGAGAGGAAAATATTTAATCGAATTGGCGGGACAATATAATGATACAACATCCACACACAAATACCTTTTTATATAAATAAACTGTATATGTTTAATTCTGAACTCAATTAGAACTCAAATTCTTATTATCCATTATAATCTGTTCACCTTCATTATTACTATAGACTACAAATGTATAGATACTGTACATAATGTATTCTGTGATTGTATAAATGTGTAGATTGATGAATTAAGATGTCTATAGTACACTATATTATTACTGAGTAATAGTATGTGATTTTGCACATTGTCTTCTGTGCCAGTCTGTAAATATGTACTGTCCATATGTAAATTGTTGTTTTTGATGTCTAGCTAGCTCTTTTCTTACCCACAAGGCTAATTGTGCATGTGTATGTGACAAAAACATATTTGCATTTGATTTTCCATTTTATTTGATTAAATGAAAGGTTAGATTTTTGTGAATTTTCTTAAATAAAAGATCAAAAGGATTAACAATGCAGATTAATTTTCACAGCCTTCTTTGATCATATTTACCAAGGGTGCCGATATTTTTGGCCATGATTGTTTATACATATACAGTATATATATATATATATATATATATACACGCACAGTATATATAGATGCAGTATGTGTGTGTAAACAAAAAAGGAACTAAATGTTGATTAGGATATCATTTTGCCTACACTTTATCCATTTTAGGATAATGAAACGACCAGAAGCACCCAGCATCCGAAGAACTTTCCGGCCAGTGGAGGGACAAGGTGAGGGCTCATCCGGAGCAACAGGGGGTTTAAAGAAGATGCCAGCAAGTGGACTGACTAAGGAAGGGACAGACAAGCGACCGGTCAGTGCTCACAGCATCCTAAACTCTATCACCCGACACTCCTCTCTGAAGACTAAGGTGGAAGGTCCTCAGCTCCGCAAGTCCACACCTGCAGGGCGATCCAAGAGTTTCAGCAATCACAGACCACTGGACCCAGAGGTCATCGCTCAGGTGGAGCACAGCTCACAGGTACGACAAACCCAGAATCTGAGAATTTAATTCAGTGTAACACTGCTTTGATTGCTTTAAAAGTATTATTTAAATTCAGGAATTTTCAGACCATGTCAGTTTTCATACAAACTTATAATGAATAAGAATGACACGCGTGTAAACAGAAAATCCATTTTCCACTCCAAAAAATAGTGCTGAGCTCTCCGGAGGAGAGTCTGTGTTTTTATCTTTCTTTCTATTTATCTTTCTTTGAGCTGTAATTTCACGGCTGGATAGAGGTCCAGAATCGATCCCGGCTGTGGTTGTATGTAATAGAGTTGGAGTTCCTGCAGTCCAGTCATTATGATTGTGGACATCTCACAGTTTTGTTGCTGCACTTGCTGTACATCAGAAATCAGAAGTGACTGACCTCAGCTAAAGCCAAAGCTATAGATGTTGTCTTTTTGAAAAGGAGTGAAATGCTGGAGAATGGCACTAAACTGAGAAAAAAAGCCAGATGACAGTAATGTTTTTGAAATTGCAGCTTCAAAAATACAGAAATAATAGGGGTGTCCTCGAATAAGGATTTTCATAGTCGAATCTGAATTTTTGAATCTTGCCGATATTTGACTGATAGTCGAATCATATGTTTGGGGGTGGGGCAAAATACATTACCAAGAGTCAAGTCAGACATTCACCAGTAATTATTACTGACTTTAACACACAGGGAAAATGTGTAACGGACGCCTCGCAGGTACAAACGGGGTAAATAATGTTTTATGTTTTGATTAAAAGATAGTTCATATTAAACGTCAGCGAAACCCTAAGAATTCACCAAAAAAATAAATAAAAAAGTGCTCTTATTATAACATTATTTAGGCTATATGCCATAGTATTAATGTTCTGCATTTCTGTTTTGAGCTGCGTGCGCTGAAGATGACAGTAAAATAATAGCTCTTTTTTTAATGAATGAGATTTAACTCATTTCTCTCATACAGAATATGCTTCGTTATTTATGTTCTGAATTTGCAGGCTATCTGCACAAAATACCCAGAGTGCACAAGTGAACGTGTCTGCGGCTGCGCGGCTCTGAATTAACTCCTTTTGTAGATGCGTTCTTCATGCAACAATGTGCAGAAAAACGTAGCTAAACTCAAAATTAACAGCGTTTTATTATAATAGTGTTGTCATTATAATGCTATGTATATGACAGTCCGAGTCATAGTCATTAATATTATTGTTGTTTGTCCTGCTAAAACAAAAAACTGAACACCCCCCACAACAACATACGAGAGACAAATGCTTGACACACAATGTTAAATCAAATAAACATATGCAGAAAGTATCTTCCAGCATCAATGACAGCATTTTAGTATTTCCAATTTAAACATACTCTGCTTTTTTTTTCAAACTTGAGATATATTCTGAGCGAGACTACAAAATAATGGGGACCATATATTTTCAAGTTCAGCCTCGTTTCCTTTGCTAACGGCCCCAAGACATTCTAACGGAAGAATTCTGAAAGTCTTGTTGTACCATTGGTCCACTGTTGGAGGTTTCTGTTTAATCCAGACAACGAGTATGCATTTATCCACAAATAATAATTCGCTTTCCAGCTTGACCTTAAGAAGTGACAATCCACTGAATAACCAAACCAGTGTGCACCCAAACCAGATTTACATTTAAGGCAGACTGGTGAGCAGCTTCAATTAAACAGAAAGTTAAGATACTGCAGTAATTTTTGAAACAATACAGTTTCCTGTGTTCACAGAGATTACACACCTCTATTTCAATGACATTTGAATTGTTTTTTACTTTGAAGTAAAATGATAACAATACAAGTCTACAAGTCCACTCGGGGCCCTTTGATGAAAACACTAATTTTGAACTGACTTTAATAAGAGGAATCAGCGGCGACACAAATGTACAACTTCCCCAAAAATGATGGAAATCTCGCCAGATCTTTCAGTACTTTGTAAGAGAGATTTGTAGCAAATTTCTGAGCCAGTGGACTTCCGTTCTGAGGTAATCACCGAATGTAAAGAGAAGGGATGGCCTGTTGTAACCACCTTGAAATAATTCTTATGTGACTGGCCCAATTGCAAAAACATAAATCAGGTAGTGCTAAGCCACCTTTGTTTTCAGGTAATTGCAATGATAATTTAATTAAATAAACCTGCTAAAATACTTTTCTAAATCTGTAATTATCTTTTTGACAAAATATAATGGAATCATATGTAAATGGTACAGTAATTCAGGAAGTACATTCATTTTTATCAAGTTTATTCTGCCTATCCAAGAAATGATCAGTGTCACATGAGCCTTCAGAGATCATTCTAATGCTGATTTATTATCAGTGTTGAACTGTTGTGCTGCTTAATATATTTTTGGAACCTGTAATGCCTTTTTTTTCTTTCTTTGATGAATAAAATGTTCAAAAGAACAGAATTTATTCAAAATATAAATATTTTCTAACAATATAAGACTTTACTATCACTTTTTATCCATTTAACGCATCCTTGCAAAATAAAAGTATTAATTAATTGTTTTAAGAAATAAAAAATTTGACCAAACTTGAATATGTCTGTGCGAGAACAAAATTTCATATTTTAATAAACTGTTCTTTGCTATTTACCCCAAAGACGTTCCTGAAAAAAAGGTATCACAGGTTCCAAAAATAGGAAGCAGCACAACAGTTTCAACACTGATAATAAATCATAATTCAATTAAAACTTTAATTTAATGTGTGTGTATGTGTGTGTGTATATATATATATATATATATATAGATAGATAGATAGATAGATATTGACATTTCTATGTGTGTATATATATATATATATAAGAAGAAACATATGATGTGTCTTGTGCTGTTTGTAACAAATGTTCATTAGAAAAGAATTAATAAATATTTCAAAATAAATTCAAGTCTTTTTATTGTTGTAAATATAATAAAATAAGGATCTTTCTTTTCATTGGAAAAAAAAACAGATAAATAATTCAAATTAAAATATTAATAATTCAATAATATTAACATATTTAAAAGGTTTTAAATAATAGATATTGACATTTTCTCATTTTGTCTGTCTTGGTTTTTCTCTTTCTTTCAGGACATTGAGGCGACTATGAACACGGCTCTGAGTGAGCTGCGAGAGCTGGAGAGGCAGAGCAACGTCAAACACACTCCTGACGTTGTGCTTGACACACTGGAGCAGCTGAAGAGCGGAGGGGCATCTGAACCCTCCAGCCCGCTTCATTCCCGCCTGCTCCGTGAGGCCGACTCCTCCCAGCATCCTCTGCAGCGCAGCGCCAGTTCGGCCAGCGACATGCCCTCCACCTTCCGGCCCGGCAAAAGCTCGAGTCCCAAAAGCCCTCTGTCATCAATGTCTACCACAGGTCTGTCTGCTTCCGGCTCCACCTTTAAAGATAACAAACCCCCAGCCACCAAACCCAAGCCTGTGGTGTTCCCAAAAGGCAGCCCGGCCACCATACTGCCAACACCACCGCCCCCTCCACCACCCACCGACAAGTCCTGCCCTGTGTGAGGGTTTACGGCCTCGATCTGTGATCGGTTTCTTGGTAATTCCAAGAGCACCCTCTAATACTGACTCTTCGGTTCTTAATGAAAAACTGCAGAAAACTTAACAGACTCAAACTCATATTGGATGCTTGCGTGATTGAGCTTGTGTGTGTGTGTGTGTGTGTGTGTGTGTGTGTGTGTGTGTGTGTGTGTGTGTGTGTGTGTGTGTGTGTGTGTGTGTGTGTGGAATATTGGAGTGATTTTACAACACCGTTTTAGTTTGGATTGAGACATGGACGTCAGCAATCCCTCTTTTCTAATCCCAAAATAGTGGCTTGGAGTTTTTTTGAGAAAGGGATCAGACTTTGAGGACAAACGAGCTGTGGAAGTGCTTTCTGAGGACACATTCCTCCCCTTCAGACTTTGGTGCATCTTGAATCAGTTTACAGAGGGCGCAGCATCTCAGTAAATAGAAACACATTTTCCTGATATCAATTTGCCGCTCTTTGTCACACAACAGCATAACATCCTGATCCAAATCTGTCTTTTCTTCAGATTCTAAGAATCTGTTATACAATAATCAGTAGTTACAGTTCATATAATCCACTGTTTCTGCTTAAACACACCAATCCTAAACACAGCAAATAAAGGAATAGGAACATCTTTGCATGAGGATTCACAAACATGGCAAATGTGGATTGAGCAAACAGATTCAAAAGCACTTCTGACATTATCAACAGTCTAATGTGTGGTTTTATTGTACTATTATATCAGAGGGCGCATAAAAAAGAGGGTGTTGTTTTGTATAAGTTTAATGCTCATGATTATAACTGGAAAAAGCGATCTAAAAATGAGGAATGTCATGCAAGCACATTATTTTTTCTCCATGTATAAAAAATAAAAACATAAAGAAACAATTTTATTTCATTTTCCCCTAGGTCATTACTCACCTTTGGGTCTGTATCATTGTATCTATGTATTAGTATGTGTGTTTACGTACAGTGTGTATATTCTGAATCTTAGCAGCCTAACAGCAGCTTTTAGAGATTGGCGATGCAAAAAAGGGAAAGACTTAAAACAGACTAACATGCAAAAACGTTGCTTGCTTTCCTCACTCTGAAAGGATAAGCCTCTCTTTAAAAGTCTGACAATCTTCATCACTCGGTCTGCCTGATTAGGCCTTCGACAGAATGGACCGGACAAGTCTATACTTTCCTAAGCGAGGCCTTAATGTCCTAGAAAATCAGTTGTGGTGGTATGCAAAGTAACCTGCTTCACTTTGAAGATACAAGCAATGACTGTGACTCCTGGAAAATATTTAGAGACAGACTGAGATGTTTTTGACTGAGGCACCCCAAATAACAGACTTTTTTGAGGACAAGCCTTTTGCTCACGTGTTATTTTCTGAATGTGTTGTCGTGTTCTGAAAACGTCTTCACAGGTGGTTACATTTGTTCATGTGTTAATGATTGGAAGTATTCTGTGTGTTGTTCCTGATGCCTCATAAAGGACGACTGGAAACTGTCTTATTGGAGTTCTTTTGTGGGCGGGACTTTTACATGCAAATGACTGCAGGAAACTCAAGGTGTGTGTTTAATGTGTAATGTTAATAGTATGCTGTTGGCCGAGGCCTCCGTTTACACACATACTGTTTTCTTTCAATGAGTAAACTGAAATCAATCATTATACACTTGAATCTGCATTGTATGTTTGTGAACAAATTAAGTGAGGGAGATTTTCTTTTTATGTAATCATAACTATTGTTAAAATGTAATTCCTGTCAAATTGAAGACTGAACAATTACTTGTCTTGTCAGATATATTTATAGCTGTCCATTCAGAAATCGGTTACCAGAGAAACCTGTGTCCAGATGTACTTTGTATATACAATAGTGTACATTACAGAGGTACATTCTTTTTCTTCATAATTTGTGGTTTTCCTTTTTTTTTGGTACAATATTGTACAGTTGCAGCAATAGTAGTTGCCACTGAAATATACCTTCTATAATTCCACGTGTAGTTCTTGTAGTAAACATTTTTAAATAAATAAAAAAATTGCTTGCTGAAAATGTGATTGTGATTATTTCAATACAAATTTGAAAAAGGTATTTTTCCCAATTTTGCCAGTCACTTTTTCATTTTAAATAAAATATGCTTGCTAAACAAATTTTGTTTGTTTGAATAAAAAGGTTTAAATTGTGAAAATGTATTTTTCCCTACTTTTATTTTTCATTTTTATTTATGTAAACACTTATTTTTGATTTCTTTGGTTTACATATATAACTGGGTATGGATCTCTTGTTACAGTGGCTTCTAGCATTAGCAATTTTACCAGCCATTACACAAAAAGTACCCACATTTGGTTTTCACACATTTCTTGTTTGTAAAATAGTGAGTGATGAGTGAGTGACATCATATATATAGGTTTTCTGTGGAACTAGAAGGGACTGTCCAGCTGCAGCTCCAATTTCTCATGAATTTCCTGATTCTTTAGTGTTCATTCACTGGACAAAAATGAATCCAATATAGTATGGAATTTCATTAAGAGACAAGAAAGTTTTATTAAGATACTTTGATCACTTGCTAAGGAATAAAAATGATATTTATATAAGGATCAAACATGATTTATTTTTTCTATTTTTTTTTACAACACAAATTGTACAGAATAAAAAGACACCCCTCTGTTAAGAAGAACCTTGAGAAGCCTTTTCTGTTTTTAGGAAATTCAAAATATATTTAAAGTGCCAAAATCTTATTAATAATTTATCCTTAGCAGGAAATGGGGGTGGCATCTTTTTTCTAAAGAAATCTAGGAAAGCTTTGTAAAGAATTTACTTAAAATATTAAATTCTAGGTAAAATGTATTTCCTTGTGTCTTACGTTACTATTTTGAACAGACGTCAGTCAAAAATGATTTTTATTAAGAAATGTAGCCTATGTTTGCCCTTCTGCATTATTTTGTTATTTTAAATTCCGTCCACGAGAGGGCGACACCCATTTTTAGTTCATTGTCACTTTTAATTTGGTGGACTAAACGATTTAGTGTTTACACATAAATTACTTAAAATGACCCACAACATATTATGTTGACTCGTGTCATGTTTTCTATCTAACTTTCAGATGAAAACATATGTTAAGAGAAAATCCACCGGTACACTTAACACAAGCGCGAGTCACCGAACAAGGAAGTTCCTGACAGAAACGAAAGTTTCTGGTGACACTGGTTTCCGTCGAGCTGCTCTCAAAACGCACACAGCAGGACTGCAGGTGTAACTAGTCCACAGAAAAACACACAGGGATTGACAAATTCGGATAAAAGTGGAAAATGCGCAGGCATCAAACCCACAAATGGTTAGTTGGTTTGTTTTTGCGGTTTCGTGTGCTGTCAGTCAGAGCGATGTATGAAGGGGAAATCCTCAGTCACTGTAGACTCTCGGCACTTCACACAACGTCTTTCCATAAATATAATAGCTTATCTTTGGGAGAAATGTGATGATGTTTAAGTATATTTTCCGTGTTTGCAGGTCATCTAGAACGGAAATGGGTTTTATTTGACGCCTCTGTTGTGACTTTTGAGGCGTGTTGTGTAAAGAATAACCCGGTGAGTAGCGTTACCTTGATTCTGTTTACCTTACATTTAGCACTAAAAATAAAGCACTTCAATCTTGATTTCATTCAACTTAACATACTGTTTAAAGGTACTAACCAGACGTTCATTGGCAACGTAATTTACATATTACATGAACTCAGGTATTAACTCAGGATAATATGATATTAGAGACAGACACACTTCAGTTTAGCATACAGTAGTAGCATATAGTATATATATATATATATATATATAGAGAGAGAGAGAGAGAGAGAGTGTGTATATATATATATATATATAGAGAGAGAGAGAGAGAGAGTGTGTGTATATATATATATAGAGATAGATAGATAGATAGATAGATAGAGAAATGTGTGTGTGTGTGTGTGTGAGAGAGAGAGAGAGAAACTTTACATGAAATATTTACTGCTCTTGAGAATCTTTGGTTGTTTTTCTGTCATACACAGATCTGATCATGTCATCCGGTTGTGTCAACACAATGACAGCTAGTACAGCAAACCACCTTTGGTCGCTGGATGATGTTCTTGGTCAAGGGGCCACAGCAAGCGTATACAAAGCACGAAACAAAGTACTTTATCATTATTACAGTTTTCCCATTTTCTTTACTCAAACAGGTCATGCGTTGCTAAATGACGTTTTGTATTGCTGTAGAAAACAGGTGAGCTGGTTGCCGTGAAGGTCTTTAACTTGGTGAGCTACAACAGGCCATATGAAGTTCAGATGAGGGAGTTTGAGGTGCTGCAGAAACTCAATCACGTCAACATTGTTAAACTCTTTGCTGTGGAGGAGGTACGTATCTGATGTGGTTTGTAACGCTGTTCAAGGTTTTCCAGCCACAGTGCTGTTGATTTTTCAGATGGTACTTTGATATTTGAGTTTCTCATGATGCGTTGTGTCAGGGAGAGTCAGTAAAGATATTTCGAATTTTACTAAATATTTCTATTTTAAACAAATGCTTTTTGTAAATAAACACACTTTTGATTCATCAAGGAATTGAAATGAATTGAAAATGGCCTCAACAAAACATTGATAATAAGAAATGTTTATTGAGCTCCAAATCAGTATATAAGAATAATTTCTGAAAGATCATGTGACGCTGAAGCCTGAGGGTGCTGAAAATTCAGCTTTAACATCACATGAATAAATGACATTGTAAAATATTTTACAATAGATCATTTTTACATTTTAATAATATTTCACAATATTACTGTATTTAGATTAAATAAATGCTGCCTTGGTGGGCGTAAGAGTTCTTACTGACCTCAAAATAATATAAATATACTACTTCTACTACTAATAATAGTAATAATAAAGTTTTTTATTATTAGTTTAATCTTTTCACCAACCTATGTATATTAAAATTGAATAAAACTCAAAACAACTAGCCATAGATTACCTTAAAAGTCCATATATTTCACTATCAGTCCATATGGCTGTTAAAAGTTTCTCAGACAAGCAGGTGACATTCAACATTTCCATACATTCTGTTAAACTTGTTTGACTCCCCACCAAAAATAGATCATTGACCTGAGAGGTGAATTCTAATTCACTTCATTTCTTTTCTTGTGCATGTCAGATGCATATGAACCCGAAGCAGAAGGTTCTGGTGATGGAGTTCTGTTCAGGGGGCAGCCTGCTGAACCTGCTAGAGGCGGCTGAGAATGCGTTTGGACTTCCTGAGTCAGAGTTCCTCATCGTATTACAGTGTGTGGGTAAGAACTAACAGAGCAAATTAAGTAGTTCAATTAGTTTCCACTCCATTACACGTCATGCACCTTTTGAGAGGCATTACTGTGGATAAATGGAGCTCTCCTCATAGTTTGTCTTTCTCCCATTTGGTCATATACAGTTCAAGGAATGAACCACCTGCGAGAGAATGGGGTGGTGCACCGAGACATCAAACCCGGCAATATCATGAGGCAAGTGGGTGAGGATGGACGCTCTGTGTACAAGCTGACAGACTTTGGTGCTGCCCGTGAGTTGGAGGACGATGAGAAATTTGTGTCCATATATGGCACAGAGGAATATCTGGTAAGAAGGAAGTGCTGTTTAAAAAAAATCTTTACTTGATTAATGCTGAAAAAACCTCAAAGGTGCCTCTTCCTGTAGACCTCTTTCAGTGATTCACAGAAAATACAGCACGTGCAGTTGCTTATCAAAAATGTAATCAGGCACTTAATGTGGTTCCTTTAATCTTTCTCTGAATAAACATATTATCTAATGTAGCAAATTAGCTCAAAACGAAAATGTATATAATTACAATTAATTATAAATATTTATCTAAGCCACCAGAAGTAGCTGTAGCAGTATTAATATTACATTGAACTGTGTAATTTCACATCAACTGTAAGAAATGTTATTTTCGTGGCCACAGGAAATAGCTTTCTTACAGTACTAATGCATTAGAGCATGTAGCTAGATCAGGAATCGTTTAAGTGACATTGATCTGCAAGCAGTGACAGAATCAAAAAACAGTTTTAGATAAGGGGTCTGTTGGATTGTTTGTTAAATATAAAAATAATAATGTGTCTGATTTATTATATAATAACTTGTGTGGTCCAGCATCCGGACATGTATGAGCGTGCGGTATTGAAGAAGCCCCAACAGAAAGTGTATGGTGTGTCTGTGGATCTGTGGAGCATCGGTGTCACCTTCTACCATGCTTCCACTGGCAGTCTTCCTTTTATACCCTTTGGAGGCCCACGCAGAAACAAGAAAATCATGTAAGTCTCATCTGTAAATGTTTGAATTCTATTTATTATAATCAATTATATATGAATCATAATTGTAAATGATTATGTGTTACATTACTGTTTATATTAGGCTTATTAATGTGCTATTTTTGGTGACTTTTGGTGCTCTCCCCAGGTACAAGATCACGACAGAGAAGCCAGAGGGAGCTATAGCAGGTGTGCAGAAGACGGAAGACGGACCCATTGAATGGAGCTACGGACTGCCACACTGCTGCCAACTTTCAGAGTGAGTTTCTCTGTAAACGTGTGGTTAAGAACTCTGTGGACAGACAGTATTGGCAAGGAAATTGTATATGGACCTCAATCAGTAAAGATATATATATTTTTTTATGATTAACACCAAGATCCTCAATATAACAGCTCATTGGATTGTTTTCATTTGTCAAATAAAAAATTGGCATCTTTTGTGACTCATTGAAGTTTCATTATTTTATTGATTATGAATAACATCCTGGAAAAAATCCTTGATATTCCTTTGAACACTGAAGCCTCTTGATAGCACATGACCAACAGCTATGTTTTTTACAGGGGTTTAAAGACCCAGCTGGTCCCAGTGTTGGCCAGCATACTAGAGGCCAATCAGGAGAAGTGTTGGGGCTTCGTCCAGTTCTTTGCTGCCACTACTGACATTCTGCACCGCATCACGGTCCACATCTTCTCTCTCCAGCAGGCCACAGCACACAGCATCTACATCCACTTTCACAACACGTATGTGGGCTCTGATTTCTGATCTCTTCTCTACAGCAACTACGGCTGAAGTACTCCATGCAACTTCATTCAAATGTGGCACAATACATTTTTAGGTTGCTGACTATATATGGACATTCTGGTTCTTTTTGTAAATACAGATGCCATTTGGGTGTAGGTCCCCAAATTATTACCTACAGTTTTATATAGGTATGAATAAGGCTGAATTACTTTTCGCAGTGATTCCAAAATATTTTGTTGTTGTTGTTATCCTCAAGGGTCTCAATCTTGTTTGAGGATGTTCAGGCCCAAACTGGAATTGAACCGGCAGCTCAGCAGTACCTTTTTCAGGGTCATCCTCTCATATTGGAGCCAAGCTCGAAAGTAGTGAACCTTCCCCCTACGACTCCAGACCGCCCTATCATTCTCATCAGCCGACGACCAGAGAAACTAGTAGGCCATCCATACAAAGAACGTATGTACATAATAAATGTGCTGTGTGTGTGTTGTGTGTGTGTTGTGTGTGTGTGTGTGTGTGTCACAAAAGCCAAGTTTGTGAGCCATTTTGTGAACCCTGACCTCTCAAGTTTGTTTTTCAGTGTAATGTAGTTTATGTATTTTCACAAGTAAATTGGTAACATGTACAGAGATAACTTTGTCTCTATGTATTCTTCCGTTATCCCTTCTATTTAAATGTTTTTCTGTAGCTGAGCCCCCTGTGATGCCCACGAAGTTTGACGTCATGGCAGATTACACCTTCTCCAAGGTAAGCAAGCGTCTTTGTTTTTATCTCTGGTGCTTATTTTTGGTGAACATTATAACACCATTATCACTGAGACTCACACTGTGTCCTGTTGTTTTTGATCCTCCTAAAGACCATTGTCGGGGTCATCCATCAGTACCTGCGGATTGCCCGCTCATTCCATCAGTACAGGGAACTGATTCTGCAGGGGTTCCATAGCTACATGTGAGCTCTTATATAATCATTATTTTGCATGAGTCAGTCTCCTGATAATTATTGCAACAAGAAAACCAAACCTGTTCTTGACCTTTTAGTGTCCGATAACAATATTCTTGACTTTTCAGGAAACCACCGGTTTTGAATGTAGTAATGTGGCACACAGGATTGCCATGGTGAATATGAAGCTGCTTTCTTCTATCAGCACTGAGGAGCATCTTCATCTATTGTAAGAATTTGTGTTTTAGTTTACTACATGGTATCATGAATCTAATGCTTAATCTAGTTTAATAAGCATTATATGTAGTAAGGTATTTAGTAATGGATGTCTCTTGATTCTTCCCAACCAGTGCTCAGAGGTTTGCGCACGAGTTTCCAGACTTTGTAGACAATAAGAAAAAAATCCCACTGGTAAGAGTTGTGCTTTGTGAAATGTATATTGAATAAAGGAACACAATAGACTGTTTTTCTGTTAGTAAACATAGTGACGTTTTTCTGTGGGCGGAGCTTAGCTGGAGGCTGAAAGATTCCTCTGACCGCTTCACTAACGCTAGCTATGAAGTCTGTTAGCTTGTTTTTTTAACAATAACTGGAGAAATTCTGATTTAACCTGCATATGTAAGATCAGTCACTGTCCGGGACCGTGACTGTTTTTTGAAAAGGTTAACTTTTAACAGATGAAACCAGATTGGGCGACCCGCACACACTTTTACTCAAAGCTTGGTCGATCTGACAGGATTCCCTTCAGTTGAGAGACACTCACATCTAACGTGTATAGTAAAGAGAAACTCACCGTGTCAATATCTAGTCATGAAGATGTGTATATACATATCAATTTCAACAGGGAACTATTTGTACAGCTACATTATTATTCCAGCCACAATTAATCACAACAATGTATATACAATTACATATGATTAAGCAGCATATAAATAGTCAGTTTATTGTTTTACACACATGCACACACAGACATTTCATACACGACATAGTGAAATGCATAACAAATCTTTAGATGTGCTCATAACAACAAAAGACAATACTTTATTTAACCTTTTCTGATAAGAAGTGTGTGCTGCGAGCCTTTTTTACTAGCATTTTTGTCCGCTCGTTTTATCTCGTTTAACCACAGCTGTTGTCGTTTTTTTGTGTCTGGCAGTGCCAGCAAGTATGCCGGAAAATTTCAAATTGGAGCCTCTACTACATCGATTCAGGCACCCAACATCACAACAAGATGATATTTTAAGCTCTGTGTGTAGAAGAATCTGCGCTGCTTTGAATGGGCCGCCTCCAGTTTTTGCTGTGTTTTGCCTCCAGCTAGCGCTGTGACGTAATCGTGACGTCGTCTGTAAAAGGGTCTATAGTTTGCATCCTTGAGGTTTATCATTGTGTGTAGATTGAAGAGGATTTGCAGCGGATGTTTGGCAGTGGAGTTAGAGAGTTCCAGAATCAACTACAGCATTCGCATGTGATGCTGTCTAAACACTCTGAGACACTGGCCCAGGATAAGAGGTAACGCAACCTGTTAGGATCATTTGGAGGAAAATGATAGCTTACTATTTTAAAACTTAGTCATGACCTTATAAAATCATTATCCTGGTGCCAAGGGATTTTTCTTTATTCTCTCTCTTATATTATTTGGATTGAAAACCCTTGAAAGTAAACCTGAAAACTATAGATATATTTATCTTGCAGTGCCATAACATGGCAAAACATTTCAGCACAGCATTTGTCCAAATGTTGGTTTAACTCGTTCTGTAAATTGAATTCATTAATAAAAATCGCATATTATCACGTATATAACATAAACAAAAATATAAGCATTTATTAATTAGAAATTGTTTCAAAATAAAAATGCATATTTCAATGGTTGATTAAAATATATACATTTGCATATTAATATGGAAAGTTATAACACAATTGATCATATTATGTTATTATATAACTAAAATGTATTTATACAATTTTAATCCTATTTTAATAATGAAATGTATTTTTTCTTTCTCTTAATGCAGCATCCAGAAGATGGAGGTGTTATTGGGGAAGATTGTTGCCGTACATCAGCAGTATTGCAAAGACAAAATGACAAGAAGTAATTGGATGCATGTTTTTTTCTCTCATATTAAAATAACACAACAAATTTCAGATTAATCTTCAGTACAACACCTGTCAAATGACTCTTTCTGAGGTTCTGCGGATTATGTACTTTAAACCCATGATAAATGTTCTGAACAGGTCATATGGTTTCTGGAAGCTTAGCGAGAATTCACCAAACTGTGAGATTTTACTGTATATTAGATAGTGACTCGTTTCTGTCCCTCACACTTCATGAGCAGAATTTGAGATTTGATGAGTGGAGCCAGTACTGAGATTAGTCAGATTAGTTCTCAGTACTGCGCCGCAGGGAAGGGAGGCACTGTTGTGCTGCCTTATTTGACAGCAAGGACCATTCCAGACAGGCAGAAGACAGAGACAGAAGAATATAACCCCTTTCTGCCTGGCTGCATTGATAATGTTAGATATGACTCCGCAGAGAAGCCAGTCAGCTAAAATAGTGCTTATCTTGAGCAGTCACAAAGAAATTAAACTACAGTGTTGGGTTGAGGTTTTCAAAAGACTGGTCTGACTGCTATTAATTCAATCTCTTTCTGTCCCAGAGCTCAGCTACAATGATGAACAGATTCACAAGTTTGAGAAGTAAGTATTAAACACCAGGAGCATCTTGAATGAGTGTCCGTTCTCACAGGGATTAAACTGAGAAACGACTATTTTCTGCTCAGGCTCAATCTGTCTTCATACATAAAGAAGGTCAAGAGTTTATACAAGGATGACTGTTTGCAGAAATACCAGGATGTTCTGATGGCTGCTGGCAACTGGAACAGGTATGACCGAGGTCACATTGACTGAGAATACACCATCCCTATAATGTCAAACATATTTGATACTCATTTTATTACTGTGAAAGGTGTTTTGTCAAAGCAGCAAAAAAGCAGTCAAAGAACAACATATGCAGATGACCATGTGAGTGTTGTTTCTGCAGGACTCTTTATGAGATGCAGGCGAGTCTAGAGCGTTTTGGAGTTATCCTCCGTCAGAGGATGGCGGATCTGCATGTGTGTGAGGCCCAGCAGAACAAGGTCAGCCCTCTTGTTTTCCACAAAAGACACACACTGTCTGTCTTTAGCCCTATTCAGGCGTGACATGTTGTCCCTGATGAGGTTATCCAAATTTAGTGTTTCACAGACTCACTCCAAAGTTGAACAAGGCAGTGTAAAAATTACACAACAAATTAGTTTGCAAATAACATTTTGGCTGGCTTTGAGCTCAATCCCAAAGAAAGTCTATGAGGGCAGAACTTACATTTTTACAGCAGTTCTCCTTATTTGTGTTGACATTAAGTTGTATAGCATGACTACAGCTACATTTCTCATTATGTTGCCTCGTGCACAGTAATTTTAAGTCAAATTAATTTCAAGTGGAACTTGCATCACTTCCCATTTTAAATTATAATTATTCTAATCAATAAGGACTGTCTAATCAAGGCTGTTCATCCCTTTTCAGGCATAACTAGTTATCCATGAGGATATTAGAGACATTTTTTCTTTCACAGACTCAATTTGAATGCCATCTAAAGTGAACATTTATATGTTTTTCTTCACACAGCCTCTGATCAAATTTGTGACCTACTCTGGACTCAAGGTCATCTTAAAATAATGCCTCTGCGGGCAGATTAGTATTTTTCACAGTGGTTATTGTTTATTTGGTCCTTAGTTTTGACCTGAACTACTGCTACATTTCATTATGAATTTGAGTTGGGGGTTTTGTGTTTGTTTTTTGCAAAGTCTCTGGGTAAATATATCAGTTAAGAATTAATGAAAAAATAAGCAGGGCTGGGCAAGTTATCGTGTTATTATCGTCGTCATGCGTCTCAGCAGCAGCGCTCAAACAAATACAATTATTTAGGGTAAGCATCAACATTCACAAACCACCGTTCACTGTTATTTTTAACACAAAATAATGCAACATGCCTGTATTCACGACTTAAGTGGGAAACAGGAAGTTTCCGATAGCACGTGAAGACAGCAGAGAAGCGAAGTGGAGTGCATCGCTTTTATTAACTTTGTGGTTTATTATTTGGAGTCGTTTGGGACACGTTAACACACGGCCCTCTCACAATATATTGCTTTACAGATCTTTCACTTTTGCAGCTCAGAAATGTACACGCAATCATGCTGCACGTATCAGAAGTTCCGTGCTCCGGTGCGGTTAGTGCTCACACACTAAATGCATACCACGCCCGAGCCTGGCCCACCTCTTCCAACCGAGCCAGGGCTGGCTAAATGAACGATTAAGATTGCCTTAGTCTTAGTGTGAGTACACCCTTATTCTCCCGCATCCCGCACACACAAGTCTCTACCCGCCTGCACCCGCTCTCGCCCATCAAGTGTTGTCCCGCGCTGCACTCTGCTGCGTTGAGTCCCACGATAGTGCAGGTCAGTACTAGGAAGGTGCATGTTATAGGCCTGGTTTCACAGACAGGGCTTAGACTAAGCCAAGATTAGGTCATAGTTCAATTAGGACAAGTAATTTTTATAAACATGCTTAGTCACTGTGATATATTTTAAGATATATTTCAGTGCAAGTTTATTTCAGTTGAAACGGTTAAGACTTACATTTTAGTCTAGGCTTAAGCCTTGTCTGTGAAACTGGGAGATAATGTTATGATCGAGGCTCTGGAAAATATTTTTTATAAAAGCGTTAATGCCCTGCAGTGACAAATAGCTTTGGTTTTAATTTAATTTGATTACATTAATCATATTAGTGTTTGCAAACCGTAATTTATTGCACTTTTGTTCATATAGCAATACTTTTAAATGAAAAAGTGCACGATACACTACATTTGAATTCATTATTGAATTTTGTGCAGCATAATGCGATTAATCGCCTAGCTCTTTAAATAAGTAAGGAGAGTCTAATCGAGGCTACAGTAGCAGTGTCAGGTATGATCCTCTCCTTAATTCCTGCTCATAATTCACATATCTTTCTGCCTAAACCTAACATGCTATTCTGAAGTCAGACATTTATACAGTTCCTGAGCCTCAAAAAGCTTGGATATAGAGCATCCTGAGCATGTACCTTTCCATCTTTGCAGGTTCTGGACAGAGCTGTTCTCGGAGCTCTCCAGCAGCCTGTAGGAGCTGAGGGGGTGGATGGGCAGAAACAAGATGAGCACATGATTCTCAAGTATGTCATTGTATTGTAGATGACACAGCATTTATCAGTTCCAAATAATACAAAATATATATATTGTTTCCAGAATGAACAGATTAAAGGATGAAATGGAGGCTGTGGCACGGGAGCTACAGAATAACAACAACATGTTAGAAAGGTACTTTATGGTATTTAGCTGTGAATGTTTTTGTGTACAACCAAAAGTTTTGTGTAGAATATCCTTTCAAATTTAACAAGATGACATCTTTTTAAGCCTTGCAGTAGTTACTGCTACACTGCCAGTGGAGAAAAAAGTACCTCAAGCCAACAGACCATGAAGAACTCAAAGAATGCACAACAATATTTTCATTTAGAGCCTGGACCTGTGAGTTAAAGGGAAAGCAAAACAAAACATCTCAAAAAAAGTCCTTGGTTGAACCTCTCAAACCATAAAGAACAAATAAATGGCGTAATAGCTGTTACCAGGGCAGGCAGCTGAAATTGCATGATGTCTACTGATGTGCAAAGCGAAAATTGAGTTATGACTGGTCTCGAGACCCTGAACTGTCCTATGGCAGATTAAAGGAAAACAGGAATGTTTAAAACTGCACATATGAATCACAAAAGTCATATTTCTCAGATTCAGTGTTCATGTAGTTACTGCATTTTATCTTCAAGCAATCTAGTAGTATTGACTTTAACAGCCAAGAAAATAGAAATATAGATCTGTTATAACTACTACGGCAGTCTTCATGAGACTTAAATATGGATGGCACAGTGCATTCAGCTGACAATAGTGGTGTAATTATTGCACAGTCATGGGATAAAGAGAGAAGAGTACAGTCTGCTTTGTAATTGAGTCTGTTTTTGATAGATAACTTTGCAATAGCACTTATTTAATTCTTCTATTGATCACAACAGAGTATCACACAGCATGGCGCTCAGGTGGCTTTGTTTATTTGACAATGTGTGAACCGTACAAATGACTCTGAATATTATCAACATGCAAATACTGACAAGAGTCAATAGACTCATACCTTGCTGTATTACAGATCATTACCATGAAAAGTAAAAGATGTGTTTGGTGGGTTCTGACGGCACGTTACAGTGTGAGTTAAGGGGAATTCCTCTCTCTGGGGGAAC
This sequence comes from Gymnocypris eckloni scoliostomus, assembly GCA_027564155.1. Lineage (NCBI taxonomy): Eukaryota > Metazoa > Chordata > Actinopteri > Cypriniformes > Cyprinidae > Gymnocypris > Gymnocypris eckloni. The sequence continues at coordinate 11,792,677 of CM050431.1, read as the reverse complement.
TATGGTGACCACGCCGTGGTTCACTATCAAAGCTTGCTTATATTTGACTTTAAATGGAATTTTATCAACTTTCCTTATGCCAGTTTGTAAACTTACGTGTTAAATGTTTTGTATTTTTTTACGTTTTCACTTCTGTTTTGTGAGTTAAGAGTTATCGTTTCAATGTAAAGTGGTACTTGACAGACTATATATGGCGCTAATAAATACATGAACACAATTGATGCAAATCATTTTTATATTTTTTTTTATTAAAACAAGCATTATCATCTTAATTTAAATATACTACAGTAAACTGCACATCATGTCATGTAAAATGTGTCATGTCATGTAATATGTATGTCATGTATATGTAGGCTATATGTCAGATGTTACAATATATAGATTGATGTATAGTCATAAAAATGCACAATACAAATATATTTATATGTGTATATATATATATATATATATATATATTACACATGTATGTGTGTTTATATAAGTATGCTATGTATGTATATATATGTGTGTATATATAAATATATATATATATATATGTATAGTTTGTATTTACATCCTACTGTTAGTGTTTAGTGTTATCTGTATCCATCAAGGGTCTGAGAGTAACGCAATATCAATTATCTGTATATGTGTGCTGTACATGTGGCAGAATTGACAATAAATCTGACTTTGACGTTGATATTTGAAATGTGAGTATTCATCTGAACAAAAGTACAGCAACTATGAGTTGTACAGTAAACGAGATTCTTATAAACTCAATTACAGTGACGACAAAGTTTATTCATGCCATTTTTTGAAATCTGTCTCATTTTTATTGGAATAATAGCATATATGATCGACAAAATCATGAGTTTGTGTGTGTGGGGGAGTCTTGGCATTTAAAAAAAAGATCTTCTATTGTTTAGTGCAATAACAGAAGTGAGCGATAATCATTGGTTTGTGAGGGGCAGGTTCGCGCAGCCAGTGACATTTAAAGCGCGCGGCTGATTCAGTGTGCGCGTCACACTCACGCCGCTGGCGCTTCAATTTAGTTTGTATTCTTCCCTCATACAACTCTTAGCCGAAAGACATGATGGCGTCCGTCACTTTAGGACAGCACCCTGCTCAACACCACCTCGACTCGGATCAGCAATTATTCCACAAACTGAAATCGAGCGACAGGAAGAAATTCACGCGTAAATGGTCGCTGGACAAGATCACCACGCGAAACAGAGCGAGTGATATGGACAGCGGGAGAGCGGCAGTCTCAGCATCGCTCGCGTTATTCAGTCACGAGCCGCCTTCAGCATCACACAGCCGTGGCGCTTCGCCACGTAGTAAAATGGACGGACCGATTGTGGATATAGACCGAGAGAACGCGAACAATAATAACAGGATATTTCGCAGGCACAGTGCCGGGAGCCGGAGGAGCTCGGTGAAGGGCACGGCAAAGATCCATGCGTCTTCATCACCACAAGAAGTTCGCAATCCCTCGGCGCGGTCAAACTTCAGCTGCCCGACAGACGAACTGGAAGGACTGGCGTTCGACAAGCTGACACAGGCAAGGTCAGGAGTAGTGAAGATGCGAAGCGAGCCTCTCAGGATGGAGGCATGGTCCATCTTCAAACAGAGAGACCCGAGGGTGAAGGCAGAGAGGGGAGAGGGCCATATCTTCATCTCCAGACGGCTGAGCCAGGACTGGTGCGACGCCTGCAACCGCCAGATCAGCAGCGCTGCGCTAAAGTGTCAATGTAAGTGACCGCTGTCTCTCCTCTCCTCACCTGACCTTAGATAAACAGAGGGATGGATGGATAGATGAACAGGTGGAAGATTAGGGAAGTCTAAAGGCTGGATGGATGCAGAATGGATGGATGAATTGTACTGATGGAAACAGATGAGGATGGATAGATGTGCAAACAATGATAGATAGACAGACAGACAGACCGGCCGACCGATAGATAGATAGATAGATAGATAGATAGATAGATAGATAGATAGATAGATAGATAGATAGATAGATAGATAGACCTAGAGGGGTGGATGGATGGATGGATGGATGGATGGATGGATTAATAGGTGAATAGTTGGTGGAAGGGAGTGCAACAGTGTGACAGAGGGATGGATAGGTCGATGGATTGACAGATGGAAACAGATGAAGATAGATAGATAGATGGATAGGTGGATTGATGCATTAACAAATGATTGGCAGAGTAGAAAGATAAAAATAGATTTATAATTTGGATTTAATAATGGATTGACAAACGGATGCAGGATTAAATGGGTGCATATTAGAAGGGTTGGAGGAATAATAGATGGATGAATTTATGGATGGCCAAATGGATTGAGAGTGAGATAGATGGAGGAATGGAGGGATGAATTAATAGATTAATGTAGGAGGATGCATGGAGGAGTGGTCCGAGGGTAAACAGATAGTTGGATGGATGATAAATAATGAACAGATGAATTAGGTGGAGATTCAAATATAGTTGAATAGATTGATGGACAGATACAGATGAATAAATAGTTGAATGGATGGACTTAAAGGTAGATAGATAAATAGTTATGTTCATTTGTTTTATGTTTTCAGTATACGTAAAAGACTCTCTAAACTTAAAGCATTGATTAGTATTTCAATTGTGAGGAAGAGGGAAAAATCTCTAATGCAAAAAACTGTTCAGCATTCTTTTAAAACCGAAACCACGAGATGGCTAGAAAAGAAAGGAAAAGGAGTTGATAGAAGAGAGATACACTGAGAAATGTCCATATGCATTCGTGTTTATAAAGTACTCAAGTGTTTGTTTTGTCCTGCTGAAGGGGTTGTTTGTGCGGCTCCAGTGTTAAAGGAACTTCCAGTAGTGTATGTTTAATCAAGATGAAGCATGCTGATGCATGTGGAGGGTTTACGGAGGATGAGGGGGGAGTTCCCAGCAGAGGTCATTGTTTGTTTTTCTGTTTCGTTATTTGACATGTTTGATTAGTTGTATATGAAGATAGATAGATAGAGGTCTCTGGTTGTCTGGAGATAGGAATGAGAAACATTTGAAGCATGTGAGTAAGGTACACTTGCCTTTTAAATAAATAAAATAAGAATCTGAAGTGGGATCCAATAAGCCTGTTTGAATTATTTTGGATTTGTATTAATCGTTTAGAGATACTTGCTCCCTCTCTTTGTATCCGGTACTGCTGTTGCTGCACTCCACCGTCCCATTATGCATTTCAACTAATTCACTTGCTTTTAAAGGGCTGGCATAACAAAACCTTCTGTTATAAATAAAACTTCCTTGGACAGATGTGTAAAAGAGAACCAAATTCAAATTCTATTTTATTTTTGCCTATATACAAAAACAGATCTGTGAATGATGTAGAATAGAATGACGTTATAGCTTAAAAAAAAAGCTCTGCCAACACAGTCTGTTTGAGAGACTAAACTCATACAGTAGAATGTCCTACCGTGATCTGAAATGAATGAGTTTACCCCATGCACCCTGAGAACATAAGGTTCAGCCTGTGTGTGCATGTGTAAAGTGTTGCTGAGTTAGCAGTGCGTCAGCAGTTCTCTTTTGGAAAAGGTACTGCAGTGAACGGCTTCATAAGAGGCAGACAGTGAAATTGCAGGGGTTTATGGAGTGTGTCATTTAGAAGTTGGGGATGATTCTAGGATTATAGCTTTAACCCCAATGACTGTTCTGCCCTTCCAGTGAAGTGATAAGTCAAATCTGGGCGTCTCTTTTAACCTACCCTTAGTCCTTCCTTTATTATTTTTATTTTTAAATAGTCCCTTTAAAGGCATAGGTCACCTAAAAATAAAAAAATGCATTTCTTTCTTTCTAGTATTTTTTGACCATACAAGAAAAGCCTGTGGCTCCATTGTAATGATTAAAATAGATGAAACATTCTTCAAAATATCTTCTTTTGTGTTTTACATAAGAAAGTCAGATAGGCTTGGAACAACATGAGAGTGTGTAAATGATAACAGAATTGTACTTAAAAGAACAGTATAGCCAGTCGAGCAGAATGTTGTATCTCTCTGAGCAATGAAAGTGTGTTTGCAGAAGCTCCTTATGACATTTCATAGAGTTCCACTATTTTCATTGAAACCGCAGGAGTTTTAAACACGTGTTCCTCTTCCTCCTCAACCTTTATTTTAAATGCCAGGGTTGGGTGTAATTTTTCCGGGTAGTTTTGTTATGGGTTGTCACTAAGAATCAGAATGGGATACACTGGGGATTTCCAGATTCTAAATTTTGCCATTTTCAGTTCATGGGGTTTTGTGTAGCATTCCAAGAGCATGTCCTGATATGCCTTCACTGGTTTCTTTTCTCTAGTATGTTGAGATGCCCCTAGAGTTATTGCACATGACCAGAAGTCACTCATGGGTAAAGCACAACATTGTAGTTTGTAATTGTTGCTTTTTTGATTAGAAGTGTCTTGGAGCATGCTGGGAAATGGTGTATTTAAGAGGTTGCGGTGGTGCAGACGGGCTAAAGATGGAGCATCTTGACTACTACAGATCACCATTTTAGTGCACACAGCCCATAATTATACTCTGAATGAAAGAGGCAGTCAGAGAACATCAGTGATTACGTTCACCTATAAACAGTTCCTTTGTGCGCATACTCTCTCCCAAAGGAAAGAAAAATCACAAATGAGGTCTCTCTTTAATAAATCAATTGTTTCTCTTAGATAACAATACAATTCATAAAAGAACAAATGGAGACTTTGCTAAAGTCACCTCATTCTTAGATGTTTTCATGAATGAAAAAAAAGGAATTTATAGTCTTCTTCAGAAAAAGGAAGACATTATTGGATAAACTATCCCTTTAATAGTCTCTGAATAGTGTCAGAGTCTTGCACTTCACTCATTCGCCAAGAAACCAAAATACAAAATATACAATAAGAAATTACGTTTAAATATGACTTCAAACCATTCTCATCAGATTCTCCCTAGATAATTTGATCTGTGGTATTCAGTACATATTGTTTATATTATATATATATATATATATATGTGTGTGTGTGTACACACATATATATATATATATATATCATTAGTCTTCGATTGCCCAAATGCATGGCTAAACGGATTGTAAAAGGCATGCTCCATTGTGTTTAGTACTGCCATTATAAAATGATGTTTCAGAATTATAGTCTCTTTATATGACGGATATGTGTTAGGCTGAGTCACAACAGGTTTAAACAAGGTCTCAAGGTTTAGTCAAGGAGTTCTCCTCAGGTAGCCTCCACCTCCCTGCTAGTGTGACTCAGAGTATTTTAAAACGCGTCCCTCACTGCATGGGCCTGTCTCAAAGCATCAGTCTTACCTGTTCTCTCCCTCTCCTTCAGTCTGGCTTTATTTGTCTAATCTGTTTTTGGCAACCTCCCCCATCCAGTTCAGCACATATCTGTCTGCAGTGGAGGGATGCTGCCTGTCTGTCTTTGAGTTTAATCCATGCTGGAGTAAAACTCTTTGTAGCCATATTGCAGATGGATTATAGCTTATGAATGCCAGTCAGACATCGTATTGATTTTTAATTAAAAGTTTCAGACACACTGTAATACTAGAAAGAGGAATGTTTTCTTTTCGGCCTCGATGAGGTAAAGGGATGCTGCTGTGTAGATGTAATGTGTTGTTTACTTTCGGATCTTTGGAAACTCTGGATTCAGCCATAAACGTAAATATTAAATGTTAGCATTTATACTTCAACTTATTAGGAGAGAAATATAACATATCTGTGTTATACTTGGCTGTCTATTCTTTCAACTGAAATTGAAACATTTATAGCTTTTACATTCTATTCTTTTTATCAGTTAAACAAGATGTGAAAACTCGTAAATCAAGTTGGCTGCTTCCCCAATTCTCAATTTTGCAAACTAAAACAAACCCCTGGCACAAGTTTGACAGGGTGCACCACAAAAACCCATTGAAAACGTGTTATTCGTGTTGTAGATGTGTTAGTGGTTACGTGTGCACAGAGTTATCCTTGTTGAAACACACGGTTAAACAGCAGAAGCTTTGTCTACTTTCTCAATACAACATTCACCTCAAGCGACAGATGGACTGGGCCTGTTAAATCATCACTTCCTGTTTGAGTACGGTGACTTCACAGTATTCAGAGCTTGGGTAGCCAGCTAGTGCTTGAAGGCTTCATTGGTTTGATATTAGTATCATGCAGTCAGTTTGAGTTGAGGTGTAGAGTGGGCTGTGTTTCATGCGTGTGTGAAGTAAAGATGTGTTAATGAGGTCTGTGGTGGGGTGCACGGGGCAGTTATTGCTGAACGGGAGGAGTGAGTATGCAAAAGTATGACAGAACCGTTGGGAGTTATCTCAGGCTATAATTAGGCTGCCCTTGGCTACATCTCTCTACCTCTATCTCTCTCAGACTCACTCTCTCTTTTGGGAGACCTGGGTGAGGACAGCAGAGAATGTACCACCCCATCTATTATATTGTTTGCTATTTGTTCTAGGTTTTGGCTAAACACTGAGGTATTATTTGATTAAATGGGGCAAGTTTTGCTTTATAAATGTATATTATTCAAGCATTAGCCCATTAAACCTTTACAATAACCAAACCTCTGAATCTATAAATTGGAGTATGAGGTGCATTTATAAGCTATTATATCGTTAAAATACATTTATTTTTGGATAATCCAACCACTGCATCTCTAAATTGGAATACGAGATGCATTAATATACTTGTTAAAATATTAGATCAATAATATGTTATATTGTATGATAACCAAACTTGTTGAAAAGTTGAAATACAAGGTGCATTATTGAGCTATTAGATAATTCAGAATGTATTTTGGGAAAATGCAAACTCTAAACATCTACATTCGAATATGAGCTTTTTGATATTAGCCTTAATCAATAATATGCTTTATTTTATGATAACAATGTTGAAATTGAAATATGAGGTGCATTCGTGAGCTATTAGGCCATTAAAATGCATTTATTTTTGGATTATCCGACCTCTGAATATAAGGTGCATTAATGAGCTTGGTGACGATTAATATACTTTTATTTATGCATCATCAAAGTTCGGAATCTCTAATTTGAAATATAAGGTGCATTATTTAGGTATTGGCTAATTCATATTAATTCAATTTAGCATAACCAAACCGCTGAATCTCTAATTTGGAATATGAGGTATTAGATCACTAATATGCATTCATTTTAGGAAAAATCTGAATGTCTGAATTGAAAAATGTGCACATGAGGGCAAGGTGATTTATTGAGGTAATCAAGTTCTAGGTAAACCTTCATTGATGCTGTAATAGTAGTGGTTGAGCGAAATGGAGCAAAACACTGCTCCAAATTCTCTTTATTTATAGATATACATGAGAGGGAATGAGCAAGATGAGGAGTGGAGGGCTAATGTGTGCAGAACTTGAGACGTCCTTCAGGACAACAGGTTTCTCCAGTCGTGGGACTGTATTCTCACACAGGAAGTGGCACGATAGCACAGAGTGACAGGAGAGAGGCATAGATGGAGGAAGAGAGAGAGATTGACGAATCGATCGAGATGGAGGGAGAGGAAAAAGAGAGTAAGAGGCAGGAGAGCAGTGCGGCTGTGCCTTTAAGGATTCAGTGAAAAACATGCTGCAGAGAGCAGGATGAGTGGGTGCAGTCTGAGCTGGTACAAGTTCTGCACTGCGTGAGAAAAACAGGAGCACGGACGCAGAGAGACAAGAACAGGGGAGAGAGTACCACCAGTCAGCGGAGGGGGCGATTGTGTCAGAGGGTAGGGGTGCAGGGTGGCAGAAAGGCAGAGAGGAGGGGGGGCGTTCAGTGCACAACACAAAACCGAGCGCAGCCCTGCGATGGTGGACACACTGGAGCGACTGGCGCAGGGAGCCCACACAGCGACGCAACGGAGCCGCAGGCACCCAGCCCCAACCGGGACGGAGGCCGCTCACAGACCAGCACCTGGAGTGGGACGCAGTGGTGGCACCAGGGTCATGGCCACCACAGGCCGCAGATAGCGGCGGTTATGCTGCCGGAGATGAGGACGGAGGAGGCGGTGGCCAGCGCCTGCTTCGGACAGGTCTCCAAGCGCCTGGGACGTTTCTTCCGCCGCCTGCCCAAGTCCCGCTCCTGGTCCGAGGGCCTCCGCATGTTGCGGCGCTCCAGCAGTAGCGGGACACTCATGTTATCAGGTAACTTGAGTCAGAGAGATAATAAATATGTGGACAGGGGCTGAGATAGAATGGGGTTTGGGTTAGAAAGTCAATGTGAGACTCGACTTTAATGTACTTGTATCCTCTGTGACTAGACCTGTCCAATTAGGCTTCAGTCACAGAGCTCCGCAGTGGCTTTCACCTTCCTTAAATAGCCTTGTTCTGTTCTTGTTGCTGTATCACGTTCTCGTTCTCCTTTCCTGCTCTCTTGGTCTCTTTCTTTCCCTCTGGGTTTCCGTTTCTCTCTTATGTTGTATCTATTGTTGTCCATTCATGTGTTGAATAGACATTGATCTGTAACTCAGCCACTAAAAGCTTCTGTGGTTCTGGAACGTGCCAGTAAACCAGGCAGACAGAGTGCAATGTAATCATGCATATTCATGGAGTCAGGATAATTCTTCATTGTGCTAGAGCCACTGTTTCAACACCAGATTTTCCTGGTCCTAAATTAAAATTTTCTATAGAAAATTACTACATTTGTAAAGTGTGGTGGGTGATTGAAAGGGTGTTAAGAAGCTGCTTCACTGTTTTAAATGGTTGAAAACATGTTGCTATGTAGATGCCTGAGATTTCTGAGGTCTCTTCTAGAGGTCTTTTGGGGTATGGGATGATATTTAGGGTGTTCTTGGAGATTTCTTGGGTGTTGCTTACAAAGTAACAGAATAACACACCACACAGTTTGAAGTATCATTCATGTAGCACATTGATATAAGTACTGAAGTTTAATACTTGCAGTATTGGCTTCCCCTAAAAAGCACCACTTATTAATATTAGTATAAGTTTGTCTGTGTTACGTTGTGTTTGTGGAATCCAATTGACCCAATGTATCATATCATGCGAATTCTCATCTCTGATGCAGGCATCAGTGGATGAATTTGATCTCAGTGCTGTTTTTGGCAAAATGACGTTTTGATCAGAAGCCATGGGAGTTGAAATTGAATTTCCCATTGATCTAGACCGGAATGCCTCTTTTAGTAGATGGAGACTGGGATACAGTACACCAGCATAATGAATAAAAAGTGATCTGCTTTAGTGCAAGTTAACTTCCCTTATATTCACTTAGTATCATACTTGAAAAAAAAGAAAGCTACACTCATGACACTTCTTCTTTTTCAAGTTTCAAAGAGATTGATGGATTCACGTGTGAAGGTGATTGTCCGTGTGTTTTCATAACAGTGCTCTTTTATAGACATGGACATGTAGCATTTAAAGTGTCAATGCAGAACCACAGACTGAGTGCACTGATAATGGCGTCATATCTGGCTCTTAACTCCCAGTAGACTTCACTTTCTAAGTCTTAGCCAATCCAACACTAAAGCTGTTTGTCAAATATGAGCCTTTTTAGTCTCGGAAATGCTTATGAGTTGACGAGTGCATGAGATGACGACAGCACTTTTCTCACCCTTTCTGCTTCATGATGACGTTAGCCATCAGCTCCCGCGCACACTGACACACTGCTGTGGATGGCACTCGCTGAGTGAGACAGAAATCAGCAGTGGGCGGTGTGAATTTGATGTCATGAAGTAAATAACCAACTTCTCAAGCAGGATTTAAAGGGACAGTTCACCCAAATTTACTTACCCTCAAGCCATCCTAGGAGTATATGACTTTCTTCTTTCAGACAAATACAATAGGAGTTATATAAAAAATGTCCTGGCTCCTCCAAGCTTTATAATGGCAGTAAATAGTGGTCGAGATTTTAAAGAAGAATAAAGTGTATCCATCCATCAAAGAAAGTGCTCCACACGGCTCCAGGGGTTAATAAAGGCCTTCTGAAGTGAATCAATGTATCTGTCTAAGAAGAATATACATCATTAAATATATAATATATAAACCATAATCTCTAAGCTAGTTTTAAATATGGATATTATTCATAAACAGACACACACTTCACTTCAGAAGGCATTGCCTTTTTAATATAACTCCGATTGCATTCATCTTAAAGAACACAGTCATATACACCGAGTGTGGCTTGAGGATGAGTAAATCAAGGAGTAATTTTCGTTTTCAATTATGAACTATCTCTTTAATGTATTTAATTGAAATTGGAGCATTTGAATGAGGTGAACAAATGCTCATAGTCCAAAATAACATGTATAGCATGTAAATGAAAATGTATTTAAATATATATATATATATATATATATATATACACACACACACACACAATTACTTCACTAAAATTATTTGTATTTCATAGTTTATACCTATGTTTTTTACCTGTCAGTCTAAAATTGCAGCATAACCTATTTTATATAAACCTGCTAAACACCACATAAATACTAAATAACCAGTGGTTGGTCCCTTTATTTGTTTAGTCAGCTGCTTTTTTCTCTTTAAGAAAATTGTTCTTGCCCAGAATGAGCTGCGGTGTGAACATAGCCAAATGACCTTAATCTAATGAGCCATTATGTCTACACTTAACATAACTATAGACGTGACTGAATTATAGAAGTATTCTGTCAGCTCAAGTTGACACTGAATCTTTGCATGTGAGCTCAATTGTGAAATCTTGGCTGTGAAATGCTGATAAGAAACCTGTCTGTATTCAGACTTTGTCAGCATCTGTGTTCAAAGTAAACACTAGACACACTTCTTTATGTTATTTGTAAGTAGCGTTCCACCCTTCACAATTTATTTTAATTTCAGTTGACATTTCCCCTCTCCCAGTGTTCTGCAATCAGGCTCAAGTTGACATTCTCTGTGAATAAGCCAGCTGTACATGTGAGGCTGTGTCCGTGGCATGTGCTCAGGACCGCAGAGACCTGACCAGTGCAGCTTATTAAATCCATTAGATTGGATTTTAGTGTACTTTCAGCATCTTTAGCGTCTAAAAGATTTTCACATGCTTCGCAAGACAAAATATCCTAATTTTCACTGTGTCGATACTACACCTCTGTAGGCCTTACTTTCTCTAAGCTAAGCATTAATGGGATCGGGGGTATTTCTGTTCATTATGTTTTAATAGGGTATAAACAAAGAGTGCCAGACATTGTTTTACTGTGGGTGAAATTCCTCCCTGGATATTAGCAATGTTTTCTTTTTTCTTGCAGTATTCTAATAAGAACAAGGAACTAAAAGAACATTTTGATATATGTAGAATTTTGAAAGAAAAAATACAATATATAAAATAATACAATCATGAAATAACATAAACATGTATTTAGTTATCTTGACAAATTCTATTTCCATCATAATTTGTATGTCATAATTTGTTTGATTGTTTGTACGTTTGTGTGGAGATGGGGGGGGGGAAGAAACACGTTTCACAACATTCAGTCACTTTTCTTCTGTTTTGTTGCTCGTGTTTTTCCAGCGACTACACTAAATATGGGGGTGTCTAAATGGAAAATAAAGAAACAAGGAAGCTGTGGAGGAAGGGAATGAAATGAGGCATGAAAGAGAAACAGAAAAAGAAAGAGAGGAATGCTGTAAGAATAAAGAGAGGAAGACTCTCGAAATTCATAGTTTCTGAATGTCATGTGAATGAAACATTCATATGTTTACAATATATTTCAGCCTTGATATGAATATGAGTATGGGTGTAAATAGAATGGACAACGTGTCTGTGAGAGGATGGATGTAGTGATGTGAAGGGGAGTGAGAACTGAGAAGGGAATTTTAGTCATTGCTCGGTGGATAAACTCAGTCTAACGAGTGTCTAACAAGTGATTTGACTACATTCACTCACATCAGAGTAATCAATAGATTAGCAAATAGTAATGTAGACAGAGTAATAGATGCAGATACATCAGTAAGATGTAGTAAGAGCCAGATAGGATGGACGATTTCCAGCCCAAAAGCTCACAAAAACCCGCCCAAAAATGTAATAGAATGTAAATCAAGCTTGATAAGAGCCATTTTTAACTCATTCAAACAAAATAAAGATGACAAGATAATATAAATATAATGCTAAATTTCCCATGGATCAAATCGGGGCAAATACATTAAAGATGTTACCAAATATGATTACAATCAAGCAGACACTGCCAAAACAGCACTCAAGAAATGAACCGACACCCTCGAAAAAAACCATGCATCATTTTCAATGTCAACAGTCAGAATTTAAATGCAAAAAAGTGATCGGAATAAGCAACGTAGCTAGGTATTTCACACTCCTTCATGCACACACAATGACAGTCAAAACCGTCATTCATTGATGCATACTGTATGATAACCTCACCTTCCCGTCGCTCTATAATTTCACACAGAACTAGAGGAAGTCTTTTGTTAAGTTCATATTGAACATAATACAAAACTAACAAGTCCACCAGCTTTCAAGGATCTGGACCGTTTAAAAGATAAAAGACCGGATTGTATATAAATAGATTTTGATTAAATAATGTAACTGTGCTCTGATTTCAGAGTTGCTTCCTGTCATCTATCCCTCAACAGGTGTAGCTCATGTTTTGAGAGTTAAAACACTCTCCACTCTTTACCATGTAACTTATTTAGGCATTATGATCATCACTTATACAGATATACATTCAAAATCAGATCCGTTATCTCGCTAAAATCCTGTCACTCATGAATCATCACGTCCGTCTGCTGATCCCTAGTGATTGGCTAAAATTATGGCTGTGACGTCAACATCAGCACTAGACGTCTTTGCAGTGTGCTTGCGTTTAGTAACGTTGTGATGACTGGATGCAGGATATGAACACTTGGGCTTGTATGTTAACCAATTAGGCTATATAATTTATAAGTTTGAAAACCGCCAAACTGACCCCAAACCAGCCCAAATTTTGCCAACCCGCCTAAGCCAATATTTACCCTCACAATCAAATTCAAAAACTCGCCCATTCTAGCAGCACTGATGCCCATGTCCCACATTTTTTAACTTATAGTTTAAAAACACATAACTACAAATCTTAAAATAAATATAAATTTGTCATACTTTATAATTTTTGTGATGCATAAATGCACTGGTAGCATTTATAACAACTGGTACAATTTTCCTTTTCTCAATTTTCATTTATTTGGACAAAATACACTGAGGAAAAAATGGTATAGGATTAACAATTGTATCTCAAAAAATAGATCAAGAAATTCACTAACAATTACAAAGAAACTGCAAATAACATTGAATTAAACATGAAATTGTGAAGTAGAAAGACTGAAATAGTATTGTCTTTTTTTTTACAGTACACTGTAGTATTGTATTTTAATATTGGTATCACCATATATTTGTATACAGCCAAAACATTAAAATAATTATCTTGCTTATCAGTGTTGGCCCTAATCTTAATATCAGTGCATTTCAATTAGTAATTTATTGCAGAATTGCACACAACTTAATCCGAGATTTGGACACAATTTCACCTGAAAGAAAGGTCAGGTTTTGTTGTGTGGTCTCTCTTCAGAGATCTGTTCAGGGCTGTGTTTCCCAAAAGCATCGTACCCCTAAGTTGATCGTAGCTTCATTGGTTTCAATGGGTCTACGATGTACTTAAGCTTACAATGCTTTTGGGAAACACAGCCCAGTTCAATTACAGACTAAATGCCCACCAATTGCTGTTTGAATGAACCAGTGTGTTTTAGTCAAACTGCTGCTGTGTTTGTGTCTCTTCATTGGAGTTTTTGTGTCTGTTTCTAATTTAGAAACATTATTTTAGGTTTAAATTACAGGGTTCAGTTAGATAGGTTCCACTGGGACCAGGTTGTTGAAATGTGATATGTTGTGTGTGAATGGAGCAGTGCAATGATGACATTTTTTGTATGCCACCACACTGATTCCCTCTACAATAATACAAATGAGCCAAGTTAAACTTTTCCTTTTTGTTATGAAGAGCATGCTTGAATCATGGGAAAAGATGCACAGCAAGGTTAAAGGGGTGGGGTTATCTGACTTGGCCTAGAGAAAGAAAAGGCAGAAAATGCTGCTGACAGAGGCAGAATCTAAGAAACGGAGAGTAAAAGAGGTTGTTGAACAGCTGAGCGGCTCTGAGAAGGAACTGTGACTGCTGAGGTGTAAAAATGCTGATGTATGGAAGAGAAAGGGAGATCAGAAATGTCAGAAGGAAGTAGGAGGCGAGAAGGCGCGTGAAGGACAAAAAGGCATCGGTGTTCTTGTTCCCTCTATAAACTCCCCCTTACATTCCAGCTATCAGAGGGGAGTTTGGCACACTTTTCCAGCTAAACAACCAAAATGTTTCTACTGATCAGCAGACATGGTTAATTCCAAGAGGAAGTGACTATGTTCTAGTGAAAAGAGATGTTTTAAAGGGACAGGCCCAGAGATGGGTTTTGACCTCTTGTACTGAGGAAATTCCACACATGGCCGAATAAACATTGTGTTTAATGTGACAAGGACAAGAGTTTGACCTCTGTCACCAGCACTCCTGTTTTATAGCAGCACTGCAGCATTTCCAGGTTATGTAAACTCTGCTGCATTGCTCTATCCATGGGGTTTCTCTAGCAATGACCCCAGCGTTACTCGAGAACATGAGTGTGACCGCTCTGATCGCAAGGCTCTGCGGCTAAACAAATACTCTCGGTTCTATGTGCCTCTGGGAAAATATATGGAGTGTTTATTAGATTTTTCTCCACATGAGTGTGTTTGACAAATATATTGTGCATGACATTTTTTTCTGGACATCAGGATTTCAGCTTTTAGAAGGCAAACTCTAGGCTTGTTTATACTTGTAAACTGGTTACATGGATTACACGGATGAGACGTTAAACCGAGGTGTTGACTCTCTGTGGTCATTAAAAATCCCATGGCACTTCTCGTAAAGAGTAGGGATGTAACCCCGGTGTCCTGACCAAATTCCCTCCACTGGCCCTTATCAATCATGGCCTCCTAATAATCCCCATCCACTTGATTGGTTCTATGACTCTCTCTCCACCTGTAGCTGATTGGCTCTATGACTCTCTCCACCTGTAGCTGGTGGTGAGCGCACTGGCGCCAGAAGGCATCGCGATCATCCAAGTGGATGCTGCACACTGGTTGGTGGTTGAGGAGAGACCCCCCCACACATGATTGTAAAGTGCTTTGGGTGTACAACAACACAGTAAAGCGCTATATCTAGGAGTCTCAAACTCAATTCTGGAGGCCACAGCTCAGCACAGTTTAGCTCCAACCAGCTCCAAATCACACTTACTTGGAAGTTTCTAGTGATCCTGAAGACCTTGATTACCTGGATCAGGTGTGTTTGATTAGGGTTGGAGCTAAACTCTGCAGAGCTGTGGCCCTCCAGGAATTGAGTTTGAGACCAATGCGCTATATAAATGCATCATTCATTCATTCATTCAAGTACAAAAAAGTAATAGTCTCTATGGTTTAGTTAACCGTTTTTATTAACAGTGCACTTTCCATTTGCATCTTCAATTTTTATGTATTTTATTTTTATTTAGTCTGTAATTTTTTCTTTCAAATTAATTATTGCACTGTTCATATTTTGTGACCCCCCCCCATCTAATCAAGTTTTAATTGAAATTGTTTAAATATTGTCATGATGCACATTTGTCTTCCTGTGTCCCAAAACAAAAATACACTTTAATGTACATCAATGTAAGTCATAACAACAGCAAAAAAATTATAAAACCGTATTCAAAAATTTAGAAACTCTAAAACATGAAAGAATCTAAATACAATACAAATCAATGCTGTACATTAATTCATTTAATAAATAATTAGAATAAATATTTTTAAATGACATGTTATCTGTCATTTTCAGCAGCTGTTTACTAAGAAAACCTTGTATAGGCTAATTTTGTAGTGTTTGCAGACTTATGAATGGCGCTTTAAATAATACGTACTTGAGAAACAGAATGAACAAATCAGAAAATGTGGATGTTTTATTGATTTTATTAGATTTTTGAGGGTGTCTTATTTGGGAGGGATTTTACATTCCAGACAGATGATGGTACCTGCCAGTAATATTCCGTCTGGTCCTTTATGGGTGAATCATGCATATTGTATAATCCTCCTCACTGAGAGCACGTACAAAGACGTGTTAAATCTCTTTACAGTTCTGTCTGTAACCCCGAGGTGACGGCCCGTGATTAGCGGTTGGCGGCACTCTCCTCAGATTAATCAGGTTTAGGGGGTTCAGACCGCTCTGCAGTAAGGACATGTGATGATGGAGGGGAGCATATGTGAGCACACAGTTTGAAGGATAAAGACATGGGCTCTGGGAGCATCCTGTGGCACTAATTACCTCATCTAAAGAGTTTCAAAGAAGATTTAGCTGCTGTAAACCTCCAATCTTGTTTGGGACATTTAGATTTGTCTGGAATAGACTATAAACTGATACTGATACAAAGTGTTTTGATTTCTAGTTTGTCAGTACTTGCTGATTGAACTTCAACACCTTTTAAGTCTTTGACCCATATTTGTATTAAGGTTCATTCTATGCAACAGATGCATACATAGTGTGCATTTTCAAGTAAAATTGTGTATTATTTTAAACACTTCTATCTAGTAATTTTAGTTATGAATAAATTGCAAATTCAAGCTAAATTAATACATGTCAGTACTTAGAAGGATAACAGGACATGATGTTAATGGGGTTGAAAGTTGTCCTGTTTAATTTGACATTAAAAGCCTTGAGCATAGTCTCATGAAACTACAAGATGCGTTACAAAGACAACTTAAAGCTGATGTTTCTTTTTGATTATCGTTTGTTTACTGGTCAAATGGAAAGAATGTTGACAACATTGTCTCACAAGTGATTAAAAGTACTCGTCCTTGAAGTGTTGTCTTCTTGAAAAGATGGCAATGTTATTTTGACTTTTTTAAAAAATGTATATAAAAGTTTATAAAAGCAGAAAAGTGGTACTGACAGGATTCGTTTTAATAATACTTCAATAGGACTAATTGTGGATTCACAGTGTGAAAAAAATTATTGACTTTTTATTTTACATCTATTTAGAAGTAAAACCATTTTCCAAAATTAGTTTTACATTTGCGCTTTGACCTTTTTTTAGGGTTCCGTTATTTATAACAAACTGAAATTTTACAAAAATGAACATAAAACACAGGCATAAAGGCTATTATACTGCCAAATTCTGGTCAATAGAGCCAGCTACACCAAATATGCAACCCATAATAGGACTTGGTCAGATATGCATTACGCTCAGATTGTTTGGTCTCGGAGTTATTGTTTTTATAAAAGTGCATTTAAAATGACAAATAAACTTTAGAAAACACATTTGGATGTACAATTAATTTTTTATAACTTGAATGTATATGTATTTTCTAGTCTAAAATGAGCTCAATATGGAGCTTTGAGAGCATGTGACCTAACATGTGCTAAATAATGTCTCCTTTACTACTTTTTTATAGAAAATCTGAAGAACGTGGCATATACATTTTAATTTTACTGATTAAATGGGATGTCATTTGACATCACTAAAATAAAACTGTGTTGGCTGAACATTAATATTGTATTTTAAATGCAACTTTATTAGCCTCATTTATGAATGATAATATCCCGTAATAAATAATTTATGAAATATTTTAGTAATACATTGTTAAATCAAATCTAAAAAAAGATTTTAGCTTTGATATTTTAATCAGTCTGTAAATTGTTTTTATATTTTTTTAATCAGATTTTTGTCTACATTGTAAAAGTCAATTTCTTGAAGTAATTTTTTACACCCGTAAATGAAGGCATCCATTTTGCAGGATGACCCACGGCACCTGACTGCCGCTGCACGTGTCAGGTTTTTCATTTAATAGTCATTGCTGTGTAAAGTTATCAGGGTGTTGCATTAAAGCACACTGTTGATGTCAGGCTGAGGTTGAAGTTGAGAGTCAGAACCGGACGGAAGCCTCACCTCCTCCCATAATGCGTTTCCTGATATTTCCAGTCATTCTGTTTGGTTTGGACACTCTTTCTCATAGTCGTGCTCAACACTCCCCTGAAGATTTAGATTTTACTGGTGTTGTGGCGACAGCCCATCGAAAGTGACATCCATTTTCCATGTAACTTATCTGTGTTGTGTAGAGTCTCTTAGCATTCACAATCTTCTTTCAGAGGAATCTGCACCTCCCTGCTCTTCCACAATGACAGTAGCAATGTGTTTGGCACTGATAATCAATCCGCTGATAATCAATCAGCATTTATTGTTGACATCTGTCACTCCCGCTGTGTGTAGAGACGGATACCTCAGTCATTCTGTTATCATGTGATTGCAAAAACAACAAGCTATTTCTATGCCATTATCTCTAAAGCACTTTGTGTTGTTGGCCACAGATTATTTATAATATATATGGCTCTGCAGCCTCACTGCAGGACACCATGTCGTGTAAAATCACAGTCAGCCTGTGCTGGAGAATATCCAGTGGTGCAGTGTCGTTTCCTTGGTTACTGTGTGGCTCAGAGTGCTTTGAGCTATTGAATTTACACCCTGCGCTGGTCTGAGGTCGTTTTATTATCTCTCTTATGATGCTAATGTGAATTTTAGGAGGATGAGGGCAGCTTGCATCAGCTTTTTTATAAAATATACTACTTTCCAAAGCAAATATGTGGAAAAAGTTCACTGGATGGCTAATTATGGGAAGAAAAAATGAACCCCAGTGTTAATAAAACGTTTCTTGGCTAGAATTAAACAACAGCTGTCTGTTCCAGCCTTTTAATAACCTTATTTCATCGGCCTCCGTTAACCGTTGAAGTAGTTGCACAGTGGCGCCATCTAGCGATTTATCTTGAAAAGCCTTAGTGTGACCCTATTGAGAATATTTTATATTTTTATATTATATAAATATGTATTATATGATACTACATAATATTATATTTTCTTTTAAATTAGTTTTTATATTATATGCATTTAGCAGTTGCTTTTTTATTTTAATTTTAGTATATTTTAATTATATTATTTTTTTTCTATCAAATTAAGTATTTGTATTACTTTATTATTTTAATAATTAATAAATAAATATTTGTAATACTATTATTATTACTATTACATTATTAAATTCTTATATTTTATGTAAATATTACATATAGACATTTATTTATTTATTAGATTTTTTATTTATCAAAATGCATCTCTTAAAAAATAATAAAGTGTAATAGAAAAGATTCCCTCATCTATTTATTGATAAGTCACTCTTCGTCCTGTGCAAACGGAGCAGTATTTAATTTTTTATACATCCACTAGATGGCACCACACACAACAACTGTGTCAAAGAGCGCAATTGATGTCAATGTAATAAAGGTTACAGCTGCTAGTTGGCACCGAGTAAAAGAAAAAGGTCTTCTGAGTTTTATAAAAATCTGTCTTGGGGTCAAGTTAGTTGAGAGTGAATGAATAGGGCACTGTTTTAACCAAGCACATGACTGAATTCCTTCTTATAATTAATGTTTATGTGGAGGACACACCAGACATTCTGTCTAATGTAAACGAGACACTGTCACTGTTCATTCTGAAGCTGCTGTCTCTAGTTTGTGGAGCGCATGGGTTTGAGACAGATGTCCGCAACATACAGATTGTCAGTTTATCATCACCAGCTCCAGTCGATTTTCTCCAAGGCTTCTGCGCTCATGCTGACACAGATATTTGCAGTCAATAAAACACATGACCCAGTCCTCCTCCAACCCTTTCAAGCCTTTTTCTTTTAAAGGAGCTGGAAGAGCGTTCTCTAAACTGTGCTGTTTGTCTGTGTGCATCATGGCTGTTAGTGACTGTGTGTGTCCTGTTTGTCTCTGGCCTCCAGACTGCAGCTACACATGTCATTTGGAGTGTCAGGGGCTTGTTCAGCTGGACTGCAGCCAACTAGACCAGCCGATGGAGGATGTGTCTACCCCCACTCCACAGAGGCCCGGCGCCAAAGACCCTCAGGAGACGGTAAGTTCTCTCACTTAGCCATTATTGCTGAATTCACATTATAAGAGGAAGCTCCTCACTATAGAGAAACACAAGGAGACAGAAATGATAGAGACTGTTCATCCCATCTGGTGGACCCAAAATGGATCACAGGCCTGTTTTATTTGGGTCACAGATAGTTCTGTATGTTGTTATGCATAGTTAGAAAAGCAAATAAATTGACTTTACTGCTTCCAAACCCGTAAGTCCTTCATTCATCTTTGGAACACAAATGAAGATTTATTTATGAAATCCGAGAGCTTTCTAACCCTTCATAGACAGCAATGGAACTACCACATTCAAGGCCCAAAAAGGTGTTAAGGACATTGTTAAAATAATCCACTTGACATCAGAGGTTAAATTTTTATTTAATAAAGCTACAAGAATACTTTTTGTGCATAAATTAAACTGCTACCTTTCTGGGCCTTAAACGTGGTAGAGGGTCAGAGAGCTCTCGGATTTCACCAGAAATATCTTCATTTGTGTTCAGAAGATGAATGAAGGTCTTACAGGTTTGGAAAGACATGAGGGTGGGTCATTATTGACAGAATTTTGGTGAAATAGAATTTTCAGAATTTTCTTTTGGTGAACTATCCCTATAAATAAAATTGTAAACTTTATCTCACAATTACTTTATTTATTGTTTGCTATAAAGCAAAACAGGCTTCCATATTGTATCATAAAACAGTAAAATTGCGGTACTTTGACATAAACCATGGTCATAAGTTATTGCCATATTCATTTTGTAAGTGAAGCATGCAGAGAGCTTTCCAAATTTCGAAAGAGAGCATAAAATGATGCCGTGATATGCAATGGATGAAGCGGAAGCTGAATCTGATCCTCCCTGGGTTGCTTGGCTGGGACACATTAGCACATGCTTAACTGCCTCTCTGATGCTTGGCTGTGTTTCACAGTGGCAGCGAGTTTAGTCTCATGTACCCAGGAAGTGACAGCACAGTTGGGACTGAGGAAGAGCAGCAGGGGCACACTGTCCTCAGGAACACAAAGGCTTACACTTTCTTTTGCCCAAGTTTTTAGATGAGCCCATCCTCTTCAAAGCATATGATGCCTGACAAAAAAGTCAAAACGGTATGAGCTAGAGGCCAATCAGACATCCAATAGCTAATTTCTCTCAGAGCATTTATACTGTCAGAGTAGTCATTACTGGAAAAAGCTTTCCCGTCCCGTGTAGTGTATCCATCTTATTTATGAGGCCCCTCCTGTCTATTCCTATCTCCTCTAAATCAGGAAAAGAGCAAACCCAGCTGGCCTGTGCTGTCAGTGAGATTGAAAGCTGTTGAATGGTGAGCTGTCAGCAGAGGGCATTATGGTTATTTCTCAACGGAAATGAAATTCACATTAGCCGTCTCCTCACATAGGCCAGGGCTTTGGTCGTGTGAACTACAGGTTGTGTCACTGACTTGATCCAGCTTCATATAATAAGAGAAAAGGTTGCATTGTACAAAATAACCATTTATAGTTGTCTGTCATGCCAAACCTCACCACACGGGGCAGATATATTATTCACAACGGTTCAGTGTGATTTGCATGTGAATGCCTCCATTACAACGTCTGAATGTGTATATTTTGCAACAAAACAGATGAGACATACAAGTAACTTAATTAATTTGTACATATAAAAGCCTTTGTTGGTCCATATGCCTGTGATACTGCCATAAATTGTATTATAGTTGTTTTACTGCCATTTAGACACCCCAGAGACGTCTCATTCTGCAAACAGACAGGCTTTGGACATGAACAGGAAATGCAGATTGCTCATAAAGACAGCCTCACAACGTAATTACAGCCAATACAGATTTCACAGACCTCTGCAGCCAGAAGCATTTATTTAAACAGAGCTCCTTCAGAGTCACACCAGCACTAGAGGACCAGAGGGAGGGCC
Organism: Gymnocypris eckloni scoliostomus; assembly: GCA_027564155.1. Taxonomy (NCBI): domain Eukaryota; kingdom Metazoa; phylum Chordata; class Actinopteri; order Cypriniformes; family Cyprinidae; genus Gymnocypris; species Gymnocypris eckloni. Next base: position 11,770,803 of record CM050431.1, on the reverse strand, counting down.
ATTGACCTTATGTAGATGAATCACTGAGATGTGTGTGTGTGTGTGTGTGTGTGTGTGTGTGTGTGTGTGTGTGTGTGTGTGTGTGTGTGTGTGTGTGTGTGTGTGTGTGTGTGAACGTGTGCATGTGTGTGTGTGAATCTCAAGGGCATTTGCTAAGATAACTCTTGGGATTGGCAAGCACTTTTGTTGTTATATTGGCATTTTCTGCCTGTTTATTTTTTATCTAAGTCTAATGTTTACCAAGGCTGCATTTATCTGGTGAAAAATACAGTAAAAAGTAACATTGTGAAATGTTATTACAATTTAAGACAACAGTTTTATATTTTAAAATGCAAGTTATTCTTGTGATGGGAAAGCTGAGTTTTCAGCAATGATTTTATCTTCAATGCCACATGATTCTTTACAAAATATTTAACATTCTGATTTGGTGCTTAAGAACGTTTTCTGATTATTATCAGTGTTGAAAATAATACTGTTTAATATTTATGAGGAAAACACGATATGTTAATTTCAGTCTTTTGTAACATTATAAATGTCTTCACTGTCATGTTAAATCAATTTAATGCACCCTTGCTGGATAAAAGATATTATTAAAATTATTAATTTGCTTACAAAAGGGTACTGACCCTTTTAAACTGTAGTGTATGTATGTCTACAAAGAACGGAACAGTTGATACCTATTGGAAAGAAATCTCACAAATGGCATTACAATGGCATTACACATTAACGTTAAAGGTATAATAATTTAAATTGTGTTGATTTGTTTTTCTCCTGTCTGAATTAAGCTGAACTATAAAAGAGAAAAAGATGTAATTTACATCTGGATATAAACTATTATTCTCAGTATTAGCTGTATTAATCACTGGTATATTAATCAGTGGGGTGATTTAAAAAACAATCTTGAATATTCTAAACACACTCCTGTCATAATTCACTTCACACTTCCCCTATTTAGTATATTTCACAACCCTTAAACCTCTCTCTCTTTTTGACTTTGTTTCATGAGAATACACAATGTTCTTCATGCACATTACCCTAATATCCTCGTATCATGCAGGCACAAGTGCGCTGGACCTCATGTCCCTGTGGCCTCAAAACATTAGCCCCGTTAGTGCTATCTCACAGTTAGCTGTGGAATATCTCTGTTTTGTTAGCCTCACTGCCTCTCTGTAACATTAACTGCTCCTGAGGTCTTGTTTATCCCTTCGGTTTTCAGTAAAATACAGCTGATTTGATCTGAAAGCCCCTTAAGGTCTCTTTGGGTGAGTCTCTGCAACATCAGGCACAAACAAGAATACATTTGCAAGTTTAGAGACACTGTTTTATTTTCTTGGCATTTATTGGCTGTGAAAGTGCTGTAGACCGTGTGCTGAGGGTTTGTTTCCCCAGCTGCTGGAGGTATTTCATCGGCTTTGACTTTTGTATAGTAGTGCAGATAGGCTGTTGTCATCTCTCATACACTTCCTTTTCCTGTCCTCGGATGTGTACACATGCACAGACACACACAGCAAACACACTTTTTATGTGTCGCATGCACTGCGGCCCCCTCAAACCACCACAGCAGCTGGAGATATCATGTGCAGTTCAGTAGAAACACAATATATATTTTTTTTATTTGCATGTGCCATTTTCAGGTATTTTATCAGGTCTGTCATCTCAGCGTAGCGTTTCCTGTGGAGTAACTTGCGTGATAGTTCACCGCAATGTGCATGTTTGTGTGTTTGTGCCATTTCCAGTGTCCTCAAAAACTAAAGCCATGAAGTGGAATGGTATACTTGATTCCTCCTGTCTTTTTCAATATTTCAATCTCTTTCAGTTTGATTTTGAGCTGTGTTGATTTTAGCAGCTTGATTTAGATTCCTGAAAACCACACAAGAGATCCTGGGATGCGTATGTGTGTGGGCTGATTCCATCATTTATGGAGAGAGCTGTAGTAAGGCACATTTACACACTGATCTGCCTGGGTTTTCTCAGTGCATTTTTGCACTGAGGATTCCAAAAACAGAATCTATGTAATTCTTCCGGCTCTGTGGTACTATAAGACAGCGTGAAGAGCACAGGAAGTGAGAGGCTGTTCATGGTGATGAGCTGTTTAACGTCAACATGAAACAGCATCCGGGTTGATTTAACTTTACTAATGTTACTTATCCTAAAGTATAAACTAAATTAACCAATTAAAATAGAGTCTAGATTGTTGTCATTTTAGGGCTAGGAACATGTTATAACTGAAGAAGTGAGAATTTGATTTGCATTGGCCACAGGAAGTTGAGAGGAAGAGGAACTCTTCAGGAAAATGACATCGTTTTCAACAAAAGTAGTGTTTTTTAAATCTATTTCTCTAGCTAGTCTCACAGGAAGTGTTCCTCCTGCTCTTAACTTTCAGCTTCCATGTTCAGCGCTCAGATGGTCTGAAAACATCAATATTATAGATACAGTAGGTACTGACAATGGTACAGCATGATGATGGGTTATAAGTATAACAACAATGATATACTTGGCCCCTTCCAAACAGAGCCAAGACACTTTGTCATCACCAAGGGTGGAAATCAGAGACTGTCTACATTATTTAACTAAGTACGAGAGGGAGGGAGAGAGGTGTTGTAGCGGCATCAGAAACATATCATATGGAGCGTCGTAACGGCACTTAACACCACTGTGAAACAAGAGCCGAGTCCATTGTCAGGATCCGTCCAAGCCTCCAGTTACTCCTCTCAAAATGTGTCACCAGCACAATATCAGAGCGATTACAGGAAGGAGCGTTTAGGATGAAAATATAGGGAGAATACAAAACCTCCTGCTTCCCTGTAGAGAAAAATGCCTGATTGTTTGAGATGCATTATCATTGTCAGGCACATTGATTACCCACAATGGGCCTCTTCGCTCCATACTTCATACAGCAGTGAGACAACTTTAGAGCCTGCATTTGACAATGACAAATTACACTTTCAACTTGCATCTTTAGCTGGTGGTACCATGCTTTATTTTGGACCCCTTAGCGTTTTTTGTGTGATGCTTTCAGTTTGGGTGATTTTACTTTGATTTTGCACACTATCCATCCATCCATCCATCCAGTATTGATCATGTTTTTCTGGGCAATTGCATAATCCCCCTTGCAAACTCTTTTGAGCGAAACGATTGAGTTATAGTAAGAATTAATTGGGGTGTATTGACAGTAGCCAAAAGAGGACCTTTCTTCTTCCCGTGGGGTTTGGATATCGAACATGTTCAAGCCCCTTTGTCTTTCCCAGTGATCCAGCTCATTGATTATGATAATGCAACCCAAGGCCACTGCTTTAGGTAATTTGTCATAACTTGGTAGTGATGATATGTTTATGTCCATAGTTGCTCAAGCACCACATCAGCCATTAAAGTTTATGGATATGGACTCGATATATAGCTCAAGACATGAAAAGCGTCTGCTGTAGTGAAAGATGTGGCCCAGTACAGTGTTCAATGAGAATCTAATAAAGCTGCTGAGGGGATTCCAAAGTGGCTTTCAACCTCCCCTCGTTTATAGTGGCAAGCTCTTTCTTCTTGTCTTTTATCTCCCTTTGTGAGGAATCGTCTCCTGCTGAGAAACCAAGCTGTGGAAAGCAGTAAATGAAAAAGAGGTGATGAATGATCTCATTTTAAGATGACACAATGCCATAGTATCATTAAGTAGAATTGTATTGCATTTAGTCACTAAAGGAATGAAAGGAAATTTTGTTGCTTTAAAGGGATAGTTCACCCAAAAATTTAAATTATGTCATTAATTACACACTCTCATGTCATTCCAAATCTGTAAGACCTTCGTTCATCTTCAGAACCAAAATTAAGATATTTGTTATGAATTATTCCGAGAGTTTTCTGACCTCCCATAGACAACAAATATCATAACACAATCAAGGCTCAGAAACATAGCAAGGATATCATTAAAATAATCCAACGTATGTACACGGATACATTGTTTACGCTTTGATCTGAACGTAAACAATATATCTGCATACATATGTTTTTACGATATACTCTCCAAAATGGTACTATAGGGTGACGCGGAGGAGACAAATTGTTGAATAAAGTTGTTATTTTTGTTTTCTTCGCGCACAAAAAGCTATTCTTGTAGCTTCGTAAAATTACGGTAGAACCCCTGATGTCACATGGATTATTTTAATGATGTCCTTGCTACATTTCTGAGCCTTGATCGTGTTAGGACCCCGTCTATGGGAGGGTCAGAGAGCCCTCAGAATGTATAAAAAAATATCTTAATTTGTGTTCCGAAGATGAACGAAGGTCTTACAGGTTTGGAATGAGAGTCAGTAATTAATGACAGAATGTTCATTTTTGGGTGAACTATCCCTTTAAGGCACATACATTTAGATAATTAACTAGAAGTTATCATCTGGTTGATGGTGGTGATGTGAAAAAAACATAATATTTTAATGCATTTTAGGAACTTTATGGTCCGAACAGTACTGGACCCCATTGACTTTCATTGTATGGACAAAACAACATTGAAACGTTTTTCAAAATATCTTATTTTGTGAAAAAAAAGGAAAGAAATTAAAACAGAGACATGTTTTAAAGGTTTAGAACAATACACATGACACATGATCTATTTTATGTGAACTGTCCCTTTAAGGAAACCCTGAATAATTAGGCTAGTTTTGGTTCAACCGACTGGTATGTTTATTATATAGGACGAATTCAAGAAACTTGAGATGGTTTTTATAATGCAGAATCACTGATGCTTTTTTTACGAATAAACTAGTCAACTGGTTGGTTAGTGAACGACTTTTCGATTAGTTGATCATTGTCACCCATGCCTAGCTGATGGACTGATGCATACGACAGTGATTTTATATCCTTCTTGTCTTGCACTCACATTTAACATATACTGGTGCTCCAGCTGGACTTAGTATCTAATTCCCTCAAGGTCAGGGTCAAAGGTTAAGACCAAAGCGAGCAAAGAGAGATCAGATGTCACTGTAATGTTGACCTCCATATGTGCATTTAATGTTGTAACACTCTTCTAATGATTTCTGTTGGTCTGGAGCTCACTGTTTTGTGTGTTATTGTCTTCAGCTTTAATTTGTGTCCATTCTTTTTGTTTTCGATGTAATTGTATTCTTCTCCTGCCCATCAGGAAGATATCTATTGAAGATTCCTTGTAAAAGGCACTACAAAAAGATGTCTCTCTCAGTGTATTTCTGTTAGATGGCTTGTGCAGGGAAAAAGCAATGAGACATTATAGTGTGATGAATTATTTATAGAATGTGCAACAGTAAAGATGATCAGTTAGGGCTCTACCTGTGGCTTTTAAAGGCTCTCAGAAATACTTACATTTGCATTTATTCATGCAAAAGATGCTTTTATTCAAAGTAACTTACAAATAAGGAACATCACAAGTGATTTATCATCAGAGCCAACAGTATTTGCACTACACAATAGGAGACTTTATATAGGGTAGTCTAGTACACAAGCTAAGACAGAAGTGCAATGCAGGAAAGAAAAGAAATAGACTTGATTCTGATTAATCATGTGCAACATTCTACAGTCAAATATTTTTTTCATATAACGAGCCGTATAATTTATTGGCGGCAAATCTATGTCCATGTATTACTCCACAGTCTCTTTTTTCCTCACATCATAGAATAATTAATTTATGGACAGTCAGTTATCAGTTATCACAAAATAAAACCTCTTCAAGATGACACAAGACCACCCTAATCACCTTTATTTTGTGATAATGACTAGCTCATTATACGTTGTCTCTTACTTCTTACAGATTGAAAGAAATGTAAATGCATTTTGCAGTCCTGCCTGTATTAATGTCTCAGTGCCATTTAGATTCACGCCGCCTGCCATCAGGGGCATTTTGCATATCAGGTACTAAAATCAGGTATGTAAAATATCCTCAAAATGACCACATGCAGAGGGCTCTCTCTTTCTTCTTCTCTCTCCTTCTCTCACTCTTCCAGTTTATTATCTTTTTCTCTCTATCTTTCTTTACAGTGGGAAGTCTCTTGAGTTGAGCAAAGAGCAGTTGCATGCAGGAAGAGCGATAGTGGAGGAGGGAGGGGGAAGAAGGAGGGTGTTTGCGTAAGCTTGCAGGCAGATAACAGACCTAACCACAGATGGTAGAGCGAGCGAGTGAGAAAGAGAGAGAGCGTGAGCGCTGGTGTGAGAGAAGAAGGAAGGGAGGGAGGTGCAGTACGTCAGTTCTCTGCTCACTCAGTCACTGTAAGGCAGGTTGATTTTATAGCGTCTTTCTAGCTGCCGTCGTAACCTCACTGTGGACCGGAGACTTCTGCATCCATCGCAGCCGGTTGAAGGGATATTCAACACCATGTCCGTGCAACATTCTCACACCTTCAGTGCTTTTTACTGCAAGACTGTGTGACTGACAAGCCAGTTGGTGGATGCCAATACAAGCAATTTGTATTGCTTGACATGCTTTCCTCCACACTGGACTCATTTTCTCATCTCAAGAGGTCTTGTGTTTAGAGCTTCACGCTGTCGGCTGAATAGAGCGAGAGAAGCTGCTTCTGTACAGCTGCCTGTTTGTGACCTGTGGAAACAGGAACTGAGCATCAGATATCGGCCGCAACGCTCGCTGAGTGTCATCCTGCAAGTTTCGGCGCTTGTTTCCGGCAGCACGTGGAGCTCTGGCCCTTCACCTGAACCTGTGGTCCCCTGCTCCCAGCCCATTATCCCCTTTCCAACCCAGGAGCCTGGAATGGTGCGTTTGGTCCCCCGAAGACCTGCGTAAGGAGTCCCTCAAACTGGATCCGTCCCCACAAATGACCGGTAGCAATAGCATGAGCAGTGGGTACTGCAGCCTGGATGAGGAGAGCGATGACTTCACCTTCTTCACCGCTAAGAGCACCTTCTTTCGGCAGCCACAGGCTAAGCAAATACCTAAGGTAGTGTATGAACATGAGATGGATGGGATTGTGAAGATTGAGCGTATATATTCGCAGCTGATACAAAAAAATGAGAAGATGTTCACGGAAGTTTGTATACGGAAGTGCATTGTTTTATGTTGAACTGCTGTGGTCGAAACAGTTTTATGACCTGATATGTTTTGAGTGACAACAATACCCGGTCTGTTTTGCACTTTGGTCAACCCTGTTGAGGTTGTTAAAGTTAGATGAGACAGGCCGTTGATTTTTCTACACTCACACAAAAGCTGTCACCGGGGCAATACCCTTTCAAAGGGTACTAAAATGTCCCATTGAGGTATGCTCTTTAGACAATAATCAGTACCTTCAAGGTACGAATGTCCAGCCATTAGGGGTAAAGAAGGTACAAAGGTGTACCTTTTGAAAGAGTACTGGCCCAGTGACAGCTTTTGTGTACTTTTTTCTGATTGCATTTCTATGGAAACACTGCCGGTGGAAACCACTGTTTAGAGCGACTGCAAACACTTTTGATTTAAATAAAGAGACTTTCAAGGAATAATGATTGGATAAGAAAGAAGCTTATCCGTTGTTGTTTTTTTGCTGTCAGTTAATATGATTTTTATAGCAGCCATTTTGACACACTAACTGAAATATTAGCCTTTCCTACTTTGAAGTCACAATTTAGACAGTATATTTACCTTTTTTCAAACGAGCCGGTAAAATGAAGGCCACAAATTCTGGTAGAGCATAGCACTAGCAACATCAAGGTTGTGGGTATGATTCCCAAGGAACGCATGGGTGGATAAAAAATGGTATACCTTGAATTCTCTGTAAGTCGCTTTGAATTAAAGCCTCTGTTAGAGTGACTGTCGAAAGCGGGTTAGTAGGTGGAGATTGCACTGTTGTGTTAGGTCCCTTAAACTTACAATGATAAGAGCTTAAAGATGTTCTTATGAAAGATTAAGAAGTGTACAAGTCTTTGTTCCACATTTATTTAGTAAGTGTTACTCAATTGTAACACTTCAAGTATTGAATGTACTTATGTTACATTTTTTAATACCATCCACCGAAAGCATTAATGCATGCATTAGCTGCATAGCTTGACTTTCATTATAGACTCTTTATACAGGGCCGTGTACATAGAGTGCACTCTCACACCCCCAGAGCTCTCTGCACTGAGGGGAAGGAAATGGCTGCTGATTGTGCCAGAATGGCCTGTCCTTCCCTGAATCAAAGAACGTGTTATTTTACAAGACCCCATAGCTTTTACACTGACTTCCTGTTACTGTAGGCCTCTCTCTATATTAGACTTCTATTGAGGTAAAGTGATCAAATAGTCAATCATAATGTAGATTGGGTCTCATAACGTAGCTAGCAAATGAACGTCACAGAAGTGGAAATAATATTTCATGTCCTTAAAAACTTTGGACTTCACTCCCATACCTGAGCTGACCAGCCTTGCATCACTTTCTGCAGTATCGGGTTTGGAAAGAGCTTCTCGTGATGTGAATTATTCATCCTGTTCGCTTCTCTGTCTGGACACAATGTGAGCTGCCAGTTCGAGGGCATTCGGTGGGCACAGTTTAAATTGTTGTGTTTTTATGTGGTTTCCAGTCTGTTACCGTATGCAAGCACTATTATTCAAAAGTTTGGGGTTGGTCAAATCTTCTTATGCTCACCAGGGCTGTATTTAATTTGATCACAACTAGAATAAAAATTGCAAATGTAATCTTTTACTTTAATATATGCTAATATATATATATATATTATTACTCCAGTGTCACATGATTCTTCACAGATCATTCCGCACGTTGATCTGCTGCTCAAGAAACACATCTTATTAGTATAATTTTTAAGACAGTTGTGCTACATTTTTTGGAAACATATGAAATATGAAAAATATCTTTTGTAACATTGAAATGTCTTTAATGTCATTTTTGATCAATTTAATGCATCCCTGATGAATAAAGGTATGATATTTTTTCAATCTTACTTACCCCAAACCTTTTAAATGGTAGTCTAAGTTGTGTTTTGTATGCTTGTGTTGTGCTGATGTACCTATCGTGGTTTGCTTAAACTGCTTATGGTTTTTTTTGCTCAAAAATTGCTACATTTATTGAGACATTTATTGTGCTCTAGACTATCACCAAACCAGTTTAAACCATCCTAACCCAACATAAAAGTTCATCCCGGTCTTACCCTGGTGTTGGGTTGGTGCAGGGTTGTTATGAAAGATTGTTTGTGTATTGTGTTGCTAGGTACAAGGCGTTACTTGTACAGTAATTTCAGCTATTAAGTGACGGCCGTTTGATTTATATTGGATTCAGATAAGATCTCTATTGTTTGCTATTTAGATTATAAGACCACTTTTACATTGTGTTTTGGTCTACTAAACAACGATAAGTGCAGTTTGAATAGGCAGCACACAACAAGGTGAAGTTGGCTTGTCCTAATTCTTCTTAGCATCTCTGGAAGTCCTCTTAGTAAGAACCCCAGGGATGGATAAATGGGGGATTAGCTTATGTTCTCACTTTAGTGTGCACATTCTTCTTGTAAGTTAAGGGATTAAAATTGCTTTATGGATCAATAATACACTTCCTATTTACCTTGTCGGGTTAAACGCAGTAGACCAAAAGCTTTTAAACCAAGAGAAATAGTGCCTTGATAAATGCTGCTGCTTCTCTGTTCGATAATTATTCTAGAAGCTTATTAAAGACAATACATTCAAGGAAAACATCCATTACACAAGTCTTGAATTCTTTTAACCTGTCAATCTTAGACACAAATGACAGCTATTAACGGAAACAAACAATAAATAGCTTCCTCTTCAAGGGCAGCCAGGGATATTTTAACATTTGAATAGGGAAAGTCATGCAAACATGAGGCCGTTTGTTCAAGGTTTTGCACTCCATGAGTACTGAAAGTTATACGCCATCTCATAAGCCTTTGTATGATTGAAGAGAGGCTCAAATCTGGTAGATGTTGCAGCTGTAGTCATTTCAGCAAATGGCTGCCTAGTTGGTAAGCAGAATGAGTCGAGTTTTCTCATTTCTAAACATTCAGCCATACGTATCAGTCTGCTATAGGGATGCCATGAGGTAATGATTCATAAAAACAAAACAGACCCAAGCGCAATGCACAGATAATTAAGATCTTCATTATCAAAGGCATTTGAATGGATTGATAGCGTAGGGCTTGTGTTTACTGGTGTCGTGGACTACTGATCTACGCTGTTTATTCAGGCATGCAGATGATGGGCTTTGCATTTGTGCAGGGCTGCAGAGAGGGAGGGGAGAATCTCCTACTGCACACTTGACCCAGTAATGAGAGAGAGGCAGAGAATGAGTACACATATGCAACGTGTGGGAGGGAGCAGATCGCAAGACATCATCCCCACACACTGCGGCAGCAACAGCAGAGAGAGACACACAAGAAAGATTCATTAAAAGCTTTTCAATCTTTGAAAGCATGCTGAGAAATGCACTCTAATATTATTATTATTATTATATGCACACATATTCATAAATATAAATCAAAAAAATACTTAAGCACACACACACACACACACATTTATACACTACAACTGCATTTAATTCAGCATATATGAAAACACACATGAAACACACACATGAGCTGTTAAAAATCATGCATGCAACCATGTTCAGGAGAGGGCTTTCTCTTTCTATAAATAGACTCCCGTTTGCTTGCCTATATCTGACTAGCCATGGCTGTTTTTTTTGCATTAAACAGCCATTTTGTTGCATTAAACTACATTATCAATGCATTAGCAGTCACTTACATTGTACTCTGAACATCAGGCTTCCCTAGAACTGATGTCGGCTATCACTTGCAACTCTCACTTCCTGTATTTTTTGTTAGTGCAGTTCTCACGCTGATAAGCAGAACGTGCAGTGCCTATCCAAACTAGATTATTGGTTTGAGGCCATTCAGCAGGTGCAGACGTAGATGACTTGCATGTTGCCTGAAACTAACACTAAGGGCATTGTGTTCCTTAATCAGTCTGAGTAGCCGTGTGCTGCGCTTAAGGACACCCACCTGACATGCAGTGATGACTTTGAGATGACACTCCGATAGCTTTTACAGCCGTGCCCTTTTCTTTCGTGTCATGTAGGCTCTGTAAGTTGATATTAGCACAGGTCATGTCCCAAGGCACCATTGTAATGTACATGGTTAACACCCTCCACTTGGGCCTTCTATGACTTTCTTTCCTCTGTTTGTTTAACTCTCATTTTGATTTAAAGAACAGCCTGGAGCATTTAACCATGAAAGTCAATCTTCAGTAGAGGAAAATATATTGTTCAGTTCAAACAGGTTAGGTAGGTTTTATCTGTTTGATTGCTCAAAGCAGGCTTTTTCAGTGCAGGTGCAGGCAAGTCATTTGTGGTTCATCACAAAGAGCATATATATTTATTTTTTTATTCATCACAAGGAGCGTTTCAGAAAAATATTTGTTTGTGCATTCACAGGTACTAAAATCTGAAAGGTACAATTCACAGCTTTCTCACTATAAGGTGAATTCGGTCTCAGAACTGAAACTAAATCGTGTCTGCAGATGAAGATGTTTTTAAAAACATGCATTTCTGTTGATGCATGAAACCTGCAATGGAGTGTTTTTTAAGCTAACTGATCAGGGTTTGCTTGTTACCTTTAGTGATAAGGTTTGTTCTGCATATGTAGCTCAGATGTGGGTCAGCTCTCTGAATGACAGCAGATGAATGACTGTGAATAGACAGGAGAGATCCCACACATTACCCACCCACTCACAATCACACACTTACGATGCCCTTTATTCCAATTACAACTCCCACACACTCAGTCACATGCGCTCTTACACACTTTCTCCAGCAAACAAACATGAATTCTCCCCAGACAATCAGGATTCTTCCCTCACTGTGTTTCAAGAGAAGATCAGAGCTCATTTATATACTCACACTGAAAATGTGAAGGTGATGGCATATGATGACCATGCTTGTAGATGCATCTGCAGTCAAACACACACAATATTTCAGAAAGAGACCATCAGGAGCAGAGTGAACATTTCAACTGGTCTCCATTGTTTTGCCCCATTGTTCCGAAAGGCCACTTTCTCTGCTTTGCATGTGAGGAAGGGAGGGAGATAGATATATTTAGCGGCTCACAGTCCTCTGGTCACAAATACAGGAATTCCTGAGAGATTTTGGTTGTGTGCACCAAGTGATTCAAGTTAGTGGGAGAAAAAAATGAAGAATGAGGATGTCACAAAAATAAACATTGTGTCTTTACGTGTCAGTGTTAATAAAGAATAGCAGATCTGTAGATTGATTGTGGAATGGCAGAGGATTCGTTTTCAACTAGTGGATGTGTAAATCTGGTTTATTGACCAATGGTAGATGGAGGGACTGCAAGTGTTTGGGAAAACAACTTTGAAAACTGTCATTATTTTTGATGCACAGAATGCACAGAAATGACATGCTTTTCATTAAATTATTGGCACCATGCAGGCTTCATTTTCTTCATGCACATAATGTTGTACTATTTTTCCCTTCTGAAGTTGAATTATGACACATGTCTTTGGATAATATCACACAACTGACCATTGTCTCTGGTCTACACCACACAATACAAAACAAAGAAATTTGAAGAAGTGAATGTGACGTATATTGCATGAGACCATGAGCGATTGCACAGACCATGATAGAACACTTCTCTTCACAGAACACTGTCTATAGGATGTTACAGTGGCTTTCTGTGCCTTTTAAGTTTCCTAAAGAAAGTTTGTCAACATTTGTAATCTCTAAATTTGTAATCTTTAAATTTGTAATTAAATATCATAGTTATTTCGCTAATTTGGCGAGGGAAAAAAGGATGGGAAAAACATAACTACATTAATTTTAAGTGTAGTGTTTTACTTGTTGCATTAATCATTTTAACTGTAATTAGTAACATTGGGAGAAATTAAGGAAGAAATCAGCTAAATCTAAATATTCTACATATTAAATATTATCAAAAATAAATAAATAGTGTAATAAAAATAGAATTGTTTTGGCTATATTGCCCACGTAGTGCTACAGTGTAAATTTTGGTCTGACATTTAAAGCAGTTTTCCCCCTCACTGAGGATTTTGCATCGCTTCATTTGGTGAGGTGTCTCTTTCGTACCACCACATACCACAAGACGCAACAGCACAAGTGCAGCACTATTGCTCATTTCCTGTCTGCAGATTCCGTCTTTCATAACTGCCTCATTTGAGAAGATTTCTGAACTTTCCGCCCATTGAGCTTGTTCATGCCAGGCAGTTGTAGTGTGTGGGCCAGGCAAAGTTCATTTGTTTGCTAAGCGTCCAGATAAATTCTTCTTCCTCTCCGCTCAGGCTTAATGTTTGTGAGTTCATGTGTGTATGAGTCTGTCTCTTTCTGCTCAATGAGACATAGAGCTGGCATGCTGGCACCCCAGGGATCTCCATGAATAAATGATCTTGCTTTTTCATTCTTATTCTTTCGTCCCAGAAAAGAAGAGAGAAACTCACTTTGCGTGTATTACGGGGGATGCAGCTAGTGGCTAAAAATACCTCCGACAGAATCTTTGTTGCTAAGGCTTGCTCAGCAACTGAACTGGATGTCACTCCCCTAGAAAACCCCTCCAAGAGAACCGTTTCTTTCTGTCACTGGAAATGATGGCATATTTAGTGTCACGTGCCCCGTCATCATTCCTTCCCATTATATATACCCATCACTATTTCTACCCATTAGAGTGAATGTGTGACCCTACCAAGGATTTTGTCATATCAGTGCTTATTTTTTTAATATTTGGGATAATATATTTTGAATTATTTTAATTTGATCAAGCAGTAATTTTGTGAAATAATATTGCAATTTTAAATAATATTCAGATTTATTTTTTTATGTGTGACCCTGGACCACAAAATCAGTCATAATGGTCTATTTTAGTTTTTATTGAGATTTGTACAAATAAATTACACTATCTGAAAGCTGAGTAAATAAGCTTTCCATGTTTTTTTTGGGATAGAACAATATTTGGTCGAGATACAACTATTTGAAAATCTGGAATATGAGTGCAAAATAATCAAAATATTGAGAAAATCATCTTTAAAGATGTCCAAATGAAGTCCTTAGCGATGCATATTACTAATAAAAATTAAGTTTTGATATATTTATGGTAGTAAATTTACAAAATATTTTCATGGAACATGATTTTTACTTAATATCCTAATGATTTTTGCCATAAAAGTAAAATCAATCATCTTGACCCATACAATGTAGTGTTGGCTATTGCTACAAATATAGCTGTGCTACTCAGTTTTGTTGTCCAGGTTCATATATATGTATATATATATATATTGATGAATCTTTATGAATCGGTAGAGCACTCCTCAGAGGCCAAACATTTATTTGCATAGACTCTAGTCTTGTCTCATTCAGCGTGGATTTGAAAGAAGTCTCGAGAGACATTTAAACTGTTACTATCATCCTGTACACACAGAGAGAGACAGAGAGTTTGATATAATAGCACTCAATGACTCCCCCTGGAATCTGATCAATAAGAGTAGTACTAGTAGTAATGTTCAAACATAAATATCAATGTATGTCTGTTTCAATGTATATATATATGTTTTTGAGCAGCAAATAAGCATATTGATTTCTGATTTATAAGGGATCATGTGACACCGAAGACTGGAGTAATGATGTTGAAAATTCAGATTTGCATCTCAGAAAAAATACATTTTAAAATCTATATTAAAAAACGTTAATTTGAATTACAATAATATTTCACAGTATTACTGATTTAACTGTATTTTTTATTTACAAATAAATGCAGCTTTGGTGAGTATAAGAGACTTATTTCAAATATTGCCAACTGATCAGTAATGTATGTATTGCTAAGACACATCGTTCATACATCTCATATATATATATACAGTATATTCTCATGGAAAGAATGTACATTTTCAATTTACAATCTCCTAAAGGTTATTTTTGTCGATATTTAGCAGCACACTAGCGAATAGATAGCAGACATGGACTAAAAGCCACAAAACTCATTTAATATTGCAAGTTAAAGGTATTAGAGTCATTAGATCCATTATATTCAGTTCAGCATCTTGTGAAGGATCTCTCATCCTCCATGTTTCACTCAATACGGATCACGCAGAGGGCAGTTTCTCCATCATATATGCACCATGCATCACATAATAGCTTCTTGTGAAGGGTAGATAAATGGTTATCTTGATAACGTAAGTGTCTGCAATCTCAGCAGCAATCAGCTGTCCCCTCTTCCTCCCTGAGAGATGTTCTGCTCTCTCTACACTCAATACCAGTGGTCAATACAAAAAAATACTGTGGAAATACCTCACAGGAACTCCAAAAAGCAAAGTTCACCAAAAAATCAGCTAGCTGAGAGTCCAATCAATGCGATTTATACAGCACCTTCACATCAGGTGTTACTGTTGAAGTTATGTCATGGCGAGTGCTTATAATGTCAACATCTGATGTTCTGCTGTGTTGATGTTGATGGCCTTTCCTCCACAGCTCATTAATACCATACAAGGCTGTTTGAAATAACGATGCCTCGTCTAACCTTGAGCTCACTGTTTTTTATCTTGGTTTTAGAGTGTCCCAAAAGAGGAAGAGAAGCCAACATCCCTCACAGAAGAAGAGATTAAAGATAAAATAGATGACTACAACTCCAAAGTGACGGAGAATGGAATGAAATTAGTGAGTACTGATCTGTCCACAAAGCATTTGCACTCAGTGTTGTAATTTGAGAAATGACCTGACTGAAGTTTCTTTGCTATCCTCCAGAGCTCAGATGGCACATACACTGGTTTCATAAAGGTTCACTTGAAGTTGCGCAGGCCCGTGACTGTACTTACTGTGGACGGGAAGTCGCCAGGACAGTGTTCCTCTTCTGATAGTTCAGATAATCGCACATCCTTTTACCTGCCCACCGATGCTGTTAAACAGCTACACATCAGCAGTACCACTACGGTCAGTGAGGTCATCCAGGGCCTGCTGAAGAAGTTCATGGTACAGGATAACCCACGCAAGTTCGCCCTCTACCGCCTGACCCGTCGGGACAGCCAGGGTAAGCGTTCAAGTGAAGATGAAATATACTTTAGTGTTGTATAGTACTATTGCCATGTATAATACTAAGGTATTGTTTGCTTATATTTTCAGATCTTTTCCAGAAGGTGCCAGTATCAGAATGCCCACTTCACTTGAGACTGTTAGCAGGTCCTGATCTAGAGAACTTGTGTTTTGTACTCAAAGAAAACGAGACTGGCGAGGTGGAGGTGAGCTTTCCTATTCTGTTTAAAAGTGTCATATTTTATACCACCATAAATATGATCAAGTATTTTAATCATTTAATGAAATAATCTTACTAACACACACACACATATATATATATATATATATCCTCTACAAAGATAGCTGACCGTGTGTGTGTGTGTGTGTGTGTGTGTGTGTGTGTGTGTGTGTGTGTGTGTGTGTGTGTGTGTGTGTGTGTGTGTGTGTGTGTGTGTGTGTGATACTTTTTTCATCTGCTCTATCATTATGAATATAAACTCATTTTAGATTTAATCATACAATTTACAATGCATTCAAGGTACACATTTACATTTGATCAGTTTTTACTTTTCCTGGTAATCGAAACCCTGACCTTGGCTTTTTAGTGCCATACTCTGCTGTTTGAGAAACAGGAAACTACAAAGCAGAACAAATATATATATTTATACACAATTTTTAGCCTGCATTATCATTATGAAAATAAAAGAAAATTATTGCTATGATTTTTTATATTATTTTTCATGATAATGTAATTAATATGTGAATTTAGATGTAAATATGAGAATGATAATATAAAAAATCTATCTGTTTTTCTGTCTATCGATATTCTGATCAACACATTGACAGAAGCCATGCAATAATGTTACATGCAAACAAAAACATAGGTTTAATGGACAGTTCTATTTCAGACAAATTTGCTAATAAGGTGTTGTGTCTTTTTCCAGTATCATGCATTTTCAGTCCCTGAGCTGCAGAACTTCCTGATCATCCTGGAGAAAGAGGAGAAGGATCGCAAGCGGCTAGTGGAGCAGCGTTACGCTGCCTACAGGGAGAAGTTGCTACAGGCTCTGGGTCAAGTCAAGAGCAAACCAGGCTAATGTAGGACACTGAATCTCCTTCATCCCACAGAGCCAACACTGGGCCAGCCTGGAGGACCAGTCGCCCAACAGACGAACTCAAAACCTCCACTCAGGACATTGTACAAGCTCTCAGCATGCTTCTGTGACCTTTAACCCCCAAAGACGGGCAAAGGGATCTAGACATGACTAAGACGAAGAGGAGGTTGGACCTAAAGATTAGTACTTCAAGAGTAATCCTTCTCTATAGAAATGGCACACTGTTGAAAGCCCAGGAATATGTTTCTGGCAGTCATGCTTTTTGATATGAATGGGTTTCGTTTCATTTTTTCTCATTGCTTTTACATTGACCCTGTTTGTTTGTGTTTTTTTACATGCTGCTGCTATTGCTGCTACTGCAAGTGTTACTTAAAGCATGACTTTCCCTTTGGTCTCTCTGCTTGTGTCTACCGCATGTCCTCTATCAGGGAATATCTATATGAAAGAGCAGAGTAAAAAAAGTACTTCCTGTCCGAAAAGGAAGTGGGCGACTTAAGTTATAGAAAACATGATGCCTGCGAAATATCAGAGGACAAATAGTAACCTTGCTCACATATCAAATTATACAGTTCATAAACAATTGTAACATGCTACTGTAAAAAAAAAGAATTATACTGTTTATACTGGAGATTGTCTTAATATAACTATAAAAGTCCTGTATTACTGATAATATTTCAACATACAGCTCAATATTTCGCCCCATGGATTCAAAATCTCTCTTTATTTCTATTTAAATAATCAAAATGGCTGCACATCTCTGTCATGAAGCTCACTAGCCACTATATCTATATAAAAAGGTGTTTGAATAGATCTGGGCTGCTGAGCATGTTCAGACATTTTGAGCTCCTCTGGTCCCATGTCGACTGCTACTCTATAGAAAAAGACTGTTCGGGTGTCCCATGAAAGCTTTTAGAAACGCTCAGCACTGACACATCACCTCAGTCTCTCAAGTGCGCCACCAGTACTTAATGTGCACGGAGCATCAGATGTGAGGATTGTGGGCTGGGGTTATCTGGTAAGCTTTTCTGAATCACTTCGGCTTTTAGCACATGCAGTAATACACAAGGTCATGTTAGATTAGAGGACATCTCCTAGATCAGCACTCTGAAAAGCTCTGCGGATCCAAACCACAAGCATCTCAATCTGTATTACACCAAAGGAGGGCAGAACAAGCTCCCTGTATTGTAATTACAAAATAAAGCTTTTATAAAGATCTTTCTTCTAATATAAAGTGGAGTCAGTATGCCTGTGATTTGCACACTGATACAAACGAGTGGTCCGCCAGTATGTACAGTAGTCAATATTATTCTGTACAGGGAACATGAGATGGATTTAGCTTTTTGTTTTTTACTTTGAAAATAAGCATATTTTATTGCGCGTCTGCTTAATTTTGGAGGTGCATGTGAATTGAATGTGTCTGTGACACTGAGAGAATTTATTATTTGTGAAGATCATTCAAAAGCACTGAAGCGGTTTTCTATATTTGTGGGGAATAACCGTGAACCCGCAATTTGATGTTCTAGGAACTGATATTTCATTTCTCTTCTCCCATTTAAGTCTCAATCTCTCAAAAAACCAAACAGGACATCTTTAGCAAGCAGATTTGATGCTCTGAGTTATAATTCAGACTGGTGTGTTTGTACGAGCACTTTAAAGTCATACGTTTCCATTTGGATCACTCTACCCATGTGCTCGGCCTGTATATTTTGATCTTGTATGGGTACAGATCTTGCTGGACTGGAAGTATCACTTCTACTCTAAGCAAGCTGCTGGGCCTTGTATGTCTGCTCAGGATGCTTCTCCCTGACAGCCATGTTCCTGCTGTCAGTGCCTTTAGTCTCCGTGTAGCTTATCTTGACTGTGTACTGTACATATGCTCTAGATGTCCTTCCTATAACTCCACGTTGAGAGTGTTCACACATATTCAGTGGCAGTAGCCAGGTGCTTTCAACGTCTGAGCCTTTAAGACCATGAGAGACTTTTTGGGACTGTTGTTAAAAATGTTAAAGTGCGTGTGTGTGTGTATGCATGTGTGCATTTGTTTAATTTATTTTTGGTTTAGTTGCAGTGTGTGTAAACTTGAATATGTGGACAAATCAGTACTATTGGGCAAATCCTTTTTTTTTTGGAGTATCAAATGTTTAAGATGTCTAGTAAGCTGTAAATATACTGAAGAATTAAATAAAAGGTCACCCTTTCATGGTGATGAGTCTCTTTTATTTACACTGAAATAAATGAAGCAACTTACTGGGGTCATGAACAAATCCATAGTTTCAATTATAAAAAAATGCACTTTTAGAAATAATGTTTTTTGTAAATAAAACAAGAATTATTGGAGTATGTTTTACAAGTCTTTCTACCTAAAATGTCATGTTTTATTCAGTGTGTTAGTTGCTCATTTTTTAATTAGTTGTGAAATTTACTAACAATTTCTGAGTGAAAATCTTTTCTGCATCAATTTTTTATTTAATGTACTAACAATTCTGAAGTTTAAACTGTAAATAAAAATATATAATAATTAAACAAATAAATTAAATATGAATACAAATAAAATGCTATTAGAAATGCAACATAAAAATAATTGTATAAATATTAAAACAATGATTTAAACTGAAATACACAAAATAAATGTATATTGCATTAAAGTTTCAGACCACTCAAACCAGTTTAGGTGCATGATATTACATTTTCACCATTTTTAGCTTTAAAAATCATGTTATGGTAATATTCAGTTCTGCATCACACACTTTTACTTGCTTTCTTGTATTATGTGACTGATAAATAAGTTAGCGTATTATTGACCGGCTTTACATCAATACTATTGTAGCATCAAGGTTGCACAAGTCATACACAACCAGCAGAGGGAACCCTAATCATGTAGTTTAAATGCATGCACATCTTGCACCTGGTGCACCAGATTATTAGTAATAGAGAGAAGCATAGTTATAGAACTTGTCGTCTGTTAGAGACTGTGTATACTAAACTATGTATTTACATGGTACTATGTAGCAGTACAAGGACAGCAATGCGCAATCACTATGTTTGCACAACTACTCTTGTGTCTAGAACAAATAAGAAAGGCCAAGGGTCAGTTAGTGCATTGTGCACATTTGTGTACACATGGCAGTTTACAAGAAAAACATGCTACTTTCAGTTGTAAACTTAGTTTGAACTGGCTCCACGCTTTAAATAAAACCCACCTACAGGTTCAACAGCATGCCCATACTTGGAAACGTTCTGTAATATTTTAAGGACACCCAGAAACCTTTTAAGTCCCCACAAAAAGATAGCAGTTGTGAGTGTCCATCATAATGTTAAAGAGCCCTGGTGAGGTGCGAGTACCATTCAGTCTGCTACTGAGAGGTCAACCTGAAAACAATGTCAATATGTCATCTGAAGACACGTATATAGACAGGTTTCAGCTTCTCCTAAGTCTGATGGCTAAGAATAGCATACTATGGCTGCAGTCCTGTTGTGAGAACACCCAATTTAGCTTGACATGTCTTTCCATATCACCCCTGTCACCCCTGCATGTGCTCGTCTGCCTGTGTTGATCTATATCTGGGCTGTAAAGACTTTGACTACAACACCAGACTTGCCAAGGCAATTTAGGATATACAGCACAGCTTAGGATCACACTAGGATTGTTGTGTTTTTGATATTTTCCATATTTATCTTGAAATAAATCTTGCACATCTATGTTTTGGAGATTGCTGTTTTAGTTGTGCCATCCATGTAACTTCATACTTCAAAAATCTAAATTTCTACAAAAACATCGTCCACTTACATTGATTAAAAGCTTGCTATTCAGTGATTCCATCATTTTTGAATACTGAGTCACAGTTGGTCTTCTTTTTAACATTAATTTGCACACTGTTCTTTTTTATCTCTATATAGGCCATTTTTAAACTGCAAAGTGGACACAATGGACAAAGATATTGCATTTTAGCTATTCGCATTCCTTGTCTCTGTATGCAAGTTTGCACCTTTTGTAGTTATGTAATAATTTAATTACAGTATTATTGTGTTACTGGAAAAGAAATGGTTTTCAGTCAGACTATTTCATTTAATGTATAGAACCTCCTTAATGTTTCACCATGGCCCTTTAAACATTTATATGCCCTTTAAATCATGAACAAAGTCCTTCTCCAAGAAAAAAAACACTGTTTCGTATATGACTAGTATCACTCAGCTGTAAAACTACATTTCATTTCCTCTTGCAATTTTCTGCCAGTCTAAAACCTATGCGCTTGAATAAAATATCAATGAGAAATTATGTAATGTCATTGCTGAAATCACATGAGTAATTTATATTCACGGACCAGTTTCGTTTTGTTTATGTTTTGATTTAAACTCCCTATCCAGTAAACAGGGCCATTTTGGCTCAACAGGCACTTCCTTGTATCTCAGCCCTGAAACTAAAGGAAGTGTGAGCCAGAATGGCGTTGTTTTGGCCGCGCCCCAGGTAGTCCCCCTGTTTGGTGACGTCGCGCTGGGCGAAGCTGAAGACGCTCTTAGCAACAAGCTAATAAACCACACACCATTACGAGACGGAACACGCATCCAAAACATTCAGACGATTCGCGAGAACACTTATCTGACACGTCGAAAAGTGTTTGGAAGGGATTGGGAGTTAATTTTACCTCCTTGTTTTTTTTATAACGAAAGCAAGGTAACGTTAGGCTTGTGCTATCCGGAAAAGAGGAAACGCTAGCCTGAGCTTTAGCTGCCCGCTGGACCGTGTGTTTCGGGCTGGGATGACTTCTGTTCAAACCGACAACGCGAAATGTAAGAGAGGGCAAGCGTGGAGGAGGTCGACATCCCGTTTAATGTTTGGACTTAATCTCATTGTGCTTTAGGGAGACAGTTTGACGTGACGGAAACGCTTTTGTGTCCGCTACAACTTTGAGTCTTCATCGTCATTATCGAGGACGACCGCTTCTCACCACCATTATTTTGTTTCTTCTGATGTATTTGTGAATTTATGCACATCTAGCTCCTTTATCTATGCGTTCGGACCTTCTTGCTGGAAAAACAGATACCTCTGGTACTACTCCAGACTTGCAATACAGGTGGTCAAATTGATAAGCCTCGTGAAAACAGCTTACAGGGGATCATGGCTGAACCCTGCAGCCCTGTGAAATCGTCTATCTAGCCTCTGAACATCTGACAAGCTTCACCTCGGAAATGAGACTCTGTTGGTATTTTAATCATCTCACTAGAAGGACACTGAATTGTTGTTTTGGATGGATCTTGCTTTAGTGAAAACATTTTTCAGAGGAAAAATAAATATTTGATGTTGACTGCGTGCAACCATGATGATATTGAGCAGAAAACCAGATGGCCCCATAACTGCAGGTAATTATATCCATATGAAATGTAATATCCAGCTCTGTGAATTGGCTGTGGCTGGTCTTGGTTCCCTTGGCAAGTTAAGACTATTTGAAGACAGTCGATTAACTGTTATGAATGCACTGCCTGTGTTAATAAATATTTGTTAATGTGTTAAAGTAAGCAAATTTAAACAAACTTCACAATCATATCTTTTTTTAAATTCCAGCTTATAAAGTTGCCATATGTATGTCAGCAGTGAAAATACATTGGACAGTGAGAACAATAGCCCCTACAGGCCACGTTATGTACATATTAACAGTTTATTCAATTGACATCTCAGTAAGTGCTAGTAATGGGGTCTGAATGCTCAATAGGTGTATAGTATGTGAGGTTTGTGTAGTTGCACATATATCAAAATGCCAATATGTTTTATTTTGTATAATGTTTTAAACTCTTCAGTGCTCATCTCATCAAGCATGTACTAATACAGCCTACTTGATTCATTATTTTAAAGGGATGCTCCTCCCAAAAATGAAATTTATTTCATTTTCTCACCCTCATGTTCTTCCTAACTTTGATTTATCTCATGTGTAACACACAAGAACATTTTTGTAAGATTAGTCAGTGTTTTGTGTCTGTAAAATAAAAGCCAGTGGGGTTCAAAACATCATTAGACTTTCACTGTACAGAAAAAACATTATTCAAAATATCCCCATTTGTGTTCCACAGAAGAACTAAAGTCATGCAGGTTTGGAGTGACACAAAACTGTCACTCGTTTTTGGACTGAGTTTACGTTAAGGCAAAAGTGGTCTAGGTCATTGAGAGCTTTTAATAACATAATCGGTCAGAGTTGTGGAAACTGCTGAAACTGAAATGAGTCATGAAGCTTGGTTTAATACTAGCCACCTGCTGTGTAACGTGCTCAAGGAACTGTCTGTTGTCTGGCGTACCTGCAACTTGGTTACATACCTCCCTAAGGGGATTTGTGTTTCTCAGATGGAAACATTGTTTATTTTCTTTTTCTCCTTATGTTTGTGTAATAGAAATCCTAATTAATGTAATGAGTGTATTGGATGATGATGTACCAAGTGTATTAATATTTTGCTTGTGGATTTCACAATCCATCCCAGGCTCATTTTCACTCTTTCTCTACAGCTCGCCACGGGGACGGTCTATATGACTCCTACATGCGCACCGATCACATTGTGAACCAGGATGCTGATGTGAATGTGCAGAGTCCCCCTGGACTGCCCCCTCTCCCCAAACACGCTGTAAGTCTTGACTTCCTCTTGCCCCAGATTCTCTCACCGGATTCTTTCAGCGAGCACTAGATGAAAACATTTCCCTAGTGCTCGCATGAACAGTTCTAAAGAACAGCTTGAAAATCTAACCCACTGTGATGTCTCTTGTATATTAGTTTTTCGATTTCTGATCTTTGAGTTTAATATGTTCAAATATTTTTTCACCCCCTAAGCAAATGTTCTGCTGCCACATGTGCATCTTGGAATGTCACATATTTAGTCAAGTCTTCTTTCCTCATTCTGATAGTGGTACGAGTTACATCTGCTGCTCATCAAGTCTGTTTATTGTGCCTCACAGCATGTGTATCACATCTTTCAATAAATAAACCATGATTTAATAAAATTTATTTTTATGATGAGCAAATACACTAAAATAATATCAGGTGTTCAAACAGAACAGATTAAGCCTTTCAGTGAGGTCCATATAGCTTACAGTATGATACGCCAACGTGGGACCGGTGATGATAAAGGATATGATAATCCGATTCTCCACTGTACTATTATGCAATAAGTAATTCTTCGTATGTGTTGGATCTGGTGACGTTATTTTCAGTTATGAGACTATAATCACTTCTCTGCATGCTACTATGTTGGACTTCTGTGATCATAAGGACAAGAGCAATGTAATTGTTTTTTTAATAATTAACTAGCAATCGGTCTTCCGTAATTGTTCAATAAACAATCCGGGAGGGGACGACTTTGACTTTCTGGTATTTGGGGTACAAGCAATCATGACAGCTTCCAGTAGTTCCAATCATTCAATTAGCCACTGACAAAACAGATGTAATTTAGGTCATGTGCTCCTTGTTTAGTCAACCAAGCTCTTTTTTGTGTTTGAACAGCTGATGCATTTGGCTATGCAGTATCCTTCAGTTCCCAACACACTGGTTTCTATTTTCGTCTCACTCTTGGAAATGCCTTCCCATGTCCCCTCCCCCTCTAAAACAATTGGCACAGTTACTAGGCACCTTATAATTTTATCTGCATGACCTTTTTTCCTTAGCTTTCTTCTTTTTCTTTTGCTATATGCAGAGCCAAACAAGCAATGTCTTTGCCTCAACTATAAATCTTTGATAGTGGAATCTTAAACAGGAATGGGTCTTGATCAGTTATGGTACATTAAACACCCTGAATGTGAACTAAACTAACTGAACCCCCGTTCAATTAGGAAAGCCACTGTGACTAGTGTAAGCAACCACTATGACATGCTTATTTTGTAAGGCAAAAGTTCAGTGCATATTTAATAATATAGTTAGGTCTAGTGGCATGGTTCTTCAACCATGCAGGGATTCTTTCCAAGTGCTCTGCTAAAAGTATGTGTAGGAACTGTTATGGTGAAGTCAATTAGTCAAACACTGTTTCTAAAAGAAAATTTCCACATCACTTTGTTTTCCCAGTCTACTGAAATGCAGTTTGTTCTGTATTTAAATTGCATTTCTCTTTTGTTTTGAAACGTTCAGCATGTAAGCAGGTCTTAACAATTAGACCCTTGCCTTTATAGGTTTTTCCTGTTATGAGGATGAAAGTAACATCTTGTTCCACCAGTTTTCAATTCACTTTCCAATCAGACTGCAAAGATTGTATCTGGCATTCTCTGTCGCCACAATTATCACTCATGCATCAAACCCCTCCACTGGTCTCATGTTACTCGGCAGCTGATCAATTCTGCACGTTTGCACTATTGATTGCTTAACACTGGTCTGATAAAACCTCAAAGTTGCAGTACATTGTTTTTTCAGTTCTGCACAGAAGCTAGAAGCAATAAAAGAAACCTCCCTTTGATTTTGAACATCCATTCAGCTGAAAATAATGTTTAATTTGGTTGACCTCATTTTTGCCTTGTACAACTTGATGTAACTGTTTGACAAACTGTTAAATGTCTCTTTCCTTTTGAAGGGTGTGAACAAGCCTACAATGAAGGATCACCAAGCAATCCGCGGAGGACAGGTGAAGGTGAAATATGTTTACGAGGACACCTACAACCGCAAAGTTAATGGTGTGAGCCAGCACAATGGCACAAGCCAAGTACCAGCTAAGCCCCAACCTGCAATCTCCAAAGAGAGAAGCGTGGACAGCAACAGTTCTGTCAAGTCCCCGGAGAGCTCAACAAAAGTCACAAAGCTGGGCAGCCCAATGACCCCAGAACAAGCTCTCAAGCAATACCGGCAGCAACTAACTTCCTTGGAGCAGCAGGAGATACACAACCACCCTGAGATCTATTTCCTGGGACCAAATGCCAAGAAAAGGCAGGCAGTAGCCGGGGGCACCAACAATAGTGGATATGATGACGACCAGGGAGGATACATCCACGTACCTCATGACCACCTTGCCTATCGCTACGAGTTCCTCAAGGTGATCGGCAAAGGTAGTTTCGGACAAGTGGCAAAGGTTTATGACCACAAGTTACAGCAGCACCTTGCCTTGAAGATGGTGCGAAATGAGAAGCGCTTCCATCGGCAAGCTGCTGAGGAGATCCGAATTCTGGACCACCTGAAAAAGCAAGACAAGACAGGCAGTATGAACGCAGTCCACATGTTGGAAAATTTCACCTTCCGCAATCACATATGTATGACTTTTGAGCTGCTTAGCATGAACCTGTATGAGCTCATCAAACGCAACAAGTTCCAGGGTTTCAGTCTCCCGCTGGTACGTAAGTTTGCACACTCTATTCTCCAATGCCTGGAAGCTCTCCATCACCATAAGATCATCCACTGTGACCTGAAACCAGAGAATATCTTACTGAAGCAGCAAGGCAGGAGTGGGATCAAGGTCATTGACTTCGGCTCCAGCTGTTTCGATCACCAGCGTGTTTACACGTACATCCAATCCCGCTTCTACCGTGCGCCCGAAGTCATCTTAGGATCGCGATATGGAATGCCTATAGACATGTGGAGCTTTGGTTGCATTCTGGCGGAGCTGCTAACCGGATACCCTCTGTTTCCTGGTGAAGATGAAGGTGACCAGCTGGCCTGCATGATGGAGCTACTCGGTATGCCACCTCAGAAACTGCTGGAACAAGCCAAGCGTTCCAAGAACTTTATCAGCTCCAAAGGCCACCCACGCTACTGTACGGTCAGCACACTTAGCAATGGCACCGTAGTCCTCAACGGGAGCCGTTCTCGCAGAGGAAAAATTCGAGTTCCCCCAGGTAACAAGGAGTGGGGGGCTGCCCTCAAAGGCTGCGATGACCCCACTTTCATTGACTTTCTGAAGAAGTGTCTGGATTGGGACTCTAGTACTCGGATGACACCAGTTCTGGCCTTAAGACACCCCTGGCTCTACAAGAGACCGCCCAAGCCTGCCCCTGGTGGAGAGAAATCCACAGTGCCCAAACGCATCACCGAGCACAGCACCTCTTCCCTACCATCATCTCCAAGGTACCCCCTGTCATGGGCTCAACCAACAACAAACTGCGGACCACCATGATGGGGGACTCAGCTGGAAGTATACCTTTTCGCACAGTGCTGCCGAAGCTTGTTTCATAGAGATTCCTTAGCTTTTCAGGCATAAAGACATATGTAGCAGTTTTAGAAGTGGATTTTTCCTTCCTTTGTTTTGGTTGGTTTTTCTAAATGTCAACTCAAGAGTTTCAATTTTGAATGAAGTGTAACGAGCAAAAACAATTTTATACAACTATACTGTGTTTTTTATCAAATGGCCTTCAGCGAGTAAAATGCAAAGTTGACATCAGGGCTGTTTTATTTACACCTTGGTCTTGAATCAAGTGCTGTTGATTGGAGTGGGTGAAATTTGAATGCTGACTGCTCATCCTGTCCTTTCTGAAGTTTACACTACTTCTGCTCAGACAAACATGCAACTTTTGCATCTCTAAGGGCTGTTTTGCTGGTAAATGACTGTTAGTATTCTTTTCAAGGGTTTAGAGTGGATTTTTGCAATTTTAGCCCAAACATCTGACTCTAATTTTCATTTAAAACTATTTTAAAATGTCTAGTTGGTGGTTTAAAGCCTGTTGTTATCATCTTAAAAATGATCTTTATCTAATTCAGATTCTTATTTTAACTGTGTCCTCACCCAGTAACCTGCATCCCAGTGAGAGGTCAAACTCTGTTTATTATTTGAGAAGCTATTGCTTTGGATAAGTTACCCTAGAACAAGATGAAGAAAGTTATATTTGTTTGTGGTAGAGTAATGCAGGTCACAGTGCTTTCGGATGGCCATGCCCATTCCTGGCATGTATTGGGAGAGATGGGCACTATTTCACAAGTGTTGTAGGAACGTGTTTTTATCAGTGCTGTTTTGAAAGATATCAGTCAGGTTTCAATTTAAGGCAACAGGCAGTATCGTGTGTTTGTCTGTACATGGTAGTATGTATTTCCCCTTAGCTTCTGGTGGGGGAAGGGAATTGTTGGCAATATTTTCAATAAGTGTGCTGTTTGCACTGAGTGATGATGGATGTAGCTAGTGTGAGTACTTCATAAGCATATTCAAAATACTAGCTAACAAAAGGTTGAAGGCATACACCCTTCAAGCTTGCATTTGACTTCTGAACCTCTTCCTTGTCCAGTAATTTGTAATGTTTAGTTTTTGTTTTGTCAGCAACTATTCTTGGCGTTCATACTGTGAGAGAAAATGTTATAAAAAAACAACAACATGACTAAAGATATAATGCAGGGTTCTTGCCCTCCCCCAGAGCTTAGCATCAGTACATAGAGTGGTTTATTTCCAGTGACTGGTTGAAATATCTCTTCATAGTGGTCTATTTTGTTCCCTTTCACTCTAAGGTTTACAGGTGAATCTTGTTTTTTTTACAGCCGAGCACGCAGCATATTCACCCACCCACAGTCACTGGTCAGTGTCTGCACTTTGAGTATTTGTCCATGTGAACCCACTATCAGGACAAACGATATATGCATTTGGTTCAGAAGGTTGTTGTATGATATAACACAAGCATGTTTTTTGACACTGCCTCACTCTTTCTAGCTGTGAATTGAACACATAATGTTTAGAAGCTAATTGTTATAGGGTAAAACACTAATCTGCTAAAGGACTGTGAAAATGAATGGCTCTTAACCATTGGCCCTTACAGGTGTGTGCAAAACATCTGTGTGCTACCTGGACCAAGTGGATAACAGGCAAGTAGTTGTGAAAGTCCTCTTAATTGGAAAAACAACATTGTCTTTTCACTCCTTTTTCTAGACTTTTAACCTTCCTTTTGGGTTTTAATGGACATTTATATATGATTCCACACATCTAGCGGGTGTAAAGATGGTGATGATTTGGCTCTCAAAGCTGGGTTTCAGAAAAGCTTTAGAGATGTTGGTGCTCTATTGGTGTCTTTGTCCATTCGTAATAATGTTTGGGTTCATACGTGGTCTCCTGCAAAGTTTCAGTTGTTATGCGTATTCTTGGAATACATCAGGGAAAAGTGTCCAGGCAAAAGTGGTTTTAGTATTGTTTTTCTACCTCTTTCTTGCTTGTTAAATCCATCTTGTATGCTGTAGAGAGATCTCTGCCACACAAACAACAGCATCTCACTCCACATCTTTCGGCTTCACTTTGGCGTTCCTGCCTGTTTGCATTATCCTGAATTTTTCACCAAAGCACCCGTTCACTTAGCTATCTCTTTGTTGTTCGTCTCGGTGCGTGGACCCCTCGGTTTGGGGGGGAAACTAGTCTTGTGCCTTTAACTGAACACACTTGACTAAATCAAGGCTAACCACGGGATGACTAATGTTTCTCTTCCAGCTTTAATGGTCAGGTTTTTGTATTGCTTTTATTTCACCCTTTTATACAGTTTTTACTGTTACTTGTGTTTTAAAGAGAACTGCAAGAGATGATACAATTGTTGGCTATTGACTTTGTGATTCAGAGCATGATAATCACAGAACGCATGAAAATAAGTGATACAGGAGAAAATGAGAAGATTTAAATAATGACAAAGTGTGTGTAAGTAACCAAATGAACTTGTATTAGTTTATTTCTAAAAAAATAAATAAAATCAATATTACCAGACTTTTGTTTGAAATGTGTCTGTTTTGGTAGCATTCAAAGGTTAGTTACTCAAAAATGAGAATTGTCATATTTCCTTATTTAAGGTGGTGTAAACTGAAAAACTCACCTTATCTACGTTGTGAATGTATGTTATAGATGAATCTTGTTCTCTTTCCATTTTCCAATCTTTATAAAACTGTAATTATAGATCTAAATGGCAGTATTGGCTCGGTTGAATGTTCAAATTTTATAGATTAACCCACACACAAAAGTAGGTCATTAGACGAAGTGATGTGGAGAAACAACAGGACACTTGAAAACAGTAACAGGAGGTCTGGATATATTCAACATTAGACACTCTTTCTGTATGAGGCAATATATTAATGTGTGTTAGCTAGACTGTGATCTCCAGCCTCATTGAAACGTGTTGAAACTCCCCGAGGGCAGCAGCAGAGAAGGCAAACCGGTCGGTTGGTATTTACATATGTTGAGCTCCTAAGCATATCTCAATATTTACATGGTAAAAGCGGATGTGTCCTATATGTGTCCTGAAAGTTATTTAATGAGTTTTATGTACCAATATCCCACTTAGTCATCATATAATTTGTCAATTTAGATGATTTTGAGGATCTTGGTACATTTGTAATGGCAAAAATAACCTAATCAAAATCAATGCAATCATGTGCACTCCCAGGAGATATAAGTATCAGATCATATGCAAAATATGTATCCAAACATGTAATATAATGAATTCAAGAGAACTTGATTGAATTTACCCTTCCTCCCACTTCTGATTTTCCTGAATGGGGTTTGAAACATTGTTTGCCTGACCTCATGAAAGCAGACATATCTTTTGTTGATCTTCTAATTAAATAAACCAGAGAGCTCAGAGTTTCATCTTATTCTGTTAGATTTAGCAGCATATGCTAGTCTGCATACACGGTAAAAGCTGTTCTAATATCATTTTTAAAAACCATTAGTTGGTTGTCTTCATGTTACCAAAGGCTAATATTTAGCAAATTCAGGGTATAGTGTACAGGTCTCATTTTACATACATCCACAATTTAGTTTGAAGCCTACTCTGAGAAATGTATAGGATACACTGAAAAACTAAAGTCAATGAGATATGGCCGAGATGATGCGTAAAGTTGTTAGCTTTAGCACGTGCTAAAGCTAACAACACATTGCCTATGATTTCTCCGACCATGAAAACTTCAAATTAAATGAAAATGTTCATGTTATATTTAACATGGTGCTACCCCTTGAAATGTACCTATAGTATATTCATTTATTGAGACCATTGACATGCATTTGGGATTAATTAGAACAGTTGTGTGACTATAAATCCTGTCTGGGTCATGACATCAGTCTTCAACATGTCCAAACAGGCTCAAAACAACAGTGCATCAAGGTAGCCACTCGTTTCTCATCAATCTCATTGAGATTTAGAGGCAATATGGTTGATTTAGCCTTACAGAACTGTCCTGCTAAAATAGAGCAGATTAAGTCAATCCCATTAAGGATCGAACGCACTGAACGAATGACCCATATGGGCTCGTCGGTGGCCAGGCACAGCTTGAATGGTCCAAGAAGTCGCATCCTCCCTCCCTTCAGCCTTTGTGTCAGGGATAGTCTTCCAGCCTGAGGGTTTTACAAAGACTTAGTCATGTAGCCATATGGAGCCTTCACAGGGGATTGTAGACCAGCCGTTGTGATCAGAGTGTGACCGTTCATTAATGTTACAGTGGAGTATTATGAGGAAGAACAATCTAAGGGGCTATTCACACAAAATGTTTTTTTTTATTTAAAAACGCAAGAAGAATTCTAGTGGAATGAAAAAATTATGCAAGAGACCTTGAGAAATGCTTTTTTTATTGAGCTTTGTGTTCTTATCCAGCTTTTCCCTAACAAACCAACTGCGTTTTAAATTATGGGAGGCACTTCCGCTCAAAAAGACTGCAACAAATTATTTCAAATCATAAGATTGCTCTACAAATAATCCTTATTCTTCATTTTGACTGAAGGGGCTGTCATTTTTCAAACGTTAAGTTTGGTATATTAATGTGATCCGATGTGACTACAATATAGAATATCACTTTTCAGCCCGCTGAATTATTTTCCTCCTGATTATTTTCAAGTTTACTTTTCTATTCCGCTGTAAGTAAATAAAGACAACATATTCTGTGCATTTGTGGTCTGCGCTCTCCCGATTTAATTTACAATATAAACTATGAATAATTTCCTGGCATTAACATTGTCATCTGTTACCATGCTAAAATCTTCCGAGAGTTGCCATGATAGAAATACACTTCTATGTAAATTGTATGCTCATGCAGAAATGCGTTTTCTCTGAAATGATTTCATGAAACCATCATGAACAAAAAGAAAGATTTGGAGCAACACAGCTGTTAAAATACAGGGACTTCAGGTCAATTCAACAAACGCTAACCTCAAGAAAACATAATTTTTGTTTATTCATATTGTCGTCACGCGCTTCATTCTTTTACATGCACTGCTTTCAGATAATGTTATTAGCTCTGGTATGGTGTGTTTCAAAGTCACACGATCCCGTGCTTGGTTTACTGAATAAAAGCACAAGACTGCACCCATTTAGTTCTTATAACGGCATTAAATGAGGAAGATGTATATATTTTTTTGTTCTCGTGATGTGATCTAGTAGAACCCATTTTGAAGCCCACCACTGCTATAGTTAGTTCAGGATTGATATGCTTGTTAGCTTGAGGTGATCTAATGAAAAGGGCTAGAACAGACCGTTTGCATCAGCGATAAAATTCAAGCACAGATTATTGTGTGTCCTCTTGGATCTTGAGTAATAGTCATATTGACATCTTTCATGATAACTGAATGAAATGCGTCAGAGCAAAGTGAGTCACTCATGTATCATAAAGTTGTCACACTGTTGTTGTGAACTACTTTCCCATAAAAACGCTCCTGTAAAACATGACCATGTCCTTATTGTGACAGTTGTTGTGAGAATCGACCATACAAGTCTAATCTGGCTGGTAAAACTGTGGCGTTTATAGAAGGCTGTTTATCAAGAATTAAGGCTGAACAACAGGCCTGGGAAGTCTTAACACGAAGCAACTCTTCTAGTGAAATTTTCAGGATTGACGAGCTTGTAAAATATGAATCATTCATCTGTGGTATGTGCTATCAGATAAAAAAAAATGCATGTGTCTGTGTATGCCCTCATTGCACTTCTTTGTTTCCATTCTTATAATGTTTTGAGTTTCTCTATTGGGTGGGATGAATACTCTATTAAAGCTCAGCAACCCTTCCCCCTCACTAAGGCACTCATGCAATTGCAGTCTTAATACATGTCCACACAAGCATGCACAGGTCCCCACAACTGTGGTGGCAAACAGTTTGAAAGGTGGGGCTGCATTTTAGGAACATTTGTCCCACGACCCGAACATTCCACATTCCAGCCCAGCGGCCAGAGCCACAGTAACAGGAGCAATGCTTGTGGGTCAGGATGGGTTATATACTTATGAGGGTGGCCCACTTATATTACCCCAGCAACAGGTCAGATGTATGAATCTCATAAGAACATGGCTATACAGTATACACTCACCGGCCACATTATTAGGTACACCTGTTCAATTGTTTGGTAACACAAATTGCTAATCCGCCAATCACATGGCAGCAACTCAATGCATTTAGGCATCTAGATGTGGTGAAGACGACTTGCTGAAGTTCAAACCGAGCATCAGAATGGGGATGAAAGGGGATTTAAGTGACTTTGAACGTGAATGGTTGTTGGTGTCAGACGAGCTGGTCTGAATATTTCAAAAACTGCTGATCTACTGGGATTTTCACGCACAACCATCTCTAGAGTTTACAGAGAATGGTTCGAAAAAGAGAAAATATCCAGTGAGCGGCAGTTGTGTGGATGAAAATGCCTTGTTGATGTCTGAGGTCAGAGGAGAATGGGCAGACTGGTTAGAGATGATAGAAAGGCAGCATTAACTCAAATAACCACTCGTTACAACCAAGGTACAGAATACCATCTCTGAGCGCACAACACGTCGAACCCTGAAGCAGATGGGCTACAACAGCAGAAGACCACACCGGGTGCAGCTCCTGTCAGCTAAAAACAGGAAACGGAGGCTACAATATGCACAGGCTCATTCAAATTGGACAATAGAAGATTGGAAAAACATTGCCTGGTCTGATGAGTCTCGATTTCTGCTGCGGCATTCAGATGGTAGGGTCAGAATTTGGCATAAAGAACATGAAAGCATGGATCCTGCCTTGTCTCAACGGTTCAGGCTGGTGGTGGTGGTGTAATGGTGTGGGGGATATTTTCTTGGCATACTTTGGGCCCCTTAGTACCAATTGAGTATTGTTTAAATGCCACAGCCTACCTTCTAAAATTAGCTTTTCTTATCAGGCTTCTATGTATAGGTAAAGTGAAATAACTGAACATAAACATAAGAGCCTGAGAAAAATGCTTATTTTAATTTCAAACGGCACTTAGAGGCTTTTGCATCTGAACTCTTTATAATATATATATTATATATACAGGTTTATTTCTATTGAGAAAATACATTTGTAATAGATTTACTTTAAGTTAATAATGACACTGCAGGCCTTTTGTATTCTTTATCTGATCAATGTTTTTGCGTTTCTGGATGAACTTACTCATTCATCTGTCTTACCTTTGTCTCATTTCTCTTTCTATGACTCTTATGCTCCGTCTCTGTCTTTGTCTGTCATCTGTTTTTTGCTGATTTGTTTATGGCTGAACTCCGCAGGCCTCAGACAGCACTGAAATAGCCCATGTCCCCACAGTTTGGCTGGAGAGCAGCAAAATGAGAGCATGCTCCTCTTTGGGAGCATCTGTCTGAGGAGCTTCAGACTGGGAAACCCATATTTTGGGCCCCATTATGACAACTTATTTCTAAGGGAAGAAAAATTAATTTCTAATTTTTTTAATGGAGACCCTCAAAAAAAACATACAGCTTTTCCTTTCTTCTCTTTTCTTTCTGGCTCCCAAACGTAATTATCTCCCTCATTTATTTTTCTTTATTTTCTAATCTGACAATGCTGCCTGGCATAGTCCTTAAAGAGGTCACAAAACCAACATCACTGTTCTGTGACGCAACTCTCTCAAGTAGCCCTCTATATCCTGTCATCGTAATGTTGATGTTTAAATAGCCAGGCAAGAGACATCAACACCAACTGACTCCATGCAGGTATCTTTGTCATCATGGCAATAGTCTGACCCAAGATATGTTTATATGAAATGTTTTTAATAATGACATCATTTTTTGTTGATGTTATAGGGTAAAAAAAACATTGATGGACACCAAGCCTATATGGAAAAGGCACAAGAAATTAATTATGGCTGACCTTTTAATGCACTGAGATAGTGACTGCAATATATTTACTGCGGTTTACAAAAGAGAAATAACTTTTGCATTGTGGACCCTGTGCTCTCAGGAAAGGTTTTGTTCTAAAGCAGTGCTATGAAAATTGCTGTTAGCATCCCTTTGAGTGACCTACTTTCCCCATGAGCAAGTTTCTAGTTCAGAATGTGCCCCATAAAGATGTAATTGGGGTAAGAGGCTTGTGCAGTTTATGCAGGGCCTTCACGCAAATCATTTTATTGCAAAGTACACTTAATTAAGTGCACAATGTTGGATATTGTCAGTGATATTCATGTGTCCAAAAACTCAGTTTGATTTCCAAATTATGTGACGTGTTTGCATAAAAACAAAGTGAATTACTTTTGACACCTTTTAGTGAATCTGTGTATGATTATGATCTAACTGTACCACAGAAACATCAACTTACAAAACACAATAAGGGGTACAATCAACATATAGATTTGAAATTTAACATTTGGTTTTGAGTAGAAAAATTAACACCAGACCTTGCAATTAAATGTGACTAAATAAATAAATACTTAAACTTGCAAAATGTGTCACAATGCAGCCTATTTACACTGCTCACCCATCTCTGTTTTTAATTCACATGCACTGTGCATGTTTGCACAAAGTAATTTATAAAATAAAAATAAAATGTTTTTGTTGACTGATCCATTCTGAATTGGATCCACCTTCTTATTAAATTACACTGTTAAAAAATAAAAATGTTTTTTCTAAGACAAAGACTATTGGAGTGTGTTTTAAACACTGGATCAGTCTTTC
The DNA here is from genome assembly GCA_027564155.1 of Gymnocypris eckloni scoliostomus. Taxonomy (NCBI): domain Eukaryota; kingdom Metazoa; phylum Chordata; class Actinopteri; order Cypriniformes; family Cyprinidae; genus Gymnocypris; species Gymnocypris eckloni. The sequence continues at coordinate 11,734,954 of CM050431.1, read as the reverse complement.
TACTTTAAAAATGCATGCATAATTCAATGTGTTGCTTGCTATTTGTGGAACTTATTAATTGAAAATAGTTCCAGAGTAAATCCTACACAACTTGCTATGTTGTATGTGAGCATAACATTTGCTATGTTATTTTATTAATCATTTTGATGTTAGCATCATTGCATCTTCATACGCAACAAGAGTCAACCTGACTCTAGGACAGAGCATATTGTGCATAGACATTGTCTCATTTCACAAGAAGCGTGTTGCTTAGAGTCACTGTTGCTAGGTAAACAAGTTATTTGTAGCCAGTGTCAGATTTCAGTTGGGAGGCTGCAATGCAGAAAAGCCATCCTGGACAAGATTACAGGTAACTTTCGTTCCTGTCTTTCCCCTGTGGGAAAGATTTGTCCTCCCTATGGTTCACCAATACACAGGAGTGGTGGCTTGTTCTTCTTAATAATATGAATAATAAATAAGATGTAAGCTACATTTGAGCTTTTTAACCTGTTGACAGGTAGGGACAAAAACAGAAACATTGTTCTTGGCCCTGGTATAATTGGGCCCCTGATAAAGTGTCAAATATTGGTAATTGTTAATATACAATAATGATTCCTGAAAGTCTTTGCAGTGCTTAGCAGGACATGACCTTCATTCAACTTCAAATTCAGTATGTATTGGGTCAGGTGTAGTATCGAATGTGATCACATATAGTTTGTCTGCATCTTCAGCATCTTTGTGGCTATAAAATGCATTGTACAATGTATTGTATGACTAGTTATTGACTACACCTATTTATAGTCTTGGCATTTATGCACCACAGTTCTTTAATGTTTTTAAAATGAAATGTATTCCTGTGATGGCAAAGCTGAATTTTCAGCAGTTTCCTGTGTTACATGATCATTCAGAAATCATTCTTAAATGTTTTGATGTTCAAGAAACATTTATTAATATTATCAATGTTAAACACAGTTGTGCTGTTTAAGATTTTTTTTTTGTATTTATCAGGATGTTTTGATGAATAGAAAGTTAAGATTTATTTGACAAACTTTAAGTATCTTTACTATCACATTTTATCAATGTAACGCACTCTTGCTGAATCAAATTCACTTTCACTTAAATTTTTTTTTTTAAATATTGCTGATCCCAAATATTTTAATATTGAATGATTTATGCAATAACAAAAATGAAACACACATATACAGTAGCCAAAATACAGTCTGTAACACGTACATATATAAGTAAAGAATGAATCATTTACTAATGGGCAATAACTACATCCAGCAAAGACTAGACTTTGGGGCAGTCCAATTTTTTATATAATGGGGGGATCGTGGGATGGACTTACAAAGTTACATAACCGCTACAAGTGTATGCACTACTTGCTTTATGCAAGCACTATATAGGATAAATCCCTATACAGGATTTACCCTATTATATATCGACACGAATTGATAAGTGAAACAACAAACAAACACCCACAAATAGTCTATAAACCAAGCATCAGGCTGTCTTTGAGTTCACATGAACAACGATTAAAGTTACTCGTCAGGCTACAGAAGAAAACCACAATTCCTCTGTTTAATTAGGCCTAAGTCATCGAGAGTCACGCAGACCTGCATGACAACCCAGCCACAACACATCATTGCGAATAACATGCCTTACCTTAACACAGAATCGACCACAGAAGCCTATCTGTTAATCGTCATGTTATTAACGTCATCACTACACAATTTCTTAGTAAAACCAAAATTAATTCAACTGCCTTGTGTTCTTTTTTTGCCATGGTGGCTATATGATCCTAACTGTAGAATGGATTTCAAGGACTTTGCGTGCAGATCAACAGCCTCCTGCATTTATATTTTTTATTAATATGTTAATATGTACTAAACATGAGTGGAATTTGCACCACAGCACCCCCACACCTTGATACTCATGACAAGAATAGCATTTATAGTTGTGAATTTTATTGAAGTGAATTGGGTTTAAATAGCCGTCATGTATGAATGAATGCTTTTGTTTTGCAATTTTACACATAATAATCCACGATGATCACATTACTCAAAACTGAAATTGCACATAAAAATAACATTGTCAATATTTTGAGACCCCCAAAATGTCACAAATCACGTTTTCGGGGGAGCCCATGTCTTATTAAGCGGAGCCGAGCTCCCCCATAGTTCGCACCCTGACTACTTCTATTATTTTCTGACATTAACACGTCAGGTTCAGCTTGGGTCAAGACGTTTTAATGCATTATTTCTTCTATTATATTGTAAGGTTGTAAAGTTTTTATAACCTCCCTCCTAAAACTGTGTTTGTCCGTGTATTGTATACTTGTATTTGTCTGAGGGAGAAATTATGTGAGTGTTTATATCTGTGCGTGTGAGCGTGTTTTCAGATGTCTGTGTCTGTTGCCTTTGTTTGTTGTATATGAGCAAATGGTGAAAGAAGCCCAGGCTTTCTATGGCCAGGCCTCTTGCCGAGCAGCTGTTGCCACGCTGAAGGAGCAGCTCGGCTTTGTTCTCCTACCACACTGACCACTGAGTGCTTTCCCGTGTCAGCAGGACTGGGCTCAAAGCAAGGCCTTGAAGGACTCTAAATCTGTCTGCTCATGACAGGGTGCTGTTTGCAAGTCTCCTTTTCCACTGGTCCAAGGTCAGTTTTGTGGCTTATATTATACCGATTAAAGGGGTCATATGATGCTTTTTTAAAGATCATTATTTGGTGTATTTGGTGTAACAGAATATATTGATATGCTTTGATGTTCAAAAAACACATTATTTTTCAAATACTGTACATTATTGTAGTTCCTCTATGCCCCGCCTCTCTCAAACGCTTTAGTTTTCTACAAAGCCCCTTCTTCCAACAACCATAGTGTGCTCTGATTGGCCAACTGACCCAGTGCAGTGTGATTGGCCGAACACCACAAGCAGCATCGGAAATGTAACGCCCCTTTCCACAATCACGAGCTTCAGCTTTCAAAATAAAAGTGAAGACAGTTAATAATGTCCTTAGTTTTACCATCCGTTCATGCCCGAGAGGAGAACAGAGCCGCATGACAGACACAGTGATGAAGCTCGAATGTGTTTGCAGTACACATGCAGGTTGTGTGACCTTGTCTCCCTCTCTCATACACATGCACACACACACACACAACGTGCAAATCTCCGCATTTGAGTAGTCGATAGCAAATACTTAAACTAATAACAAAACATACAGTTGGTGATTCAGAAGCGCCAGATTGTCATAGCAAAGTCAGAATTACCTTCTCTCCTATGGGTTCACAAAATGATTGTCCATTAAATGCGTTGCTGTTCTGTAGTAAGTAATCTTAATGATTCCTAAATGCATCTACTTGTGGAAGGCCAAATAAAGTGTTTTTGCTTTCGTATAGAAACACACAGCTTCTCCCTGACATGGCTGCATCAACACTACTGTGGTTTCTGAAACCACAAATTCTTTCTTTGCATGAACATTTGGCATTAATCAAATATTTTCACATCGTGAGGTAGACATGTGGGGGCGTGTCTGAATGAGCCGTTTTAAGGGGGCATGGACGAGTCTTAACTTTTAAAATATCTTTATCTCTTTGGTTTTGTGTCTTTAGTCTTTGCTACTTGAATCTTATCTATGCACAAACAGCTTGTAACACTCCAAAGAGAAAGGACAACTTGAAATCTCATCATATGACCCCTTTAATGCAATTTTTGTGGTTCAGCACAGCTGATGAGGCAGCAGTCAGGTCAAGGTAAGTGAAGGACTCCTGCTCATCCGCTCCGGCAGTGCCACAGCATTACAGACACTTGATCAGGGATTAAACACCCGTCACAAGCAGATTGAAGACCAAACAAACACAAAACTGCCATACTATATTCTGTAACGTCCATTTATAGATCAAATAAAAAAGGTTTTCAGCTAATCTTATTATAATTTTTTTGGGTGAGAGACAGTATTTGTATAGTATTTTGTTGGTATTTTGACAGTATATTTCAATTGTTACAGTAAATGTACTGCAAAATTATGAGTTGAGAATATTTACATTGATTCATTTAGCAGATGCTTTTGTCCAAAGTGACTTTCAAATGGGAAATACACTTAGCGATTCATCCTAAAGAGGCAATAATTACAAGAAGGGTTAGAAATAAAATGCTTAAGATATTGTTTATAATAGTACAAATGTATTTAATCTAATCCGGACCAAATTTAAACCAAATCTAAAATTTCATTACATTACTTATAGTCATAAGTACTCCTACAAAATAAACTTTAAAGTAATGGTTGCATATAACAACAACAATTCAATTAAATCCTAAGTACTGTATGTAAAACGTCTCTTTCTTTCTCTCTCCCCCTCTCTGTCTGTACACATGTCCATGACTCTGAATTTTCAGAGCCTAGAAGTCACAGTTTTAAATGTCCCTGACATTTCCAGGTTATCCATGACTGTCCAAACACTGAATAATCCTCATAAACATCTGAAGTGGTCCGCATTATCTGGCAAAATGGAATCAGACTTGAGGACAAAGAGAGTGAAATCAATTTAATACTTGGTTCCATAAGAGGGAACAGAATAAAACACCACGGCACCATCAGTATGAGATCTCTAAATAATTCAGATCTTTAGCTACCTCAAGTAAATGTCAGTCTGTTTTGGTATTAAGAATGCAGAATCGTTTTATGTAAGTGCCGCTATTATATTCGGTTGTAGCACAAATCTTACAAGGCATCTTATGAATAATGCAGCTTGTTGAACTTACCACGCTGAGTTCTCAAACTTATCCTTTATAAAGAGTTCCCAACATTTTAAATGTATGGCTCACAAGTTGCATTTGTCAGTCATTGTTCATATACACCTTTATTGTCACGTATTCAAATGTAGCCATTCATTACCTCCAAAACAAAGTGTTGCATTTATTCTCTTGTGAGATGTGAGAGGAAGCTAATTTGTGGCTTTCCCTTATGACTTCTACTGAAACCGGCTGCAACGCATGGTCTCTATGTACAGGCCTCAGTCTGCATTAGCATTTTGCACAAATAACAAGGTGTAAATATTTGATATGAAGTGTAATGCAGTGCATTCTATAATTCAAGGTTAGACTAGTCAGCATTGCATTGTTTCCATTCCAGCATGTTGTGGAAAACTCTGTGCAGGAGACATCTGTGCACACTATTAGAGTTGCAGTCTAATTGGCCAAGAGGCCTTGCTTAGGGTAATTCAGTTAATCCTATTAGGCAGTGAAACCTACACTGAAACGTGAGGCTTGTATTTGCAGCAATATTCGAATGTGATACTAATGCAGATGTCTGAGGACATGGCAGTTTATTTATAACTCTCTCCTCTGGGTGGCATGGAGAGGGATTAGCTTTAGAGGTTAACGTTCATGCAAAAATGATAAGGAAACACCTCAGATGGCCTTTGGTTCAAATACCCCAAGATGGCCATTGGGTATGCATGAGCGGAGACTCTGCTAGTGCCCATCCCATGTCTAAGCAGTATGTCTTAGGAATGGATGCCATGCCAGATAGAAGTAGTAAATGTGGCCAAGGTGAACAGCATTCAAAATGCCTGCACTGAAAAAGAATAATCAGTCTCAAATCCATACAAAGAAAGCAAGTGAATTGGTTATATGGACAAAGCTGCCTTATATTTGATCTAGGGCAGTAGGTTGTGTTGTTGCATGCTGAAGTGGCAAGTATTGAAACGTGACTGGGATTAAAACAGGTCAAGGATTAGAGAGCTACTACTAATGTTAGCCAGGTCAATGTAAAGAAATAAATAAGCGTCTGAAAGAGATACTTGGAGTATGAGGCCTCTACTAGAGCAGAATGGGGAAGAGGAAACCCTCGTTTTGGATATGGGCCAGTTAAGGGGTCTAGGAAAGGTGGATAATGGGGAAGTCTCTGCATTGAATGACATATTTAAAAATGATCTTCATACTTGCCTGAAATTACATAGATTATCCACACGCAGCAAATAGGGGTGACTTATGTTTCAGTGGTAATCTTGCACACAAGTGGCTCTTGTAATCTAAATGCAGGATCAGAAGGTTTAGGCGGATTTGACATCTGTGCCCAGAAGCACCTGATGAATGAACCGATAGATCTGTAAGATGAAGCAGGTGGCTCACGTTTCCTTACTGCTGCTGGCCTGAACTGGGAGGAGAGAGTCGACAGCAGGTGTGTGGATCTGTTGTACGTCAGCGTGTGCCTCACGGATCGGATTGACTGAAAATAGACCAGAACGCCAAAATACAAGGTGTTTAAATACTGCAGTAAAAAACACTGCCATGACTAATGAAATTGTAATATATAATGCGTTGTCTAATTTGAAAATGAGGGTTTTCTAAATATATATATATATATTAATACATTTTCATGCAATATAAATACTGCTTTGATACTTGTTCCAACTATAATATTTTTTTGAAAACAACAGCAAAACTACTCCAAGATCAAGTAAATCAAGTAAATGATTAAATGACTCATTCATAAAACAAGTCAGTTCTTTCATTCCTGAATGAATCACAATTTTTTTTTTTTTTGAGTGAATGATTAAAATAATCCACTCTTGAAGACCGTCACTTGTCGTCATTGCATTTATATAACCTGCAAAAAAAGTTGTATTAATATATGTCTATATGTTTTACAGCTGCCAATTTCTTGCTGTGGAGATTTCTATAAAGCTGCTTTGAAATTGTATCTACTGTGAACAGTAATACAGAAATAAACCTGAAGAAAATCTGCTAAAATGTTGGATGATTCAATATATCGTTATCTTGGAATTATGCATTTGGAGCAGTTTTGTGATATTGAGCTTCAAAGTTTTTGCATTCCATATACTTTGTAGATAGAACCTTTTTGTATTCTAAATAAAAAGTCCCAATATGTATGTAACTAAAAAAAACATCACATAATGTAAAGCAGTTGTCACAGAATAAGAATATGTGAATAACTTAATTTTGCCAAAAATGTCAGGACCTTGTAATTCCAAGGTGATGATATGTAGGCCATTGGTGATTGTACCACTGAACAGATAACCGGTTTAATTCTGTTCGCTCTTTTGTAAACCAAGCTTCTGACAACCTGGCCGATTCCTATCTAGAGTACCGTGTTACTGGGTCTGGGGCTACAGAGATAAGACCTGCCTGAACGTTCATCTGAGGCCCATTTGGAAAAACAATTCCAAATCTTTTGTACATGACAAATGGAGCATCTTAGCCGTGTCATCCGTTTGCTCCTGTGACTGAGAAGTGAAGTGTAAAGTGGGGCAGTTTTTCTAGCTGAGTGAGACACAAGGGAACCTGGCACACAGAAGTAGGCTAACACATTTCTGCCATCAGGCTCTTTGTTGTTTATGGAAATGACACAAGGGGAGACGACCAGACGTGCAAGCGCTGGGACCATCCACACAGACCCTGTGGTACCCTACTGACCTAAAATCACTACACAGTATTTTGATAGCACCCTTCATCATACGCCAATAACATTTTAGAGGCACAGATTCAAACACTCAAGTAAAAAGATCTGATTGTTTAGCATTCATTTTAGTCTCCATATAGCAAAAGCGTTCATTGAACAACTTATGCCAATGACCATTTGTTGGTTGTCTATTAAAAAGAAAATAAATAAGTTTTATAATAAAGCATTATTTGTATAGACTTTATATCTCACAGTGAGCTCATATCCAACTGCAATTCATATCTCACAATGTGTCTTTGTATCTTGCAATTGCAACTTTATTTCTCATAATTGCAACTTTATATTTCACACTGACAACGTGAAATTATTACTTAACTTAAACTTTATCAAATGTAACTTTTTTTATTTTGAGGTGTAAATAGGCTTTTGGAAAACAGTTTTAGGACATGAAGTACAATTGAATTTGTTCTGTAACACCAGAATCAATCATTGTGCAAGCTGTGCACATCCACACACACACACACACACACACACACACACACACACACACACACACACACACACACACACACACACACACACACACACACACACACACACACACACACACTGTTCTGTTTAGGCTGATGTATAAATTAAGAATGAAATTATTTCAGAGCATCATCTGTAGATGTTTTATAATCTGATTGTTGGTTCTTTGATTAATTGCTTTGTTTTTACATCGCTTTGAATAAAAATGTCTGCTAAATGCATAAATATAATGATATTTATTGAATGAATACATTTACATGGAATCAAAAACAACTGACTATGCATGCTTGATTGTTATTAGATATTATGATATTACATATAGATTTTGGAACGATGACGTCCTTTCCTCATAATCTCTTACTCATCAATAATCTCTTGTTCTGAGATCATAAATGGAATTACTGGTGAATATGAGTGCAAGTACTTCCCTTCTCAACAATGCTTTTATTTTATGATCCTTAAGAGTCTGTGGCTTTCTGCAGAACAAGGGAAATTCCACTCATCATGTGACCTACCAGAACGGCACACGGCAATTTTATGGGCCGAGAACTCTGTAGAAGTTCCTCATTAGTGAGTTTACTCTGTGTATGTCAGATGTTTCAGTTCCTGATGCTTTGATTTGTCCTTAATCTCTTACTTATATAAAATGCAGCCTAATAGAGTGTCATCTGAAGGAACCAGTGCTTTTAATGGCTTTCTTCGTCACATACAATGAAATAATTATACATCTACTAAGGTTCTTGAATAATACATTAATAAAATGAATAAACTGTGATGCAAACTCACCTCTTGTACTTTCCGTGAGATGGTGCATCACCATAGAAACTTCCCACTTTAGCAATGACACTGTCACACGCAGACTGGAAAGCCACCAAGAAAGAGATCTAATGGTACACCATGAACATTTGACATAGTCTTAATGTTTTTTTCTTAAATACATTTTATTGCAAGCTAATGGTGTAAAGTTTTATGACAGTAGCATTTCAAACGTTCCTGTGAGTCTATCTAGGACTACTTTATATGTTTGGCTTTAATATTAATATAACTCCGTCTCTTAAGCTACAGCACCTACATTCCACTGTCTCTGGATAAATTGGAACATGTCGAGCTGTCTTCTGGCCTGGCAGGAGGTTACCACATGCTAAACGGGGGTCTGATTGGTGTAGCTTGTGTAAGCACATGACACTTTAAATGGCAATTTCTTGTTTCCATGCACAAACAAAGTTAGAAAAATGGCAGCTTTATCTGTGTGTGTTCGCCAGTCACATCGTGCTCACTGCCATTAGCAGGAAGTGGCTGACATGTGGTGCAGTTAGATCACACATCTGTCCACACGACCAAGTCAAGTCTGTTTTCTAAAGACTACGTGTGAAATCAAATCCTTCTCCCAATATAAAGTTCTCCACTGGGCTCGGTTGTTTTTAGCTTTTGGGAAGCAAGCGTGACTGGAAGCAGGTTGCTGTAAATAGACTCTGTAAATGTGACTTGGCTCATATGCTCCAGACTGCAGAATTCCCTGAACATTAGAAAGGACCAGACTGGAGAATACAAATCTGTTTCTGTTGCTCTCTTTTGTAAGTTGTAAGCATCTGCTAAATGAATAATTCTTATATAGACTGTGTTTTTGTATAAAGTTTAAAAAGAAGAATAGGCAAGATTACAAGAAAAAATTAAAACATGGGCCTTTGTTGGATTTAGTTATTGGACATCAGCTAAAAAAACTTTTATATATATATATATATATATATATATATATATATATATTAGTGCTGTCCAAAATGTATCAATTAATAATTAATGTTTTTGTTTGCATAATATATGTATGTGTGCTGTATATATTTATTATGTATATATATTATATATATATACAAATACACACACATACAGAATATATTTTGAAAATATTTACATGTATTTACATGTCTATATTTATATTTATTCATATATATATATATATTTATTATATATGAACATACATTTTTTTCTGAAATAGATACACGCATGTTTGTGTATTTATATATACATAATAAATATATATGTAGCACACATACAGTATGTTATGTAAACATTTTTTTTTATTTTGGATGCGATTAATTACATTTAATCATTTGACAGCACTAATATATTTAAACAATTATTTCTATCCAACATTACCAAAAAACACAGAAGTCCTGACTCATAGTCAAATAACTGTGATCGGAGTGATTTTCTGCATCTCTCCATTCCTTAAAAAAGTGATCTGCTATCTGCTTGGTGTCGTGCTCTTTTAAGGTCTTCACCTCTATCAGAAAAAGGGGCTGTAAGTGTGAAATATTGCTGACACACTGATAACATCCACAGGGCCCCTTAAAAGTGTAAAGGCGAGTATGTGAAAATGAGAGCTGTTTAGTGAAGCATGTGAATCTTGATTAAATGTTGGCCAAAATAACATCTCACATCTACATCTCCACCCGAAAATAGAAAACATGTTTTACAGTATCTGCTTGCTAATATCACTTGTGGATCTTTTGTGTGTATTTATCAGCCACATTATATCTTTGTTGCAGTTTGACTTTTGATCTGACTCAAAGGTTTATTCAGAAGTCTTAAAATAGCAACATTTCACAAATGGGTATGTCAGTTCAATCAGTAGAAGTTGCCACGTGATTCTGGTTGTTTGTAGCATGTTGACAGCAGAACTGGCCAATGTTTTCCCTGTAACTTATTTGGAAGTTTCCACCATAAAAGTCACACCTTTTAGATAGCTTATAGTAGTAAGAAGTATTATTTAGCCTACCAGATAGCAACATTTGTATAAAACCTGCCCCAAATCATTCACATAAAAATAGAATGTTAAAATTTGTAATTATACATGTCAGAGTTGATTGGTTTTCTAAATGAGCACATGCATAACAAAACCACAGCCAGAAGTGACATAAGGAGGATTTCTGTCATTTCTCAACAACACCAGCTGACTATTAAAGCTATTTGTGAATGATTCAGGTCCTTTTGCAAAATAAAATCAAAAATCTGTTCTATGCTTTTGGCTATTTCATAACACAAAAACAAGAGTGTTGAAATATTATAAAATCTGCTGTTTTAAAATGGTGAATTAATCTAAAGCGCACTCTAGCGCCTTTTCTTATCATAAACGTACAAAAGTGCAGAACTGGTTTACATAATACGATCTCTGTTATGGTTTGATTCGTATTTAAAAAGTCCTGAACAAAGGGTTGTCATTATTAATGTTAAGTCAGTTCCTCATCGATATAGGAATTCCTCAGGGAACAATTTTGGGTCCGATTCTTTTCAGGATTTATATTAATGATCTTCCAGAAGTGTGTCCTGATGCAAGTCTTCACGGTCATCTATGTATCTGTAGGAATTGTGTGGAAATCCAAGAAAAGTTATCAAGAAACTTCGAGAAAGTGTCAGCTTGGCTTGATGCCTCTTTTTACCTCCATATGCTTTTCAATAACAAAATCACCGGCAACAGAATCATTAAACATTAGAATAGATGAGATATAGAACAAGTATCAGAAGAAAAATATCTTGGCATGATTTTAGATTGTCAGTTAAATTTAAAAGTCATGTTAAAAAGTTGCGTAAAACAATCAAGGCAAATCTTACCAGCTTTAGAATAGTAAGAAATTGTTTAAAATATGATCTTGCTTTTTTGTTTTTAAATTCGATGATATTATCACATATAGCATATGGATTATCTATTTGGTCTCAGACAAATCAATGCATAATTAATCAGGTTGAATGTTTTTACAATACAGCTTTGACAGTTTTAGATAGAAAGCAAATAAGATGCCATTATTGTCAGATCCTCAGTAAATTTGCTCCCTTTTCATTATGTAAAGTTTGTGTTGAAATGTTTTAATGGACTTGCTCCTATGCCCTTATGTATTTTTTGTGAGATTACATGGAAGCAGTAGATCCACTAGAGCGGCTTCTAGTGGAAACTGTAGAATTATACATTGTTAAACATCATTTGCTCAGACTGCTCTCTCAGTGAAAGGTGTACAAAATTGAATTCATTGCCTGACTATTTAAAATCTATTGCAAATCATAATCATTTAAAAAAGCCACGAAATCTTGTTTGATACATCAAAAAACTTATAGTCATGTTTAGTGTACTCGTATTATATATTTTGTACTACTTGTTATTTTATTATGTTATATTTTATTTTTTCTTGTAGTTGTAATTTATAAAAGCCCTCCTAGGGACAAGTGTTGCGAATTAGCTTTGGCTATAAGCACTATGGTACATGCATGGGATGACTGTTATTTCAGTTTTATCTATGTTTATTGTATCTGGCCCTAACAAATAAAACATTAAATAAATTAAAAATAAAACATATTGTTTTTTTTTAAAGTACTATCTCCCCTATGAATTGAAAAGATGAGTGTTATTATTCGTATTATTAGATATGTGTTTTCTGTTGTTTTTTTTATAACTAATTGAACTGCATTTTTTTTAATAATATTCTTATTTTCACAAAAGATTGTAAAATTCTTCGATACGCGTGCAGACTGCGCCATCTTGCGGGTAATTATATTTACCCACTGAACTTTTTCTGAAGTTTTACACAACAGCGACACCTGTTGATATTTGATATTATATATTAAAAAAAAATATTATTATTATTATTATTTTGCTTTAAACAATCTAAGCTGTTTCTTTGTGCTTTGCTTGATTAAACTACTCTCCCCGTCTGGCAGGAAAGTCTTTATCTGGTTAGCAAGCTTTTTTATACTTAAAGTCAACAGTTTAGCATTTAAATACATTATTTTATATTTAAAACATACATTATTGCAATTGCACTTTCGTTTGCGAGGCATTTTCATTAGGTGGCGGCTCCTTTAAGAGCGCAAGCATTCCGAACCTCGCTATGACGTCAGAGCAGTAGACGCTGGACGAAACTCGCGAAGGGCCAGTGCTCGTCTCACAGAGGAGTAGGGTTGGAGCTCTTGCTATTCTCGTCTTTTTAATTTAACATTTGTGTTTTTAACTCGCTCGGCGGCGCTTTCGAAAAGCCCGTGACACTTCTAAGTCGTCTAAACTTGAAGTAGTTTTCTGTAAGTCGCCTTTTTACCTCTCTGAGCCCTGAACTGCTGGGTTGACCCTCGACATGGATATTAGCTAGCTTAGCTAACGTTAGACACCAAGAAACCGAGATAACGGCGCATCAGAGGGTCCGTGTCAGAGTTTTATCGCTTTTAAACGTAGTGTATGTGCCTGGAGTCGAGCTCATCTGAGGTAAATCTTGGCCTTGGGTGTAGCCAAAGAAAGACTGAAGTTCGGGAGAAGTAAGTTAGCTAACGTTAGTTGTTGAAGTTAGGGAAGAAAATTGGTGGGAGATGTTGACTAACGCCAACAGTCCGCCGAAGTTTCCAAACCAGCAGCAGCAGCAACAGAATGCAGCCCAAATCCTGACGGGAAAAGTCTCACTTCAAATCAAGAAAAATGCCATAACTGACGACTACAAAGTCACTAGCCAGGTCCTGGGGCTGGGCATCAATGGCAGGGTTCTGGAGATCTTTCACAAGAGGAGTGGGGAGAAGTATGCTTTAAAGGTAAAATTGAGACACTTATAAATCTGCTCTTGTAAGTTACACTGTGAGCGTGATTCAAACGAGGACATGTCTTTGTAATAACACACCTCAGCGTTGTTTTCTGGTCGTTAAAAGGACTGAATAAGTTACCCACTCTCTCATATTCATATAGCCTCTAATCAGTGTTTTATTCTTCATTTGGAGTGTTTTCCTACATGTTTAAGGGATTTAATAGTAACCGGTAGGCCTTCTGCAGGTGTTCTTCCAGGGTACACAGTGATTTGTTAGTTAATCATTCATTCTAGGAGCACAATGGAAATTGGACAGCCATCTGTTTTATTAAGAACCAGGTGGCAGGTTCCTGTTCCAGCTGGCCTTTGATATGAACGACTGTATAGGGCAGCATGGCTTGGATGAGAGGGCAGATGATGACATAAGACATTCCACTTCCACCAAGAGGAGTGTTTGATTCATTTAGACTGACGCAAATTCACTCCTAGTTACGCAATACAGGAAGGTGTATCTTGTTTTGGTCAGGTGATTGATGGGTGTGACAGTCGACTCCATAGTGAACCATGTTGAAGTTGCCATGTGATTTTTGGTTGTTTGTCGCAGTTGACACCTGCATTGGCTTGTATTTGGTTACTAACTTATTTTTCATTTGTAACTTTCCACAAAAAGTCACATGCTTTTTAGTGAACCTCTAAGTGGTAGCTAACAAATGGGTTACATACCAACATGACCTGAAATGATCAGGTGTCACTTAGGCTATATAAGTTTGGGCTTAGTTCTCTAGTAAAAAACATAATTTATATTAACTATGTAATGTACAAATGAATGTATTTTTTCATAACTGCACATCATGATGAAATAAATGATCAAATGGTTTCCATGTTAGTATTAGTCTTCCGTGAAGTGTTGTCAGTAGAACTGTTGAGTTTGACTTCTTATACTATCTACTCTTCTAGAAGTGATAGCATATTATGTTTCATTAGCACACAGGTTCTTAGTCCTGGCAGTTTTCGTTAAGTTAAAAGCCAGCCAATAAGACTTGGGGAAAAATGTGTCTCAAAGTTCAAAACAATCCACTTCTGGGGTTATTATGGTGAAGTTGAGTTATTTTCCCTTCATATTGAAGTATAGATAAGTAAGATCCATCATTTGCTTTTTGCTTCAGCTTGGTGGGATAGGATGATTATCTGTTGAAGGAAAGCCCTGTTGATCTTCCAGGGCCACTGATGATGTCAGTACCCTGGCTGGCTTTCTGTCATCGTGCTTGGTCTCTGTGCTCTCCGGTGTCAGATGTAGCTCAGCCCCGCATTCATCACTGTCACACGGCTTGGCTATTTTTAACTGCAGAAGAGCATTGCATGTATGTGGGAGACAGGAAAAGAGCGAGGGTCTATAAAGCATGAGATAAATAATGACTGATAGGGGTTTGGAGAGTCCATTAATGATCTGTGTGAGGGACATAGAAATTCAACCACCACTGTGATTTAGTGTTTGTGCGTCAGGAAGGATGCTTTTGATCCTTATGTTTGGGGAAAAATTAGTCATAGCTGACCTGCATGTTAGTAATACTAATTTGACCTGAGGAGCACAAAGGAACATCATTTTGTTAACAACAGTGCATTTCCTTGTGTATTTGTTTGGGGAAATTGGATTGTTTCTACTAGGGATGGGCATTTTAAGCAAATGTAATATTCGATAATCGCTGGGTATTATTCGATTACTATTCGAAAATCGCACCCCTCCCGCGCATGCACCCGCCCACCCACGCCACACACACACACACACACGCACGCGCGCACACACACACACACAGAGAGAGGGGGAGAGAGACCATCCAGGCTTTCAATCTGTATGATAACAAACTGTTTAGTTAATTAGAGAATAGTCTATCTAAACCCAAGCCAATTAATGGTTGTAAAGTATGATTGCTGAAACAGATTAATATAACATAACCTAAGGACGGCATTTATTAACAGAACAGTCCGTCGATTATCAACTGCTCATAAGGCTAGGACATTTCTATTTTAAAAATGAGCATGAACATTCATATTATTAAAAAGAAAATCTTAAATCTGATTAATGCATCAATGAATATTAGGCGTTATTGCGCGCTAAACAGAATATCATTCTTAAAACATATTATTAAAACATATTGTGAACCGCCTGAATGACGGCACTTATTATGTGAACAGTCATTTTAACGTCTGTCTTCATAACAATAACCTATTTCATATATACAAATATATTAAATTAACATGTTCACATGCTCGGGAAGAAGACGGGAGTGTTGTTCACAATTAGTTCGGTGAACTTTGAATTGAAACAAGGGAAGGAATATAGATCCTGCAGCTTCTCAGAATTCCCCGCCTGAGTCTGAGCCCGTCTCTCTCTCTCTCTCTCTGTGTGTGTGTGTGTGTGTGTGTGTGTGTGTGTCTCTCTCTATCTCTCTAGCTGAGCCATTTAAATAGTTCAGTTTTGGTTTTTAATAGCAAATTGGTCATTATTGTGTTTCCTTTCTTTATTAATTTAATTTAGAAGTATGATTGGAACATCTTATTTTTGTTAAATTCAAGTTTGAGTTGTTTTTAATTACCAAGCGGCCAGCGCAAGTTTGATCAGTTTATCCTTCTCAAATAAATAACTAAATAATTAACGTCATAATATTTTAAGAATAAAGTCAAAATTACGGTCATAAAATCATGTTACATTGCCTGAAGTTAAAGTTAAAATTACACCATACTCTGCCCAAAAAATATATAATAATAAGTGTGGCATCCAACCTGTCATTCTTCACATTTAACACGAAAAACAACACAAATATTTTGCATATAAATATAATATATCAACCAGTGGAATATTATTATTTCAGCAAAAAAACGAATAATTTGAATGCAGGGAGCTCGTCACGGCTTCATTAATGGGAAACAGCACGTGAAGGCGGCAGAGAAGCGCTCTGTGGAGTGCATCGTTTTGTTAACTTTGGTTTATTATTTTTTAGTTGCTGTAACAAACGGCACTCTCACAATATATTGTTTAACAGGTCTATTGTTCACGCAATCAGCCTGCACGCATCAGAAGTTCTGTTCTCCGGCGTGGTTAGCGCTCACACATAGTGTGTGTGTGTGTGTATGTGCCGACCGAGTGCCGACAGTGCAGTTCGCGCATGTACTGAAAGGAGTTGTCTTTCGCTCCAAATGCTTTTTTAATCGCTACATTTTAAACAAACAAGGCTTAAGCATGCAAATGATACAATTTAGTGACCACCTGCAGTGGCCCGATCTGGTAAGTGACAAATCCGGCGTCCTTCACGCCATCGGACAGTCTTTATTGTCAAGCCCTGGTACACCTTAGAAAAATAATCGCACAACCTAATCGATATTCTATAATTAAATAGAATATTCGAATATTCGAAAATCGTGACCCATCCCTAGTTTCTACCTAGAAATGAACCCATTTCCTGATTTCATATTCCTGGAATTTCAGCTTGATACAACCAGTATCATAATTTTTTTGTAATTGGATGCATGAGGAAGAAACAACAATCTTGTTTTCAAGCCAAGGAATAATTCGCTTTGAGGACCCATGTTTGTTAGACTGTGATCTTTAGTTCATGAACGTGCATGTTTAAACTCGTCAAGGATCTGTAAAGTCTGCGATCAAAGTCATCTGCCCTTCTGACTTAAATACAAAATTCTATTAAAAGGTCTGTCGGGAACACATTTGCAAGAAACTAGTGATCGACCGATATTGATTTATTATAACCGATACCAATTATTTGCATGTTTATGTTCCCGATAACCGATATGCAGAACCGATATTTATTTACTGTTATAAAGTAAATTAATAACTGAGTGAAGTAAGTCCATATTTCACTTTGGTTTTTCCACCTTTCAGTCATCTTAACAACAACAAAAAACTGTTGAAAATTAAGTCTTTCATGTTAAATTTAATCTTCAAATTACAACAATATATATATTTTATATAAAGCATCATCAGCAACACTGATATTAAAAATGAGCAAAAGAATGTCTAATGTTTTCAAATAGAGAAAATAAAGGACAGGAGTCAAATCAACTTCATTTTAAACTACAGTTTTAGGTTTATAAGCCGTTTAATAGGCTAAAGAGTGAATAACAATTAAATTAATAATATTGGAATATTGAAATAAGCTATAACAAATAAAACATCGTATTTTATTGCATTTCTCAACTGGTATGTTATATCAGAATTATTCAAATGTTTTTGTCATTCTAGATTATGAAATGCCTGCTGACAGCGTGGTCTATCTATTTGCACTGGGCTTGCCGCGATAGACGGTGTTGACGGTTATACCGGTGTTAAGCCGCAACACCGTTACATCACTTGCTCACCGTGGCACCGTCCCTCACCATCGTTTAGATAGTTTTTTTTTTTTTATATAGTAATACAAATAATTCTGTTCAGTTAGAGGACACTAAAATTAAAACTAAACGCGTCTGCACAATGCAGCGCACGGAACGAAGGAGAGTCTTGCATCACAGCAGTCTAGGTCTGCATTGCCGCGGCTGTCCCGACCAGATTTCTTACGCCGCAGGATTCATTTCAACGAATACAACGCGGTAACGGTCGGTAACTCAGGTGCAATTTGAACTAAAGCGGGCGGTCTAACATTATCCCATTCCCGACGTCCTTTTAGAACAGCATATCTGCACTTTATTCTTATCGAGCTCCGGTACAGCCTGCACTCGGACCGTTATGCACGCGTTGCATGACATGTATGAACCAGTGCTTCGTTTTATTTGCGGGGTCTGAGCAAAGCATGTACAATGATGCTCCGAGCAGGCTAGAATATATAATATACAGCTCTCAAACAGAACAGGCAGGTTGTGATTAGTGACAGAGCAGAATAAGGATGGAGTGTGAATGCGATGTTCTTGAAGGACGTTAAACTCGTCTTTCCTTTTTTTCTTTTTTTTTGTATTATGCTTATTCTATCATTTTAAATGACAGCCTGTGTCGAATTTATTTATTTTTCTCTGCTGCACTTTTTGACTGTGTTATCAGCGAGATGTTAAATGAATTTAGTGTTTTGACAAGACTTATAAAATAGTTATTAGGCTAAACCTACATTTTTTTTCCTATTGTGTTGTAGGCTGAATGTTAGCATAAACGATTACAATTTTTATATAACTTTTTTTTCCTCTCTGTGACACTTTATTCCTTGTTGACAGCAAAATGTTATTGACATTTTTCTGTCAATAAATTCAAGACTCTTGACAAGACGAATAAAATAAATACAATTTTGTGCAGACTAAACTTTTATTTGTTAGCCTAGCTCTCTGTCCTTCAGCAGAAAGGTGAACAAACAGTGAATATATCGCGGGAGCGGGTGCGTGCGGAATAAAACCTAAAATAGTCCCGCGCAGACCTCTACATCACAGATCAGATTTAATTTATCATGTGAAGAGAGATGACTGACAAGAAGAGTGAGGTGACACAGACAAGACGATGGCGGAAGAGTTTCAAAACCAAATGTAAAAGCACCCGTTTTAAGCCTGTTGACTTCTGAGTCTGACATTAGTCTAGGTCAAGGAGAAAACTCACCGAGATCTACCAAGTGAAAAAGTAAATAAATTATAACATTTTTATTTAATATGTATTTTATCATTTATTTACTTTTTCACTTGGTAGATCTCAATTAAAAAGGCTTGTTGGGATGTATCTTTATATTGCATGAATTTAATAATACAATTATTATTCACTACACCAAAGCTGTTTGGAGTGTCTGATGCCCGTATGAACACCACTGATCCTCACAAACTTCTCCAACACAAGCGAACATCCGTTATAAAACACTCGCTGTATTCAAGCAGAAATATGATGTTATAGGGATCGAGAGCGCACATACAAGGTTCGTTTGCGCATCATTTATAGCGGACATAACGCGCGCCTAATGCACGATCCTGTATGTCACTGTAATCAGCTTTATGGTTGACCAAAACGGTTTGCTGCTCCAAAACATAGAATATGTAGAGAGGTGGTGCTGTTATTTATAGGCTATATATTTTTTACATTACTTAACATGCGAGTCATAATATTAGTGAATATATTATATTGTAGTTTTATCTCTCTCCCCCCTGGTTGAGAAACACTGACCTAAAGCACGATCTTCCAGCATTGCCTTCATGATCGATCTATTAGGCATCCCTGATCTATATGTGTGATGTTTAAAAAAAACAACAACAACAACATTCGTTTCTCATTTATTTGGTTCCACAGTATTTGCTGATTTAAATTTTATTTAAACACTGCTTGACGCAGAATTGCCGCTGATATTAAAGTCAAGGTAAAACGCGCACGGTGCTTACAGGGTATTTAAAACCTAAGGAAAGGAGGAAAACTCAAATTACCCCCTACCACGGTGATACCATTATAACCGGTGTGACAACACGTCGATTAACCGGTGGGAAAATTTCCTCACTGTCACAACCCTAATTTACACTGAACTACACGAACTGCGATCGCTAAATTATTAATTTCGATAGAGATGTATTTATTTAGATGTTTATTGGTGAAATGATGCTTATATAGTAAATGTTAATATAATTTAGTGTGTTTTAAACAAGTGAATCTTGTTAAAAGTTACATGCGGTGGCCGCGCTGGAGCATTTCCTGAGCATCAACTGCTGAGTGAACAGGAATATGAAAGCGGCTTCACGAGACCAAGATGAGCATATACAACAGAGAGAGAATTAAATCCAGCGCTTTTATTTCCAACATTCGCTCATTCGTGGCTGTATTATTTAATTAATGCACAGTTACGTCTTTATTGGGAAAGATTGACGGATTATTTTACATGACTTTGTGAATTCGTCTCTATTTCTTAGAGCCAAGCTGCATATCAAGCATTTATGTAATAATTTAATTGTCGTTAATTTGCAGGACTATACATTATTTGGATAATTAGTCAAAAATAACAACAACAGTTATGTCTGATTCTGTTGCATAAAACTGAATAAAAAATAATACATTGATATTTAATAATATATTTTCTTTCAATAAAATTGTGGTTATTTTATTGGCTTGTGTTTTTTAAATTGAGTTAAATAAAAAATGAGTCTTACAAAATTACTTTATAGTATTTAATAAAATAAATAATTATTACAAAGCCTTTTTGGTTTTCGACCAAGCACATCCGGAATCCTCTGTTTCGGCCCAGAATTTTCATTACTGTAATTACATACAGAGCACTGTGTTTGCAACCACATGCTCCTTTAAAGGATTACACACACACACACACACACACCAGTATGCAGAGAGACATTTAAGAGGGTTTATTCTCCAAATTCATGTTGCATAAACAAAATGTGTTTATGTATATGGACTCTTGTTTTTGTTCCACATTAGTTTCCTGTTCACAAATTTTTGCCTCTCACATAAGCCACAATTAAAGACAGTAAAGGCTTATGTCATACCTGAGCTTTAGTTAGGATCAAAGTTGGAAGTTAAGTTGCACAATGTTTAGGTTTTATTATAATTTTTTTAATACTATTATTTTGATTTATGTCTTAGTTTTAGGTTGTACTATGTTTACCTTATTTGTACCTTACCTTATTAGCATTTTTAATGTAATATGGCAATTAAATGCACTAAATGGGTTTAGTTTTCAGTTATTAATATATGCTATTTGAGCAATAAAAAATTGAATTTTTCTAAAAGGAAGCAAATTACTCGTTCATTAAGAGACTTGTCTTATTTTCTCTTGTATATTTAGGATTGCTCTTTAAAAAATGTAGTTATTATCCGATTAATCGATGGTATGTTCTGTAGAATACTCGATTACTAAAATATTCGATAGCTACAGCCCTACTTCTTACATAGTATAAGGCACGCAACATATTTCATAGTATTCTAAATAGTGATAAAGGCATTGAATTCGAATTATACTTTATTATAATTAAAATGATAATAAGAACTCAGATAAGCCATATATTGTCGTAGTCATGTTTATTACGCACTTTGAATCAGTGAAAGCAGTTAAAATCCTTGTGATTATTCAGCTGCAGCGATTCTTGGTTTCTTCTGCGGGGCGTATTTGGAGTTCCCGTGTGAAAGTGCCCTCTCGCCTTCAGATGGAGATGAACTACTGATCACAGAACCGCGCTTCACTGAAAGATATGCATAACAATCGCAGCTTCTGCCTAATCGTGATTTAATTTCTATTTAATTTCGATTTATTATGAAACCCTACCATCAAAAGTTTTTTTTTTATTGATTTTATACAAACCCATTCTGTGTTAAACATTTTGGGTGTAAATAACAACTCATCTCAAGTAGACTGACTGCCAGTTTCAAGTTTTCTCATTTTTGTTTTCAGAGATCAAAAGACCGTAATTCCGATGTTTTTCTTAAAATTATGCTTTGTTTTGCAGATTTGGCCTTAAATCCTTTTTACGTGATTACCATACTTCCTCTTTGATCCGTACGTCAGACATATGAACCCTACGGTGCATCCTCTGATATATTTTGCCGATTAAGTTGAGGATTAAATGCCACATGGTGTCTGTTCTTGGATGCTTGTTTTCCTGCCAATGGGATCTGTAATACTTTGAGGTATATCTGAGTATCTCTTACCTAACTGTCTTACTTATGGCAAAATATCAGATAATGATATTATATCACTTCATTACAATAGAAAATATTTTTTACTTGCTGCATTTTAATCAGTATCTTTACTGATAGCTCAAAAAGTAACGTTCATTGAAGTGTTAAAGTAAATAATAAAATTAAGTTTGATAATGATCTTGATTAGGTTGATGTGATTTCAGGGGTGTCATGTAAAGCAATGCAGTTTTTAAGCACGGAAACATTACAAATATGTCAACCTTTTGTTTAAGTTAATGAGAGCTGTAAAGTACACCAATACAATGAAGACACTAGGTGCTGTGCCCCAAGTTATATCCTCCTAAATTGGTTGTGTTTTTAGAGCAAAAGAAAATTACAAACATTCAGATGAAGTAACCCTGAATCAGCCTGATTTGGGGTGTATGTGTTCCTAGAAGCTAGATCTAGTAATAGTCTGTCAAATAGATCACGGTCTCTGACAAAATGTCCAATGTTCTTATATACTTTGTATCATTTCATATGTCAGCTGGGCTCAATGTGAAGGATTTTCTCTACTGGCCTAGTCCGGCTATTGGAATCTCCTGAATGAATGAATGATTAAATGACAAATACTTTTTAAACGGGTTGTCGTTTACAATACAAGTGTTAAGATACTTTCATTTTGATCGCTCCTGCAGACAATAAGTGTTTATACCCAAACTATAAACTTTTATCCCAGTACAACTTATGGAGGCACCGAAATTTCTTGGCTGAAGCCGAACAAAATGAAATACTGGGACGAAGGCCGAATACCAAACACGGTTTTCCAAATTTTTCCCCCCATGTAGGCCTAGTTTGCCATTTTTTTTCACCGTTGCATAAATAGCCAAAAAGTGTTTTTTACTGTTAAATAAAAAAAATCAATTACAAAACAACAATTTACAAATATTTACTAAGCACCTAACATTTTTTAAACATTCTATCAGGCGTTCTATATCAACAATGCACACTTTTTGGACCCCCTTCTTGAATCAAACATGTATTTTTTCTGTACAAATAAATGCAGCCTTGCTGAGAAGAGACTTCTTTTAAAACATTAGAAAATATATTACAGATCCCAATTTGAAAACTGCGTGAATGTTATAATAAATGTATTAGTAGAGCTGTTGTAGGTTCATTAATTTCATAATTATTATTGTCTTGTTTAAATTTAGAGAACAACATTAAAATTACAATACTAACATTTATGAATGTTGATGGAGCTTTTATTTTGGCAGAAACACGCAGGAACCAGGAAGACCTCAGTGCTTTTTATTGACAGCAGATTTATAAATGATTATGACGAGTTTGGGAAGATGTTTGGCGCACGTATCACATTGGCACATGCATTTAAAAAAAGGGGGAAAAAAGCATGTGATGCAAGGCTCGATGGAGTGTCCTTTACGACCTCTTAAACAAGGAAGTCATGTGATTCTCCCTCCCTAAATGCTGTTTAAAATTTGGTTTCATTTTATATGATCTACTAACTGCAAGTATTGGACATTTTATCTAATACACAAAAAATAACAACAGGGTCCATTTATTGTTTATTATAATGGAGTTCTTTGAATGCTGAGATGCTTTTAGTAAAAGATCAATCTTTATTGCAGCGCCTCTGTTAACCTCTATATATGTGCCTTCAAAGACTTTTCTGTTCATTCATAATTTGTGGTTCACAACAGGCTGTCTTTCTGGCATGTTGGAAGTGGAAATAAACATGCTTTTGTTGCTTTAATTGACACGATGAACAAATTATTCCTTAGCTCAGACAGAGAATGGACTTCAAGGTGCAGCTCTGATTGATAATGTGTTACTAGATTTATTAGCTGATCTCAGCTAAGATAATCAAAGGAGTGGATTATCCAGTCATAACCTATATCTGTGGATGTGGGCTAAAAGGAAGTAGGCCTACTTTTATATTTTCCATTCCTTTTATTTTCCTGGACATGAATTGTGTTGTTGTATGTAGGGCTGTGACGGTATTGGATTTTTCCTTACCGCGGTGAAGCAGCAACAAATATCGCGGTTTGGCGGTTAATCGCACGACCCCCAGTAAAAAAATTTGAAGTGGTCGCACTTGTGCAAGTCTGCGTCTGCAGGCTGCAGAGCCACAGCACATTGTAGCAGGAGTCAGATTTCACTGATCACGTGAAGAGATGCAATTTTAGCGCAAGCGCTTTGTGGGTAGAGCTACACTCACTGCACGAGCGCGAAGGTGCACGCAGCTGGACTAAGCTCAACACACTGGAGGATTTGGTTTTCAAACTAAAGTAAAAGACTGCTTCTTAAACCAGAGAAGGTGACACAAATAATACTGATGAAAAAGAACAGGTTGAATGTTAGACACTTTCGTTACCATATAGCTATAAACTAGATTAATCAATGCAGGCTGATTAACTTTTATCATAATTTTGTATCAAAAAGAGAAAGTTGCGACCAGTGGGAAGAATGAGTAGAGCCCTGAATGACTTGATCAAGAACGCATGCAGCTTGAAAATTAACATGGAAATGAATAATAATAAAGTCGCCGTCTTTATTCTTAAAACAGCAAATTAAATTAACAATAATAACAAAATAATATTAATCTCTATAACTTTGTTTTTTTCAATATCTTCTGAGTTTAATAGGAATTATGGAACAGTTTTTGTCATCGTTTGCAACCCATTCTTTGTACAAATTATTAAAAGAATAATAACCTGAGCAAGCTGCAGAAACAACAAGCCGAGCTTAACATGCCCCGTGCTTAGTTCTGGTGATTTGTGCTAAACTTCGATTCATATTTCTTTAGACATTGTTTTTCGGGTAAGACTCCGTGGATATAAACACTTGTCCAAACGCAACTTGTTGCAAAATGTGTTCGTTGAAACGGATAGGTTGTAACAGCAAATTAGGATGTAATTAATATTATTTGACGATTCGTTAGGCTACATTTATAATAACAACCTTTTTAAAGTGCAACATAAAAAGTTTTTTCTTCTTCCTGACCCGACCGTTCCCGCGAAATATATTTTGTTTCCAGAACCTCACAATTACATTTCCTCTACTGAAAGAGAGAGAGATAACAAATACAAATGTAGTCTGCACAAAATTTATTTTATTGTAGGCTATTTATTTTATTCGTCTTGTCCAGAATCAAATTAGTTTTACATTTTGTTGTCACCGTAATAATAAGTGTCGCAGAGAGAAAAAAATAATAATACTGTAGGCCAGTTTGTACAAAAATGTAAAAATAGCATGTTTGTTATTTTTATTCGTCTTGTCATATACTAAATTTGTTTAACCTTTTGCTGTCAACACGGAAAAGTGTCACAGAGAAAAAAAGACATCTGTCATTTAAATGTATATGTTGCAAAATTACATCTCTTTTTCATGAAACCAAACAATTTAACTTCCCTGAGAAGAATGTCCCGAGTCAGACTTGCCTGATGTGGGTTTCTTCGCAGTAAACTGACCATTTTGCAGTCGCAGTTGAAGCATCCACACTTAGCTAAACTTCATCTTTATTCTGCTCTGTCACTCATGTACAGGGCTCTGGGCAAAACCCTGCCGTGCCGCCCCCACTTCACTCTCGATTTTAAAGATGCAAGAGAAAGATTTGAAAATTTGTTTATTAACAACTACATTAAAATAAAAGCAAGCACGGGCATGTGCTATTAGCAGTCAGGGCTTAATCTGAACAAACCCGGTCCGGATCAGCACCTCCGAACTCCGATCATCTCATCTGGCGGATCCTCTTCCTCCAGTCAAATACGTTTGTGTCAGGGTTATTGTAGTGTTTCATTTTTAAATTCGTTTTTATTTTAATATTGCTTTCAATTTTCGTTAAAAATTGAAGTTTCATTTTTATTTTTTTTATAATTTGGTTAATTTTAGTGTAGTTTTTATTTAGTGGAGTTTTCTACCCTATACAGGTTAGTTTCGGTTTTAATTTGAGTTGTAGTAATTAAAGTTTAGCAGAATTAACAGAACACTTCCAGAGCACAGACCAAAGACATTTTAATTTAAACGTATTGACGCAAACCACTAGCGACACAAAATTAAAGCATGCTGAGATTAGAAAATTATTAATTTTATTATTTTATATAGTCGCTATTGGTTTCGTTTTGTTTGAGCTTGTCATTGTTTTTTATTCTTCTTTCTTTCTTGTCTTAGTGCCTTTATTTTTGTCAAATACAGTTCTTAATACAACATATTTCACCGTTTAAACATGTATACAACATTTCTTATTTTTAAATTCGTTTAACAAGCATTTTAGAAGTAAAAATAAAACATTTCATAGTCGCAAAAAAAACTGATGTGGCTCGTTTAGGTGACTTGGTTTGCTTTGCATAAAATAAAATCGTTTACTGTTTTAGAGATTACATGAAACAAACCTATATTTGACAAAAAAAAGTTTGTGGTAGTGAGAACTAATTTCACCCGAAGAGAAGGCAAAATATCTGCATGCACTCAATGCAAACGCAGACTCTGGACTGTCATATAGGATATGGGTTACACAAAAACTACCCAAACATTACAAAAAAATGTTGAATAAAATAACCGTGATTTTTAGAGTATATGCACACAATAAAAGCAACAGATGCAAGCTGATAATCACTTAAGTGGGTCAACGGAGTGATTGCGCGAATTATCCGTTACCTCTCCATCCTCTAATGCCGGATCGATCACCCCGCTTTATTACACCAATTAAACACTGTATATGATAAACGCTAAATATTGAGTATTCCACTTGGCTAAAACACAGCAAAACACGGTTTTGGGTGTACGTAAGTCTATTTAATAGATAATATTACACTTGTTATCTCCACCGCGCTCTCTCTCTCACACACATATTAGCTATAATCTTACCTTTCAGAAGCGCGTGTCTGGCTTTAAAACTCATCAGACAGCACCAGCAGCAAAAGGAATTCATGTCTGGATAGTTTTATTCGATTTGATGACATTTATGAATGAACATTATAATGTTTTGCATGTAGAGTAGCCTATTGATGACGCTCAGTTGGGGGGCGGCGCGGGTACGACATTACTATGAAGCAAAGTTAATTTAGATGTAGAATAACTAAGCGGTGATAACGAATGCCCAAAAGATAAACTACAAATATCTGTCCCTTTGCCCCCCTGACTGTGTTGCTGCCGAGGCGACTGCCTTGTTCGCCTATATGCACATGCAGATCACCTGTTCTGTCAGGGTGCGGTTATGCACATGCTGGGCACTGTGCGCAATAAAACACATGACACAGAAGCACTGGTGCGTGCGTGCAGCGCGTGAGCGGTAAGAGGGAGTAAAAACACACAGATATGCTGTTCTGAAAGGATGTCGGGAACGGGATATTGTTAGACCGCCCACTCCCGTTCAAATTACACCAGAGTTACCGACCGTTACCGTGTTTTATTCCCGCATTGCAAGACATTTGGTCGGATCCCGCGGAAAACAGTGCGGTGATGACCTCAACACCGCGGTCGCATCTCATTACCGCGGTGAAGCGGTTATGCGGTTATCGTCACAGCCCTAGTTGTATGTGCACATAATATTTGTATATTGCAGCATATTTATTTTGATATTGAGGTATTGAATAAATATATAAATAGTATTTTTTATCAGAATTGTTTTGTAGTCTAAATCAAATGTTGCAGAGTTTTCTCACGTCTGTATTGTGGCTGTAATAATATTTATATTAAGTGAGGGTTGCTATGGTGTTCTTTAGCCTAAAGTAAGTAGTGGAAGAGCCACCTGCTATTTTTGCATTTGGTCTCTGTGTGTGAAAGTCGCTGACTTTGTTACATGAAAGCTGTCTTAGCGTTGCCCTGCTAGCATATGGCTGTACTTCCTCTTTGTCTTTATAACATTGTTGACTGTTAAAAGTTATTTTTCTAGTAGTACACCAACTCCAGAGCCACACCTGTGGCTAAACAGGCAAATAGCTTAATTTTTAAATGTACTTATTTTAATTTGACATTGTATTGTTTATGTTTGGATGTATCGATCTTGCTTATTCAGTTTCATTTACAATGTGCTTGCAGCTGAAGAATTTGTGTAAAATGTTAGAATGTGTAATAATCTAAGTTTGGAACATGGCATGAATGAGTGTTTTATTTATTTTGTCAAT
This sequence comes from Gymnocypris eckloni scoliostomus, assembly GCA_027564155.1. Lineage (NCBI taxonomy): Eukaryota > Metazoa > Chordata > Actinopteri > Cypriniformes > Cyprinidae > Gymnocypris > Gymnocypris eckloni. The sequence continues at coordinate 11,706,740 of CM050431.1, read as the reverse complement.
GACTTGATCTCATATTTGAACATTTTGACCTTGGCTTTGTGGTAAGGGAACCAATTACTAACGCACAACCCCTGTGTGTATGCTACTACTTCCCCCATATTCTTCCTTCACATTTTAGAAGTGACATTTAGAAATGTTAAGTGTCATCTCGCATGTTCCGCAGACAATTATTTTTATTGAATTCTTTTTTTTAGTAAAGAGAGTTTTTTTTCTCTCTGGGAGACCAGTCTAATGAATATGAAATCAGCTTATTAGACTTTGACATGAGCAGTCCCCTGTGTGGCCCTTCCTCCATTTCCATGGAAGTTAATTAACCACATCCACTAAGGAGTTTCCCATCTCTCAACCAGACAGGTGGAAAACCCCTAAGGCAAAAGATATGACTTGGCCAAACAGAGTATCATGACTGCTGAATGTGTCATTATCATTAGCTTAGTGATAGTGATTTACACCAAAATGTCATCTGATAACGCGGAAAATTACATCAGCAAAGTGTCAAATTTGGTGTCAGTTTTCCGATCGCATATAAGAGGAGTGGGATTCAAATGGGTCAGTGAAGTGAGCTGTTAAGTCTCGACACACAGCTGCACAGTCAACTGGAGGAAGTGAGGACAGGATGTTTGGCGGACTTGTAGAAGTGAAACTTCCAACTGTCATATGCATCATTCTTTTACATACAAGGACACCTGGTGGAGGAATCTTGTATTGTGAAGAGAATGACAATTCTTGGCCACATTTGCCGTCTTTTTGCATGAATAATAACATTTCATTAACTTGATTGTCAGCTACAGATTGTCGTTATTAGCTGTTTCTGAAATAGCTCCTTGTTCCCTTCATAGCTCAGTGTTTAGGATATAAACCAGTTCATGCTATAAAACTTGTTTAAAGTGTATTTTTGCATGTTTTTGATCTTCTTGTAAAAAAATGTATTCATGAAGTTGTTTTATCATCTAGTTATTTAACAAAAATAAATGTTACTTCATATCAAAGGTTGCATTAGACTTTAACAAATTGTAAAAAATCAGGTCGTAAAAAATCCATCTATTATTGCCCTTCATGTAAATATTGTTATATTTAATTTATAATAACACATTTAATTGCTTTTTTTTTTTTTACATTTTTATAAAAAAAAAAAAATGAAGAACCTACAGGATGAACATATGTTTATGCATTTATTTATTTATGAAGAGAACAGATGAACAGAGGCTTGTCACTTTTCATGTTCAACACACACCCCGCAGCAGAGGCCACTAAAAACAAAAATATGCTAGGGCTGGGTAAAAAAAAATTAAAATAATTATTTCTCAATTTTAATAGATACTCATATGTATGAATCAATATTGATTCTTAAATCCCAATCGATGCTGATTTCTGTTGATGAATGAACAGTAGGCAGTATAGTTCGCCTCATCCAATAAATCGCATAGGCTAAGCTTTGTGCATTACTTTTGATATGAAACGATGTCTCAGATTTCAAATTTTCTGGGACTTTATTTTATTAGGAAATTCAAGCAATAAATACTATGGGTGGGCATTTTAAGCTAAATAAATATTCGATAATTGCTGGGTATTATTTGATTACTATTCGAAAATCACACCCCTCCCGTGCATGCACGCTCACTCGCTCGCTCTCACTCACTCACACCCATAAACAGAGAGAGGGAGAGAAAAACCTTTCAGGCTTTCAATCTGTATGATGACAAACTGTTGAATTAATTAGAGAATATTCTATCTTAACCCAAGCCAATTAATGGTTGTAACGTATGATTGCTGAAACATATTAATATAACATAACTGAATGATGGAATTTATTAACAGAACAGTCTGTCGATTATCAACTGCTCATAAGGTTAAGGCATTTCTATTTTAAAAATGAGCTTGAACATTCATATTATTTAAAAAAAATCTTAATAGTTTGATTAATTCATCAATGAATATTATGCTTAAAACATTGCATACTAAACAGAATATAATTCTTAAAACATATTACCAGTGGTGGTCCGTAATGAAGTAGCTTTACTTAGTTACTGTACTTAAGTACATTTTTCAAGTATCTGTACTTTACTGGAGTAGTTTTATTTTGAGTAACTTTTACTTCACTACATTCCAAAGCATAAGATCATACTTTTTACTTCACTACATTTCTTAAAACATATCATTACTCCTTATCACGTGCTCCAAGATGCAGAAGTGGTGTATGATTCATGAACAAACTGATTCTTTTCAATGAAGCTGTTAAATGAGTTCGCAAATCGCAACAAACGATTCATTCACGAATTGGAATGATCCGATTGCAGCTGTTCTCGAGTCGACAACTCACTGATTCAAATGAACTGTTTAGAGCGAGTCTCCAGTGAACTGAACTCACAAGAACCGGGAGATCTTGTGCGAAAAGTAAGTTACTAATGGCAAATTTTTGGATTAATTATTGTAACTGAAAATCGTATTTGGGCCAAAATTGTCAGTTGTTTGTGAACCAAATCTGCTGTAAAGGGTGATCTATTTAAGCCCACTGAAATGCTTGAATGCATACAGATCAATGTCAGTGTCTCTGTTTTAGGTCAAAAATGAAAAATTTAAATAACACAGATTAAAATAACTCATGCACGTTCATATTACCCGCTGCTGTAACATTAGCAGTTGTATTAAAATGCTACGCATTTAGCCCCATGTGATCTGTTTTTATATTTTTTTTATTAACAGTAGGGATGCACCGAAATGAAAATTCTTGGCCGAAGCCGAACAAAATTAAACACTGGGGCCGAAGGCCGAATACCGAACACATTTTGTCAAAAAATTTCTCCCCCATGTAGGCCTATTTTGCAATGTTTTTCACTATTGTATAAATTAAATAGCCAAAATCAGCTTTTTACTCTTTTGTCCTGCTTTACAGAAAAAAAAAAAAAAAAATGCACACTGAACATTTTTATACATCCTATCAGACATTATACCAACAAAACACAATTTAACTTAAAATTAATAAGTTAGTAAAATAATATTTTTGGCCATTTTTGAGACCCCCCTTCTTGAATCAGGCTTGTATTTTTTTCTGTACAGATAAATGCAGCCTTTGCTGAGAAGAGACTTCTTTTAAAGCATTAGAAAATATTACAGATCCCAATTTGAACACTATTGGTGAATGTTATAGTAAATGTATTAATACAGCTGTTGTAGGGTAATTATTTATGTCATTATTATTGTTTTATTTTTTATTTTATTTTACAGAACAAGAGTAAAATTACAATACTAACATTTATGAATGTTGATGGAGCTTTTATTTTCGGAAATATGCAGGAACCAGGAAGACCTCAGTGCTTATGTTTGTTGACCACAGCATGCAGATATTTCTCAGATATATCTCATTACAATTTGGGAAGATGTTTGTCACACGTATCATATTGTCACAATGCCTTTAAAACAAATTATAAAATGAGCAAATGATGAGTAAGTTAAGTGTTTCAACGCAGAATTTTCCTGCTTTGGACTTTGAACCCTGGCATGAGCTCGCTGTTTGAATACATGCCATTGTGTTTTAGAAAACATAACATTCTGTAGTTTATTTGCTAATCCATTTCACGATTTCAATCATCACAGTAAACAGCAACAACCACCCTTCCTCTTCTCATCGGAGACATGAGAAGGCTGTCGGTGTTTCGTGCTTGTAATGATGTCTGTGTCTCTCTCTCTGACAGTTTTAAATGCTTCCACACTGCAGCGTGTCTGCTGCATTAGTGGTCGCCTCTATTTGATCGATAACGTCATTGTTCGGTAATTATTCTCTTTTCGCTTATTCGAACACAGAAAGAGGTATACATTTTATATTGTTTAGATCAACTAGCCAAGTAGACAGTATTAATGTTTATTCATAACCATACTAAAAATAAGTAAATATTGTTAACTGTATAGCTAATACATTGCACAGGCTAATCGGCTAGTCGACTTCAGTGCTCTGCCATGACGCTTTAAGTTTGAAGTCGACTAGTCACTGGTCCTAAAGAGGGCGCAATAGGATAATAAAACCACATTTATGCTCCGTTTCCAAACAGTTAATTACAAACTAATTCATACTCTGCATGTGCTCCAGAAGACATGTGTGATTATATTACTGGATGCTCGAAATTGAACGGCAGAATGCAAATTTTAAACAGCTTATTGTACAGGTAAGTTAATCATGTTCTAATCTAATGCGCTGCTGCACTGTAATGCACACACAGGCTACAGACAGTAGCGCGTACAATATAGACAATACATAGTCACGTGGGCAGCGCTGTCATATTTCATAGCTGTGCACAAGGTGTTTGTCACAGCTCCAGACTTATTTGTTTATCAATGACGTCCTCTGTGACTAGTTGACTTCGACTTGACTTTCATCACATAAAAGTCGACTTTAAAAAATCAGTAGTCGTTCAACCCCTACTATCTAGTGATGATTAAGATATACATTTCAATTTCAGCAGGGAGCTGTTCTTACAGCTACATTATTATTCCAGCCACATATATTCACAATAATGTATATACAATTACAAATGATTATATAAATCGTATTTTATATAAATCGTAAATTGTTGTTTTGCACACAGACATTCATACACGACATGGTCGTGAGATGCAAGAAATCTTTAGATGCGCCCATAACAACAAAAGACAATACTTTATTGAACCTTTTCTGATAAGAAGTGTTTACTGCAAACGCGAGCATTTTTGACGATCGATAACAACACAACCCTTACAAAAATTTAAACCAAAAACCATGGTTACTAGTTAAACCATGGTAACAACAAATTAACCATAGTTTTGCTACACTAATCATTAAATATGTCGTAAAATTATGGTTGTAAATTAAAACTGATTGTAATCAATCTGAAAAAATAAACTTTTACTGTAATAAACTGATTTTGGTAAGAGAAAAATATGACTCATGATAATGCAATAACATGTACAGTATTAGGGTTTTTCTTTAAAGATTGTCATGATGTAATTATTATTGTACTAATTTTGACATTTAAGCAATTTAGAAAATATTATTTTGTTAAATCTGTAGTACTTAAGTCATTTTAAGATAAACAACAACACATGGTCATAATAATAATGAATAATTTGTTACAATTATATAGCCTAGCACTTTTCTAGACACTTAAAGCGCTTTTCAATGTGAGGGGTTTTCTTATAATGTGATACTTTAAATTTAATTAAAATAAAGTTATGTTATTGCAAACAGAATACAATGAGGTGGTTGTTTTGCAACAAGGTGGAGACAGTTCTGTTCATAACGGTAGATGGCTGATGGGAAAAGTGACGGGTACAAGAAAAGTTATGGAAAAAGTAAACGCACACAAAGTTAGATGTAGAGAGATATATTGGAAAATGACTGAAAATGAAAATTAAAGTGAAGGTGCAGTTCAATAGAGAACCTTTAATTATTTTGCATGGCCCCAGCCTAAGGTTTTAAACCTTTTTTTAAATGTGATGGCCATACAAAAAAAAAAAGGCCATCCGTGGTTTCAGAATTTGTTGTGGGTGTATGGGATGGCCTGGATGAGTGAGATTTCCTTGCCTGAAATTTTGTCCCAGTCCTGCCCTGTTCTACGTGATGGTTGTTTAGTCATAATATATTCATTAGCTAATGATATTAAATGTAAGTTATTTTGTATTAAAATGTCAATATGATGTGAGGTCCAGTTACCAGCATGACATTAAAACGGGTAGTAGTAATGGGTACTTTTTACTTGAGTACATGTCAGAGCCCATACTTTACTTTAACTTGAGTAAACAAGTGTAGTCAGTATTTTTACCAGAGTAGTTTTAAACATGAGTACCTATGCTTCTACTTGAGTAAAGGATGTGTGTACTTTTGCCATCTCTGGCAGCAGGTATGCGATTTCTAATTTGAGGCTGTATCACATCGATTCTGGAACCCAACATCACAATAATGATATTTTAACCTCCTTATGTAGCTGAATCTGTGCTGGTTTGAATGGGCCACCTCCTGTTTTCCCTTTGTTTTGCCTCCTGCTAGCACTGTGACGTATTTGTGGCGTCGGCCCTACATGACCCTAGTTACCTGTGGTTGACTTGGCCATGTGTCACTCAGAAATCAACAGGACAATCAGAAGAGAGGTTCATGAATATTAAGTAGACTGGACAAATTAACCTGTTCTTAGCAGAGCTCCTGAGAGAATAGCTGTAAAAATATATTGAGATGGTTTTTGGTACTTATACAGCAAATATAAATTCTTAAGGACATCAAAACCTAAAATAAAACTCCAGAAAGGTGTAAAATATGTGACCCTTTAAAAGTAGCCTATTGGTCTTCTATATTAGCATGCATTTAGATCATGATAACCACAGTTAAAACCACACAGCACATCAATACAATGGTAAAAATGCAACTAAATGGTTTCTAGGTATTTATTATAAAAATAGCCTAGTAGTCTAAATATGTTTAGTATGCACAAACACTTGGTTAATCACAAAAAAGTAATCATATTCCAGTACCAATACATTTCTACATTATTAATACAATATATTTAGATAAATATCCCACATTTCTACCACAATACTATGGTTCAGTTAGCGTTACTACAGTAAATCCATGGTAAATGATGGAGATTTGTAGATTGATAAGCCTTCTGTTTGTATCCTTGTGCACATTTGTAATGCATTTAATTCTTGTCTAAAGGCCTCTGGTCAATAGCTACATTTACATTCACCCCAATATTTTTTTTATAATCCGAATGATGGCTCAGTCAGACTGAAAAGCCTTCCTGTAAACATCTCAAGTGATCCGATTAAGCTTGATCCAAATAAAACTGAACTGAAAGGGGTGGTGTAAACCTGAAATGTGATAAACAGGAAAAAAATAACAACAAACTGATTGGATCCATTCTGATTGGGAAAAATTAGTATATGCCAACATAATGAACGCAAGGGTGTTCCTTTTTTGGTTATTAGAACTGTAAAAAGTTAATTCTGTATTTTCTAAGCTCCAGAAGAGCTTGCTTTGTTAAATAAAGATATTTGCCTGCATAAGATGGCGTTTAGTTCAATCTGGCCCTTGACCTCCAGTGGGTTAAGAAAAGTTGGGTACACCCTTTTTTTAGGGGATCCATGCACTCAGATACAGTTGTCACTGGCAGTAATCTTGTGAATGAATAAGTAAGTTCCTTTTCTTGCAAGTTCAATCGTCATCCATTGCCTGGAGTGCCCGTAAGTGCTGTTGTGGGTTTCCGGTTGACATGTTGCTTTGGCAGCAAGGAAATGAGCTCTATACACTTTCCACAGTTCTTCATGTGAGTACACGCCAAAGTGTCTGGCCCTAAACCATACGAACATCACAGGAAGAAAAGGAAGCTGTAACACATTAAAGAGCTGCAGTGCCAATAAGTGTTACAAGCTGTTGGCCACAGTCAGGAATGGGATAAGAATGGAATCTGTAATAATAGGAAATCAGTTCTGAACAAATAAGAAGACTTATGTCATTGACAAAGCTCCTTTTTGAGTTAAGTCCGAGTGGTCAGAGGCAGATGTCTTTAAAAAGATCAAGACATTTTGACACAAACATGTTTACTCTTGTTCATTGTGATTACTGGCCATCCACATGTCATAGTCTGTCATCACAAACATGCACGTATCCCAAACACATACTCAGGCACAAAGAGTGGTTAATACTAAAGAAAGATAGTAAGTAGCTTACAGGCTGTTGTCTCCTTCGTCTCTAAACAGAAGCAGGTGGAAGATGCTGGCCCTCCACCTCCAGCACTCCCTTCCCACCCTCTAGAAACCCCTCACCCTGCTCTTTTGTGTGCGTTTGGAGGGGATCTTTTGTACTGGGCTTCAGGAAGGTGAATGGGCCACATCTGCTATTCTCCCACTGAGCGGGTGAAGGCAAAACTCTGATAACAGATGGACACGATTTTCTTGCAGATCCGCTGGTATTAAAAAAGCGGGACTAAAGAATTGAGTTAAAGGAGAAAAAAAAAATTCTTAAACTTTTTAAGGCAAATTCAATATTTAGCTCATTTTAATTGAAATTGGATCTTTGTTATAAAGAGTATATAGGCTACTTAACCGTACGCAGATGTAAAAACTTGACCAACATATTGCAACCAAAGGTTCCTATGATTTGATGTGTGCATTAGTGTTGCTTTGCTGTAATGCTGTGTTAATGTGCCTGTAATAAACCTTAGTGTAAATTAATACAGAACTTTATTTTTGTGTGCTCTATCCCTTTACATGCACTTTAAACATTAGATTTCATTTGGTCTAAAGCTAAATTAATCAATGCAATTTAAGCACTTTCTGTCAATTAAACTTTGAGAGACTGTAGTGTGACTATACAAAAAACAGCTTTTATAACTCTATTATAACTGCTTGTAAACATACTGTTTTATTGCAGGTGTTTGCCTGATTCATAAAACTGAACTTGAATGGCTTTGTAAGTGAAATCCGTTTTATTAGAGCTTTTAATTGCTGTTAACATGATTCTTTGCATGTTTTTCCCAAACATTGTGCCCTTATGCCACAGTGGGTGTCATATTTGTTTGCGTTTGAATATTTTGAAGTCTTAGCAGGTTGTTGTTTATTGTCAGGACATTAGCAGGATATCAATGGTGCTTTGAGGCAGTGAAATCGGAGCACACTCAGCCCCACCTTGTTTCATTGGAGGAAACCAACACCCTCCCCCTCTCACACGACACCACACGTGACGCCACCCCTTCTTTCCTATCCCCTTCACATGCAAAACAAAGCTCGTGCCACCTGCCATATGTCTCTTCCTCCCTGTCACTCACAGTTATCCATGCCAGATTTGTTAATGGCATTTAATATCTTAAAGTCACTACAGTCTAATATAGATGTTCCGGTTCCATTCAAGCCGAACAGGTGGCTGCCCAAATCTCTGTTCCTGTGACGCAAGCTACATGCACCTAGGGGTGTGACGGTATGGGATTTTTTCTTACCGGGATGAAGCAGCAACAAATATCATGGTTTGGCGGTTAATCGCACGACCCCTGGTTTTCAAACTAAAGTAAAAGACCGCTTCTTAAACCAGAGAAGGTGACACAAATAATGCTGATGAAAAAGAATGGCTTGAATGTTGAACACTTTCGTTACCATATAACTATAAACTATGATAAAAGTTCATCAGCATGCATTGATTAATCTAATGTCCTATCAAAAATAAAAATTAAGTGCGACCAAATTATGTGCTCGTGCGACCACTGGGAAAAATGAGTCTAGACCCCTGAGTGACTTTTGATCGTAAATGAACATGGACATGAATAACAGTCCATGGATATAAACGCACTTGTCCAAGCGCAATGTTTGTTTAAATGCATAATTTGTAACAGCAAATTAGGATATCATTAATATAATTTAACGATTAATTAGGCTACATTTAAAATAACAATCTTTTTAAAGTGCAACATAAAAGAGGCTTTTTTTTCTGATTTGGGTTTTTCAAAGTGCTACATAAGGGAACATCAGGCTAGCCTGTCTGTACAAGTGTTCAGCTGTTGTGCAACTACTGAGCCTCTTAAGTGAAACAGTTTTTTTGTCCCGCTCCCGCGTGCTTATATTCCGCATCGACACTCTCCCGTTATAAACTCACTCTTTGTTCATCCGCTGTTCGCTTAGAATAATTTTCTTCCTGACCCGACCGTTCCCGCTAAATATAATGCGGTTATCGTCATAGCCCTTCATGCACCTTTATGATGCAGTTTCATTCAGAGTTCCTTCATTTACAGTCACCGCATGAACATTCTTTAACCTTACTCCGAATGACAGTGCAATCCCAATTTTTGGTCTAACAAATTATTTAACATTTCAAGAGGCAGATAAAATTCTTCGTTTCATTTTATTATGATTTACATTTTTGATAGCAAAGGAGTGCTTTTCTTTCATTTTAATATTTAGCAATGCTTGTCACTTTGTAAGCCATTTAATTTGTTGTTGTGAACATTAAATAACACAAATTTTATGCAAATATATTGGTAATTAGATGAAAACTGTAACGGCACTTGGTTTTGGTGAAGTTTCACACTGGTGCTTAATTGTCCCAAAATACAAATTCGTCAGAGTTTTTGAGCTTTAGATCTGCTTTACAAATTGCCTCCCACTCTGAAATGCATGTCGTTTGAGAGAGATCAAACCTTGTGTTTTGTTTCAGTAGGATCTTTCAAACTTTTCTTTTTGGTCTTCACAAAAAGCAGGCAGTAGTCCAGTGACGGCAATATTTGGTCTGTGTTGGCTTGGCAACACTTTCCGTTCATCAGCTTGGCGTATAATTACATGTTTTGCTTGAACAATGACATGTCTCGGCTTACCAGACTGAGCTTTATTTTAAACATAGAATACAGTACCCTGAGTGTTTTCACACCTGCCACAGCTTTTTGCAGTCAAGGGCAGTCGTGGCCTAATGGATAGAGCGTCAGACTTGTAACCCGAGGTTGTGGGTTTGAATCTCGGCTTCGGCAGGAATTGTCCACGACTGAGGTGAGACCCTTGAGCAAGGCACTGAACCCCCAACTGCTCCCCGGGCGCCGCAGAGTTGGCTGCTCACTGCTCCAGGTGTGTGGAGTGGCACTTGGATGGGTTAAATGCAGAGCACAAATTTCACTGCTGGTTATACTCTATATTAGGGCTGCAGCTAACGATTATTTTTAAACGTGTGCTGCTGCAGTCAGGCAGAGAAAGAGGTGAGTAATAGAGATGCGCGCAGTGTTGCCAACTTAGTGACTTTGTCTTTTCAGACCCCCGTAGCGACTTTTGTTCCAAAAAAAGCGACTAGTGACAAATCTACCGACGACGACTTGCAGCTCTTTCTCTGCATCTGCTCTGTAAGCGTCTGAGAAGAGCAGCCCAACTGAGAAGCACTGCACTAGAGCATCCCTTCATTCAAACACACTGGAAGATCTGATAAGAATCATTGTAGAGAGGCCAAGTCTGGAAGATTTTGATGCTAGAGAAAGTGTGGCCAGCTGGTTTAGCCAAGGCCAAAGATCAAGAAGGCCAAACTACTGGAGTTGGCCATCCGAGGGGCATGTGACAATGGAGGATAGTACATAAGACATTGAGCCATGAGATGTTCAGTTTGACGCCCTTAAAACACTTAATTTAGATTTTATTTATCTTGAGATGTTTTAAGTTTAAATCTCAGCTCAGTGAAGCACTTTAAGCACCAACACTTTTTCAGTAAGTTACCTTTCTTGTAGAATTGTGCTTCAAATAAGGAACTTTATGTTGACCAGATTGTTAGATAATCGTTTACTAGTCAATATTGCCTATATGAAAATATTGTATAAGTTAGTGCACCTAACTTTTGTGTTGGTGCACCTAAGAAAAAAGTTAGTCTAGAGCCCTGGTATGTGACAAATAAAAAATTCTAAATTCCTCTTCTTCTTGTCATCTTGTTCTTCTTGCATAATGTTGGCACGGATTATGTCTGGGAAATGTTACAAGGTCTATAGTTACTGAAAAACAACCACATGTAGAGATTTCTGGTTGGTCCAGGAAATGGATCTTTACTGATCTCTGTCAGATAGGACAGCCGTAAAGTGTCTTTCCCCTTGATCATCCCTCCTCCTTACAAGTTAAATCAAATATATCAGTATTTATACAGAATTATATCAAGTTTATAATCTTGTCACTTTTACAGGAAATTGCATTAGATCAGCAAAATGATCCATTGCTAGATACTTATCTTTATTTACTTAACTATTTAGTGATTCACATTACCAGTCAAAAGTTTAGAATCATTAAGATTTAAAATGTTCTTATGTTCAATAGGGCTAAATCAAATTGATTTATTCCCATGATGTTAAAGCAGAATTTTCAGCATCATTACTCCAGTCTTCAGTGTCAAATAATCCTTCAGAAATCATTCTAATGTGCTGATTTGGTGCTCAAGAAATGTTATGAATATTAAATATAAACACAACCTTGGTGAGCAAAAGATCCTTCTTTCAAAAACATAAAAATCTTAATGATTCTGAACTTTTAACTGGTAGTTTGTTTGAATGAATGTTCTAATGCTGTTAAATAATAAAATATTGTTTGCAGTCATTAGTGTTCATTTTCTCAAGGGTTTATTGCTGCCAGCTGAATGATTACATCTCTGCAATGGTTTGGAATAGAAGAATACTAGTCATTAGAAAATAATTAGGAAGCTGAAACCTTCCTGTTTACTTGATTACATAATGCTTGGGTTTCTGGGTCAAAGTGATTTTAAAAGGATGGAAGAGGTCACATAGCAATAAAATATTTATTTCTAATATATTGGCTCCATAAATGCCATTATTAATCTCACCCATTTTCATTTTTGTTCTTAATTTTAAATGTGTGTGTGGTGTGACAAATTTGAAACTGCATGCATGAATAGTGTTTTTAATAAAAACAAAATTGGTTTTGTAGCTAATCACACTGCTTCAAATCAGATCAGTCACTGAGTGGAGCTAGACCTTGGTGTATGCGAGTAGTCTTTTAAAACCAGAGGTTATCTCATCTGTGATTTTGAAATGACGGTAAGTAAAGTAGAAGTGGAGTCATTCAGGTCCATCGCACTAAATATTCTTCGAAGATGAACAAAAAAACTCTTGTTCTGTTGAGCATTAGTGAAATGCCACCTTAAATGAAACATTACAGCTATCTGTCTGTGCTTGAGAATTAGAGGGCTTTGGTGAGAGAAGGCTTTGTGACTGTTACTGTATGTTGTACAGTGTGTGGGTGATGTGTCTGTATTTTCACAGATGAGTTTTACATGCTACATTTAATTTATTTCCTTTTTTATTTACATTTGTGATAACCAATCCTCTCACATCAGACAAGTAGGTCTGAATCACACCTGTATACATGGTTGGAAAGCAAATCAAGGTTCCTGGTTTAGCTTTGCCAAATAAGCTGTTTAGCTGGTGTGAGGATATGAGGTTTCACAGGCGTGATGTGGGCTGTGTGCAAAGGCAGGAATCCTGAGACCTCGAAGCCAGCTATCTGGACGAGAGAGAACATCTGCCGTCTGAACCCCCGAAGGGATTCTTTCCACTACTTGTCATACATAACTGTGCTGCAGTACAACATGCCTTAATAGTGGCCAACTGCTTACGTGCTCTCATGCGGGAAGAAACTTAAAGGGTGGGTAAGTAATTTCTGGTTGCCAATGTTGATATTTGAAATCACCAAAACAAACACGCCCCTACCACAAAAGGGTCTCTCCCCTATTTTGATAGCTCCGCCCCACACATACGTATGCAATCCAGGCAACGATTAGTTCTGTGAGACAAAGCAAAACCAATGTTACTCACCTATCGAGAAGCAAAAGCAACCTCGGCATCCGATTGTAGGCCTTCCCGCTCCTTGAGTTCTCTCCAGCACTGGAAAGCTGATCCGATATTTACACGGATTCTACTTCTTGCCTTATCGTAACAGTGTCTACACCGACAAAATCTACACTGGATGCCGTGCTGCAATGAAAATCCCAGACAATAAACTGCTGCAGAGTTCTATTTCTGACATATTGACACAAATGTAAAAGTATTTTCAACACTCGCTTTGTCGCGTTCAGTGTAGACAGACTTTTAGCTGGTGCGGTGTAGACACGGTGTAAACCTTCTTTCGTTCCACAGACGGTTTCCTATTTTTTATTTTTTTGATCTGCCATCTCTATCTTTGTCGTTCTCTCTGCTAATTTCCGTCATGTGCACTGAGCGCGCTCTCCTCCGCATACCTCATACTGCTTATTGGCTATGTTTGTTTTCTACTGGTCCCGACTCCGTTTTCTAAAGCGTTTAAAAAAAATCCATACCCCTTTAAGAGGTTCCAAATCTGTCTTATTTAAAAAAAAAAAGTTAAGCTTTTTTTGTCAATGTCCTGTATCCCAGTGATCTTTTCTTTAAAGCCAGGTGCTTTTGTCTGAATAGACAAATGTCATTCCATTGTTTTCTTTGATAAATATCCTGTTTCTGCTCTCATGGAATATTTAGGATCTAAATCTCTATGCTTTTATTATCCTAAAAGCAGAAAAAAAGAGGTCTCTGTTCTTTACACTTCAGTGATAAAAAAAAAAAAGGTTATATTCAGTTAGCTTTTTGGCTTGATTAAAGGCCTACATTCTGTTTTCAGTGACATTTTCAGTCATTTCTAGCATTGGAGTCTATATTTGACGTTTTCAGTGATGTAGTTGTTCTTGGCAGCACAAATTTCCATGGCTCTGAAATGTAAGTTGGAAGTGAAACTGGATGTTCGTTTTAGACATAACATTTACAGTAGTATATTGTAAGAGGCCGTCATAAAAAAGGGTATTTATCTATTGTTAAATACCTTACATTTGGGCAAACCATGGCTTAGTTGACTGCAGTAGATTATGTATTCTTTTTTTGATAAAATGGAATGTGTGGCGTTTAAAGGGATAGTTCACCCAAAGATGACAATGTAATTTAAAATATCATGCTGTAAGATATTTTGGACTAAACGGTACATTGTAATGCATAAAAAAAAGCATGATGTTAGTATGACATTTACAAAAACATAATGCCTAGATCTTGATGTAATACGGGGTGATTAGCTGCAGGGGGAGTCAAAACTCCAGAAATCTGGTTGTTCTGCATTGTGATGTTGGTAGCAATAGACAAGTATACATTACACTCTCGTCTTGTTTTTTTCATATTTATTCTTTTGTGTGTGTGTGTGTGTGTGTGTGTGTGTGTGTGTGTGTATTTTGTCTGTATTTATTTTATATATATATATATATATATATATATTTATACTGTACAAACTGTATGTGCTATTGCCCTACACCTACCCTACACCTAAACTTAGCCCTCACTAAGTTTAGAGACTGACTGTGCATTTCTACCCCCCATGCCCCCACACACACACAAACTCACTCTGTATGATTTATAAGCGTTTTGAATTATGGGGACACTGAAAATGTGCTCAAATCAGCTTCTCCTTGTAATACCTGTGTCATACCCATGTCGTTATACAAATTTGTGTCCTCATAAACCACATAAACACGCACACACACACACACACACACACACGGCTTGACATTAAGCATTCTCATGTGTTTCATGGTTGTCCTTCGGGCAAGTAAATTTGTCCGAGTATAAAAGTTACTTGCCCGGAGATATTATAAATATAATAATTAATTGTAGTTATACAAAACATGTTTAGTTTTAGTTAGATTTGTCTTTTTAAATAAAATAATGAAAAAAATAAAGTGTGTAAGTGTAATACTATTATATTTTAAAATAAAAATTATTTTTATTAGTATTAATTACAGATATAATGATTTTATATTAAACTTAAAAATAAAATGCTAATTTAATTTGTATATATACATTTTTAAATTAGAGTTCAATTTAATCAGTCAACTAGTATAATAAAATATTTGGGCTGTTACCAAACAAATGAAATCAGTATCAACAAAATTAATCTTTGTAATGTGGAGGAAACACAGAAGATGCATCTGAAGTGGAATAGATATATTTACCCACTGTTAATGCAGCTCTGAGGGACATGGACTGCTTTAATCTGCAGTTACTAATGAATAAATATGGTTTTGATTCATAAAACGTTGAATACTGATATTAGAAATTATTTAAAAAATACTGTAACTGTGAAATTAAAACCACCTGTAGGTTGCATTAAGTTACTGTTTATAAGTGAATAATTGCGACTGAACCGAATCATTTAAACGATTATGGAGCAAATCACCATCATGTTGCTCAGAGACGCAAAAGAGTGCTGTGGGCTGTGTTTGTAATTATTTTTGTTGGTGAATGAGAGCAAAAACGAGAAATGGTGTCTAAATGGAAGTCTCTTTGTTAACTTGTTTATTGAACCGTTATAAAATCACATTTGTAATCATGATGGTTTTTGGCTCTATCTTCGTGTGATATTGTTTAACTATAATTAATTATACATATACATTTTCTGTCCCCATATCTTGAATTTTCTGATCATTCTTCATGTATTGTAATACTGAATCATGCAGTGAAAGAACGCACTTGCATGTGCTCTAGTCTAACCTAGACGACTTTACGTAATATTTGTGTGCACTCTGTAGGTGTGTTTTGTTTGATTCTTGCAATATACTCGTTAAACAACAATTACGAAATTATTGCAAGCTATATATATCGCACACCCCTATAACAAAGGCTATATCATACATAAATGCTGTTTTGTTTGTTTTTGGTATTGACTTTTTCAAGTTACTTGTCCGATTGGGCAAGTAAATGTCTCTTTCACTTGCCCGCCCAAAACATTCACTTGTCCCGGACAAGCATTAATGTCAAGCCCTGATGCATGCATGCATTATAAATATGCACCCAAAGGATTGCATTTCAGTTGTATTGTACTTGTACAATGACAAAGACATTCAGTTCAATTCAATAATATAAATATAATTAAAAAAGCACAAATAATATACAAAAAATACAATTGTTACATCTATATTGTTTTGTGCTTTCTTATTAATAATAAACATTTGTCACAAACTTCTGTTGTGAATGAGAAAATAATCGCTGTTGCAACTAAATAACTTTTTTCTTCTTTTCATCCTCTCTTTAAGATGCTTCATGACTGTCCCAAAGCTAGACGAGAGGTGGAGATGCACTGGCGGGCATCCTCGTGTACCCATATCGTCAGGATTATTGACGTCTTTGAAAATCTCTACCAAAATAGGAAGTGCCTTCTTATTGTAATGGAGTGGTGAGTGATTAGCTTCATCGTTTGCTCTCTTCTGTTTAGAGATGAAAATGCCCTATTTTTTGGCCATTTCTGTATTTCACTTCCTTTTTGGACCACTTTCTATTAATCAGCAATTTATAATTCTGTGAATATGAATGTTCCGTTCACAAACTGTTCACCTAGCGCAACCCTAGATTAGGTTCTTTGCTCCATGGTAAATGCTGATCAGCATTATGATCATGTGTCATCTTATTTCCTGGATCATCCCAACTTGCCATTTTCGCTGTTGTGGCCCTTATCCTCAACCATCTGTAAATTGAATAAACAAGTTAAAGGTGCTGTATGTAGGATGTTGACTCTACTAAAGCATAAAAATACCATATGTTTGCAGATATTTAAGAAACATGCTAAGTTAACATACTTGTTTATCTGAAAAACAATGCTACAGTCAGTTATTCTCCTTTGAAAATGTGTATTCCGACCCGGAATGTCTGTGTTTGTTATGGTTTGTGAAACCCGCCCACTGGCCAGTTTACCCAATTGTATTGCGGCACCCCGGGTTGCCAGTTGGCGGAAAACACAGCGCATTTCATTGCTCGTTCCTTAATCTGGCAACCTGTGTCTATAAAGTCTGAGGAGGAGGTGCTGGGTGAAAAAAAACTCCAATATTTTGAATTTGGACTACAATACCTAGTTCAACCGCTAGGTGTCAATCCTACATACAGCACCTTTAAAGGAACTTGGTTTTAAGAGTCATTATGAAGGGAACAGAAAGTCAAGTTGATTAGGAACATTTGGCCAGTTCGACATTTTTGAGTATGAGTAGACATTTCATGAGCAATATAATGACTTTACATTTGCAGTGCACCCAGCATTGTGTCTGATTGTGTCTCGAATTGCACGGTCATGAAAACCTTGATTCATTTAGTTACTCTTTCTACACAGCCCCTTAACTCATTTGTATTGTTTTGCTGAGGTTTCAGTGCCTCATCTGTGTAAATAGTTTACCAGCAGGTGTTTAGATCTGTCTTACGGTAAACATTCATACACCTATGTGCCCCTTTCATGTTTGAGTAAATTCAGAAGTCCCCTGTCTGATGACGTACCTTATGTGGTGACCGCTCCATATAGACAAGATGTAGTTATAGAACAGACTCCGTTGGCTTCCCACACTTGCAACATGCTAGCTGGTACCATCCTTCTCTGGTTACCACCATTGTGCGCTCCTCTGCAAGGCAATTGAACCCCAGGTGCTTCATTGGGACGGTCCCTGCTATAATCAAAATGCAAGTCGCATGGATGCAAGTTCTCGTATAATGACACAAAATAATAATGTTTTGGTTAAGTCTGCAATAGACTACTTAAATTGCAAACTACTGATATGATTATTTAAAAGAGTTCAGGGAAAAGAGAATGGCAATGCTGTGAAAGTGGAAAGTGTTTTAGTATATTTTCATATGGTACTTCAACATTTATAGATCTATTTATTTATAGTTCTGCCAGTCAGTTCAGTCAGAGTTCAACATTAGCTGAAAACTTGCCAAATTTAACACACATTTGTTTTTTAAATTTAAACTAGAGACGCTATTAAAACATCTTGATGTTTTTGAAGCCTTGTAAAGTGTTGTAAAATGAAATCCATTAAAATCATTGCAATATTCTGAATGCTTAATAGCTTAATTCTATATTATTGCCTTCATGACATTTACTAAAGTATACTTTTTTTGTTTATACTATTTCTACAGTGATAATGCAATTGCCGTAAAAATTCTTACATCGAAATGTAATTTTCAGCAAAAAATAATTGTCATGATATATTTCCTCTATCTTTAAAATTTAATTACTGATATACTCACAACGTATAAGAATTACTCGTAAGACTGTTTAAGATTTTGGTCGTATCGCCCACCGCTAATTATGCATTTTCAGTACATAACACCCAGACTGTGCACTAAATGCATAATATTTGCATAGAGTATTTAGTATTGCTTCATAAGTCAATTCGTGACACCGTCTTGTCTAGTTTCAACATGATTTAGCTATCTGAAATGCATGTTTTCAATCAAAACATCAAAGAGATGTGCTTGTGACATCTCCATTCAATTGTTTGATCTTGAAGTCACGCACCTTTATTGGGGATCAGAAATCACACCTATCTTTTTAGTTGATATCTTGATAGTTCTCTTGGTCTCACGGATGCGCTGACTCACACATTTTCTTTACCGCCTGTTTTGAAGGAAGTCAGAAACTGTGTTATGTCACCACTGTTGTTTACCAGCATGGATGTGAGCTTACGTGAATTTTTAGGTTTATAGGGTGAGAATTCTTAGTTTAGAATGTTTAAAAGTTGTATTTATTTTTTGTTTTTAATTGTTTTACTCGTCAGAGAATTATGCACATTGGGATAGACCAGGATGATATACTAGATGTTTAATCCCCAATTGTAAGTCGCTTTGGATAAAAGCCTCTGTAAAATGACTAAATGTAAATATAATGACAACTTCTTGAAAGGTTTGTAGAATTTTGATGACACTCCGTTTTAGCATGCTAACTGTCAGCATTTTAAATACCTGAGAAATTTGATCTCTTAAAGGGATGGTTCACCCAAAATTCTGTCATTAATTATTCACTCACATGTTGTTCCGATCGTGTAAGATGTCCGTTCATCTTCAGAACACACTAAGATATTTTTGATGAAATCTGAGAGCTTTCTGACCCTGCAGTTTTTATTTTTTGTTCACAAAAAGTATTCTCATAGCTTTGTAAAATTACAGTTGAACCTTTTAATGTCACATGGACTGTCTTAATGATGTCTTTACTACCTTTCTGGGCCTGGGAACATTTCAGTACACTGCTGTCTATCCTCAGTTTTCATCAAAAATATATGAATTTGTTCTCCGAAGATGAATGAAGGTCTCACAGGTTTGGAACAACATGAGGGCGAGTATTTAATGACAGAATTTTCTTTTCTGGGTGAACTATCCCTTCAAAGTGATAATTAACCACTTTCAAGATAGATTTTAATCAAATGAATTGGTGCTACATGAGAAAACTGTGGAAAAAAGGCTGGTTAAAACTTTAACATCGATAATGCATTTATTATTTTGACGACACCGCTGTTGATCCTGACTGTCTACATTTCTGCAAAATTTGAGCCATTTTGACCCATTGCATGTCACAGATGCTCTTTGTTTGATAGGTGCAAAAATAAATAAATACATTGCTTTGATTCTGCTTTACAGTCCATTGCTATTAAGCACAATATTGTTTCATGGATGACGCAAGAATTCATGCATCATTTTGATGAAAGAGACTCATAGGGAAGTGTAGTGTTTCTTTAGAAACCGTTGATTCTCTGTTTGTAGGACAGAAATGAGTGTGAGGAGCTTTCAGACATGAGTGATCATGTGGTATCAGTGGCTCATTCGGGGTATCGTTAACATGTTCTAGATTCATACATATGTAACTGCTGATTATCATA
The DNA here is from genome assembly GCA_027564155.1 of Gymnocypris eckloni scoliostomus. Classification (NCBI taxonomy): domain Eukaryota; kingdom Metazoa; phylum Chordata; class Actinopteri; order Cypriniformes; family Cyprinidae; genus Gymnocypris; species Gymnocypris eckloni. The sequence goes on along the minus strand of CM050431.1, from coordinate 11,686,576 downwards.
AGGCAAATATTAAAATAAGCTGACTTAAGGTTTATCATAGATTGCAGAAGATCGTGAATAGATTACAAGAAATCAGACCAGACACATCCAGCTACTCATCATGCAGGAAACTGAATCTACAGGTCATCAGAACTGAGTGTGCAGCAGGTTATGGAAATGGAAAATGCCAACACTGATGTTCAGCTTCAAATATGGCTTTTCTAAGAAACACACAGAAATAATGCTGCAACCCAACCCTTCAGTGGGGCTTTGACGTGTTGTACCATAAATCACATGCTTTTTAAGTGTTAAGCGCCTAAGCGTAACACATTTTTTTGGCACATTCAGCTATATGTCGAATGGATGGGACAAGAAGCGTCTGAGGTTTAGTGAGACTGAAAGCAGTAAAACGTGATGTGGTTGTTCATAGCCCCTATCTCAGGCTTTCTCAGTCAAACTCATACGGTGTTTTCTTTTTCTGTCAGTCCTTTGATTTCGCCTGAAACTGGCTGCACTTCTACACTTCTTGCTGTAGAAATGAAACTTGTCTTGCATGTGGAGATGTGAGAACAGCATGATTCTTCGCATTTATATAGATGTACACGGTTATCAGCAGTTTGAACCCGCTTTCATAAATTATCATGCTTTATCATTACAATAGCGGATGTGTTAGAAACACGGCAAGTAGACCAAGTTCTTTTCCAGTTATCAGTAATTTACATTTGTGCATTTAGCAGATGCTTTTATCCAAAGCGACTTACAGTGCATTCAGGCTATACATTTATTGTCAGTATGTGTTCCCTGATAATTGAACCCACAACCTTTTACGCTGCTAACACAATGCTCTACCACTGAGCCACAGGAGCATTTATGTTATGTTCAGTTATGATAATTGAGTCCAAATACCCCCCCTCCAAACTTCCTCTTTTCTGATGAGAGACAGACAGTCTTTCTAAGCCCACTGACCCAGTTTCTCGCAACTGGCAAGTTTTCAAGAAATGGAGCTCACACGACTTGCACACCTAGCAGTGGTTTGCTGTAATCGGAAATGATAACCACAATGATGACTTGGGGACAAAGATGAAATAATCCCCCCTTGAGGCGTGTGTATTTTTTTGCATGCATTTGAGCAAAGTCATTAATGTGAGTTTCAGAACGTATGCGTTCGAACTATCAATTCTATTTCAAATCTGCTTTTGTACATTCTGCCCAAATGTGTTGGTTCATGTAGTAGTAGTAGTAGTAGTAGTAGAGCTGCCGTCCGTCGCATTATACATTGATAGTGGTTGAGGAGAATTCCCCCTTGTATGTAAAGCGCTTTGAGTGCCTAGAAAAGTGCTATATATTTATTAGTAGTAGTAGATGGCCTTATGTAGTAAATACATCTTGCTCTTTTCACTTAATGTTTTAATATTATTACATAATAGCTTAATATCTTTAGTTTTTTTATTTAATATTCAGGTTTTTTCTCTAATAATGACGTTACTTCAGATATTTTGTGATATGTCAGCTGATTTTTGCTTTGTATTTGTTTTGAAGCATGGATGGTGGTGAGCTGTTCAGTCGGATTCAGGACAGAGGGGACCAGGCATTTACTGAGAGAGGTAACGGCATTGTGTACCCTCTTATGAAGTGTATACATACAAATATTTAAGAATACCTAAATAATAATTTGCCACAATACCTTAATTTACTATTTTTATTGTTTACTTGTTCTGTTGTCTTTTCAGAGGCTTCTAATATCATGAAGAGTATAGGAGAGGCCATTCAGTATTTACATGCAATAAACATTGCACACCGAGACGTCAAGGTAAAATTATTATGACGAAATTATTTTTGCCTTCATAGTTTTCTTAACTAAATATGCCTGAAAATCCACTTTGCAGCCAGAGAACCTCTTATATACCTCTAAAAGGCCCAACACCCTTCTCAAACTGACAGACTTTGGGTTTGCAAAAGAGACAACCTCACACAACTCTCTGGCCACCCCTTGCTATACTCCTTATTATGTTGGTAAGAATATCAGAATGAATTTGAGGTCAGTAAGGCCATTTGATCCCATTTTAAGTATTTTCACCTTTTTCATGTTATAGCCCCAGAGGTTCTTGGTCCAGAAAAATATGACAAGTCCTGTGACATGTGGTCTTTGGGTGTCATCATGTATATTCTGTAAGTGAATCTGTCTCGTATGTTGTGCATATGCCATCTTTCTCTGTCTAGACCTCTATTTAAATGGGTTTTGCCACTCTTGAACTTGTAAAGTGTGCCTGATATAGCTTAACTCTCATTTCATTCAACTTCCAGGCTCTGTGGTTACCCACCTTTCTATTCCAACCACGGATTGGCTATATCCCCTGGTATGAAAAAACGAATCCGCATGGGGCAGTACGAGTTTCCAAATCCTGAATGGTCGGAAGTTTCAGAGGAAGGTATCTGTCAAGTTCCTGTTTTGTGAAACCATTCTTAGAATGGTGTTATCTTCAAGTTTTTAGTTTGAGGTGTTTCTAAGAATGATTGTAGATTTGAGTGACTCACTCTTCCTATTGTTGTAGCCAAGCAGCTCATTAGAACATTACTGAAAACTGAGCCGACACAAAGGATGACCATCACAGAGTTTATGAACCACCCCTGGATCAATGTGAGTGAATATTAGCGTTATTTTATGGATTCGGTGTTGATTTTTGTACATTATATTTGGCTTACTATGTTATATGGTTATTTATGTGGCTATAGCAATCAATGGAGGTGCCACAGACGCCCCTACACACCAGCCGTGTTCTGAAAGAAGAGAAAGACACATGGGAGGATGTCAAGGTGAAGCCTCCTCCTTCCACAATAAAAAAAGTGTCTTCTCAGAACATCTCTGAATGTTTTTTGCAGTCACTGCACCTCAGATCCATATCTTCATTCTGTTTAATGCTATTATGTCTCTGTTCAACAGGAAGAAATGACTAGTGCCTTGGCAACAATGAGAGTCGACTATGAGCAAATCAAAATCAAGAGGATGGAAGACTCGTCCAATCCACTGCTGATGAAGAGGAGAAAGAAAGTCAACAATACGGCTTCTGAAAACGAGACGCCTGCTTGCTAAAGACACATTCACTCAGATTTTACCTGTACATCAGTTGAAAAGTTTGATTTAAGGAAGCAATAAGTCAACAAAAAAAGTTAAAGCAAGAGATTTTTTTTTAATCACTCAGTATCTGTAACTAATACACCACTGTCCTACCAAAACAAAGGGTCTGTACAATTATGATCCAGGACTATACTTCTTGGAGTTGTGAAGCAGCTGACGTCCACTAATTTGCTCATTAAAGTGTTCACAAGTACTGTTTTTCACAGGGTGTTTAGTGGGTAATCAGAATGCTAAGATATCTCTTGCATTTTCTTTGTCTATTTTTTATTTTAATCAAAAGCCATTGGTACATGAGTTTGTGAGTTATACACACTTAACACTGTTTTAATTATGTTCCATTCTGAGTTGTGGGACTGCTCGTAAAATAAGTTGCCTTGTAATAGAATGATCAGTTTCCTTTCTTCTGCTCATGTTCTGAGAACCCTATGCATAGTGCTAGCTTTCCTGTTTGTTCTTCATTATATTTGTCATTTATTTCGGCATTTGTATGCTCTTTTACAGTAAAAGACAGTGCTGGTGTCCAGATGAACATGTATTTTTGAAATGACTCTTTGAATGTAGATGCGCTCGGTTTACTTTGGAAATGTCTGTCAGTATTGTTCAGGGTCCTTTTAAGTAAAATACAAGATCTTTTTTTAGCTTTAGATCCAATTAGCCTTATGTTGGTCTTCAGATTGAGAGGAAAACCGCATATTGCCCTGCTTTCACATTGGTTTTGATAAGGCTTACCATGGAAAGCCAGGCCAACGCATTGTTTCAGCCTTCTGCTTGCTGAATAATACGCTTATTTCACATCGTTTTGGGTGCACAATGATATGCCTTGAATCGATTCTATACATATGTTTCCTACTAGTTTTTCCCTCAGAGATTTGTAAACAATGTTAACCCATGCTCTGGCATTTCATTTGACAAATACCTGTTAAAAAACAGAAGATGTAGCACCACCTTTAACCGCAAAACGAGTTTGTATTTTTCTGAAGTATAAGTTCTGAAAGAATTATGAAACGGGATATTTGTGATGGTTCTACATGCGTTAGCCGCTGACTATTCATTATGCCAGTGCAATTTTTTGGCTTTGTGTTGTCTTTTCCATGCAGTAAGTGTTTGAATGCACCCATCGAGAGAAGCTTATAGGTACCAGGTGTTTGATAAAGGAACAACGAACTGCCCCTTTGACTTCCGGTTTTGTGTTCTGGAAATGTTTAGGGGATACGGGGAATCCTATGCATACAACAGACAGATTTTTAGCTGCACTGCTTCATGTATGCTGAAAGGTTGAATCTTGTTTTATTTTTTCTATGTAGTCTTTTTTTACTTCATATTTGTTGTGATTGATCCTCTTTTTAAGGATATGATTTAATGCTCACAAAGTTGAACATGCAACGTCAGTATACTTCCAAGCAGCAGATATCAGCTAAATGATGTCAGCGCCCCTCTTACAAAATAACAGTTTCTGTGACATTACCACTTTGTAAGATCTTTTCCCTTCCTCATACATTCATTTCTCAAAGCAAAGGTTACAATATCAACCAAGTTGAAAAACAGATTAGAATTCCCACAGAATTGTATACTAACAGGGAAAGGCAGATACGTGTCCCAATTTTAGTATTTAATTGCTGTACTTATTTCTTGGTCTGCTTCAACTTTGGATTAAAATGCTTAAAACCCACCGGTCTGTGTCTCATTTAAACTTGTAGAATTGTTAAGACCACCATTTCTAGTATGAACCATTTCAGACCCGTATTTACAGAAGTGGTAATGTTCTCATAACTAATTTGTCAAATACCTCTCTTTCACTTTATGGTGATACGTGTATATGATGTAATTCAGTTCTCTTCCTCTCAAACCAAGTATTAAAATGTCTTATCATGAGATCTAATAATCCTTTATTGTTAACCAATTTCATATTTTCTCACCCATTATGCTAATGACACAAAATGAGATGAGTTCGATGTAATAATAAACTCTGTAGTTGATGGAAAAAGATTACAAAGAATAACCTGAGTGCAAGAGAAAAGTAAAAGAGCTGAGTGGTTTTGAAGAGGCAATAGATAGACTCAGTTTTGTTTATTAAGAATTAGAAACGGTTATTTGCTCAGAAAGGATATCGGCAGTGGGGCTTGTGAGTTTCCTAATAAATGTTTTTATGGTTACTTTTTTTGTTTGGGGAAGCACCTAGCATGCACAGTACTGAGTGATGGCTTTTAATGCAAGATGTGACTTAAGTAGAGTACACCAGCATATTGAAACATCAACAACCTATTTTGGGTAAAAATAGAAAAAATTATTTTTCTTTTCTATAAAGAAATTGGAAGTAAACATCCACATCCAATCCATAAATGTTTAAACAGTGTCGAGAAGCGTACAGGAGTCGTTTTTATTCAGTGGATGCATGAGTCATTCCACGAAACCGGTATGATTTGGGCTTACACATTTTATTTTTTTAACCAAAAAATATTACTTTTCTGAACACCCACAGCATTAATGGCATATTTCCGGAACAAACATCCACATCCAATCCATAAATGTTTAAACAGTGTCGAGAAGCGTACAGGAGTAGTTTTTATTCAGTGGATGCATGAGTCATTCCACGAAACCGGTATGATTTGGGCTTACACATTTTATTTTTTTAACCAAAAAATATTACTTTTCTGAACACCCCACAGCATTAATGGCATATTTAACTTCCGGAAAAACATATTTTTCCACCTCAGGCATCAAATCCTTATTATTATTGGTCATTATTTTAAGATATGGGCACTATTAATCTTCAACCCTGTTATGGACACCATGGGAGCTCTCTGAATATGATCATACAATGCATTTTCCTATTAATCAGATGTCCCTGACACCAATTCAGTATTTGCAAAAACTTTTTGTGACATCAACCTCATCATTTTTGTTCAAAGAAGTGGGTTAACTTCAGAATTTGAACAAAAAATCAGTATTCTTATGATTGTTCTAAACATTTCCGACTGAGTTCAACAAAATGTAATTACTTTTTCATAAACATAAAAAAATAACAAAAATGTAGGTGTGGCGGGGTTGAAGAGACAAATACAGCTTATCATATAAATAGTTTTTTTTTTTACTCAAATTCACTGTAAGATTTTCTATAAACACTGTATTTCATTGTGACCTAGAAAGACAACAGATATAAATTGCAATTGAATTGAGTTGTATTAACCTAAACGAAGGAAAAACAGCAATAACATAGTAGGCCTATACATTAGAACATTATAAACTGACTGAATAGGTCATCAAAATAAAACGTATAACTTGTGTGGCCGCTTCGTGGCCATCAATATCTGGCCCACACCTCTTTCAAGATCTCCAAATAGAGATGGTGCTAAAGCACATAGGCTCTGGTTTTCCACCAACATACAACACCCCTGTACAGTGCATCCGGAATGTATTCACAACGCTTCACTTTTCCCACATTTTGTTATGTTACAGCCTTATTCCAAAGTGGATTAAATGATTTATTTTCCACAAAATTCTAAAAACAATACCCCATAATGACAATGATAAATAAGTTTGTTTGAAGTCTTTACTAATTTATTTAAAAAAAACAACAACAAAAAAAATTACATATACATAAGTATTCACAGCCTTTGCCATGACACTCAAAATGTAGGTCCGGTGCATCCTGATTCCACCTATCATCCTTGAGATGTTTCTACCACTTAATTGGAGTCCACCTGTGGTAAATTTAGTTGATTGGGCATGATTTGAAAAGGCAAACACCTGTCTACATAAGGTCCCACAGCTAACACTGCAAGTCAGAGCACAAACCAAGCCACAGAGTCCAAGGAATTGTCTGTAGACCGCCAAGACAGGATTGTATCGAGGCACAGATCTGGGGAAGGGTACAGAACTGTTTCTGCAGCATTGAACATTCACGGATGCATGTAGTCTCTGTTAACCTTAATGAAAGAAGTTTGAAACAACCATGACTCTTCATAGAGCTGGCCTCCAGGCCAAACTGAGCAACTGATGGAGAAGGGCCTTGGTTAGACTGGTGATCAAGAACCTGATCATACTCCACCTCCATGATCATACATGGAGATAGGAGAAACCTACAGAAGAACAAACATCACTGCAACACTACACCGATCATGGCTTTATGACAATGTGGCAAGACTCAATCCTCTCCTCGGTGAAGACACATTAAAACACACTTGTGATTTGCAAAAAAGCACTTAAAGGACCCTTATGTCCTGTGCTACAAACCTTACAACATTTCAAGTTAACGCACAGCCCTACAAAGGTAGCTTTTAGCTTAAGCGTTTGGGCCGAGTTGTAACTTCATTTATTTGACAGGTTTTTGATGAGTCTTCAAAGTATCGTGTTTCTAAATTTTGCAACACAACTTATGTGCCTTGGGTCAAAATAAGTACCACTGTAATATTGAATGGTCATGGCATGAATGCCCCCCACAATGATTCTGTGACAGTGATTGTGGATAAACGTGAAAAGCCCATTTGGATTCTAGCTAGCTGAGTCAAGCCATTCATTCATTATATAAGAAATTATTCATCTTCATGTTCTTAGTATACTAAAACTAAAGGGAAATCACCCTTACAGATTTACACTCCCACGTCGCCCCCCTGTTCACCCCCGAAACAGAGGCCGGAAATTGACGGTAAAAACGATTGACTAAAAAAAAAAACATTGGTAAAGGTAGAGTTTCCCCCAAAAGAAATACACAAATTTTATGTTATTCCTCTCATGTTCATGTCATTCCAAACCCATATGATTTACTGAAGACAAAAAGACAATAAAAATGTTGGGCCAGATCACACCACACAGAGAGGCACACCCCAATGCAACAGCCAACCAAGTACAGTAGGCCTACATCGTTTCTCAGAAATTCCAAGACCTGACAAACATAGATTCAACATGTTTAATTGGAGAAACCAAATGCTGAACAAAGCCAACCGACACTGACAAGGGTAAAACACTGATCTGACAAAACCTCACAAATGTGTCTGTTGCCATTTGCCAGCATCAGTGTGGTGCGAATTGGCCTTCAGAAATAAGAAAGTCAAACAAGGTTTGGAACGGCATAAAGGTGAGTAAATGATGGCAGTTAATTGACTGAGTAGATCTCTGGTTTCTCCCTAATTCAATTGGTCAGTATTTTGAAAACAGAATTAAAAGGCAAAAACTTTTCATAACCAATGCATACGATTACAGCAATACTCTAGGGTTTGCGAATGTAGTACAGCTTCTTCGTAAGCCTTTCTAATCCACATGGCCATTTCCAGATTTTACTTCATTAATCTCTTTACAGACCTTCGAGATTTATCCCATCAATCCAATTTGGCAGTTGTGGATGATTATGGTTGTTTTCCATTCAGTATATAAAATAGCTTCAATATTAAAACCGATCTTAAAGGGGTCTTAAAGGGTGAATTGAGAAACCAAAAGGCATATACACTTTTTGCATATAAGAAGTCATTGCACTATAAAATCATCCTGTACCTTTCAGAAACTTTCTTGTTATTCTAAAAACATCTTATATTGATGTCAGTCTGCCAAAACAATAGAATAGTGTGCCTAAACACCACCTCTACAAAAGAAGATCAATGCCTGCTTCAACATCACTGCCTGTTTAGCCCCGCTCACCAATTTGCTCATGTAGTGTTTCCGAGAGAGGAGAACGCACAGGTCTACACAGAAACCAAATGATAAAGATGGCTCCGAAGACAATAGGATGCTGTGCAAGGCCAAGTTGTGGGAAAAACAGTCTCTGCATTGCCTTTCTTCTGGTCCCAACATTAGACAAGTGAGGATGAACTTTATTTTAAATGAAGTTCCAGATCGCATCAGTAAGAACGTCTCAGGTTACAAATGTAACCATGGTTCCCTGAGTAGGGAATGAGACACTGCGTCCTTTAGGGCCCGTGTCTGACCCGTCAGTGTGACCCATGTCTGAAGCATACATATAAAAACACAACATGTTGGCCGGCGACAGCCGGCGCGAGCACAGTATAAAGGGGCACCTTAAATTTACGTCATCCACTTCTTCGTCTGAAGCTTGCATCTGAAGCATGGCACAAATCTTAGAGGACGCAGTGTATCATGGAACTCAGGGAACCATGGTTACATACGTAAGCTGAGACGTTCCCTTTCAATGGAACTTTGAACTGCGTTTTCTAGGGGTCGCTTTGGGGATTGGGGAATGGAAAACCCACTCCACCATGATGAGGGGAGTGGAAGCCAAGAACAAAGGAGAACACTAAGTACCAACTCTACCAGGCTAAGAGAGTTGCCCCTGGGATGGTTTGACGGCTGTCAGTGACATTATCCTCTTTGGCCAAAGACCCGAGCTGCATACCCTAAAAACTTACCTGCTAGGGGCCGGGATTCCCGGACCCAGGGTAGAGCTTGAAGGCTTAGAATAAGAAGAAAACATTCCTTTAAGGGGATAGGGCCAAGCGCCTAGGATACGCACTAGCCTTCTGTTCCCATCTCTGATCCTCAGACCGAGACGTGCCAGGACCCTTGCGTTATTCGGGCTCAGACCTGGAACTTCTTGGAATGAAGGTTTTTAAGGCTGCTGAGTGCACCTTCGCCTCCCTAAACTTCTTGATAATAAACTTTATTTTAAGAAGGAAGCCCTTCTCTTTCCTCCCAATATCTGCCAGGTTCACCCACAGATATCTCTCTGCTACCACCATGGCCGTCATAGACCTGCCATAGCAGTGGTGTCCTGCTTAGTGGCATGGAGAGCCAAATCCATGGTGCGGCAGAGCTCAGCTACCTCGTCAGGTGACAAGCCCTGACCTTTATCCAGATCTTTCAACAGATCAGCCTGGTATGCCTGAAGCACCGCCATAGTGTGCAACGAAGCGACAACCTGACCTGCTGCTGCGTATGCCCTGCCATTTAAGCAAGATGTATCCTGAAGGGGCTTAGATGGCAAGGAGGAAGCCTTGAGAGAGGATGTCTCACCTGTAGAGAGATAGCTAGCTAGCGTGTCTTCTATAGGGGGCATCTTCTCATAGCCGCATTCACGCAATGTTAGCATAACTAGTATGCTGAAATCTATGAATGCGAAAGGAAAATGGCTTTTTCCATTCCTTCTCAACCTCCGTATGGAGATCAGGAAGAAATGGAAGGCTCACTTGAGCTGGGAGGCTATGGCCAGAGAGATAACGCTCGTCGAGACTACCCCGCGGTGCCACCACCTTGGCCCGCTTCTACGGCAAGTCAAGCCTCACCGTGGTGCGTTCCATAACCTCCAACAACTCATACGCAGGGCAGGAGGACTGAGAGGGCTCAGTCTCAGTCTCCCTCCTCGAAAAGATAGACAGATGAGAGCGGAGATTTTTCATAGAAAAACGGTCACAGTGAACACAAATTGCAATCTGATTAGAGTAAAAAATCATTCAGTCACTGAAGACGAAGAAGAGGATGACGTATTTTCCTATCGCCCCTTTATACTGTGGTAGAGCCAGTAGTGACGTAATTGGCTGTCGCTGGCCAACATGTTGTGTTTTCAAATGTATGCTTCAGACACGGGTCACGCTGATGGCGTTCCCCAAAGCGACCCCTAGAGGACTCAGTTCGAAGTTCCCTTGAAAGGGAACTTGATACTTTGTTCACTTCATTTTACCTAAATTCACTTAACCTAAATCAGAGCTGCATCTATCTGTGAAGGACGTAGACTCTCAAACATACACAAGTGTGATAATCATATTAGTGGGCGTTTACTTCCGAGTCTACAATCTGCCAGGCCAATTCAAACAGATCGTTCTGATTGGGGGTAAAAACAGGACAGAAAATAACATATTACTTGCAAATTGCTTATTGATGTAAAAATCTTGATAACATTAAAAGTGGACCTCATAAAAAACATAAAAAAAAGGTGTGGGTAGTTGAAAAAAAATTATTCAGAGGGAGTTGGTGACCCTTTAAAAAGTGGAATTTTTAAATCTCAGGTAAGTAGCACTGGGAAAGGGAGGCTTTGGACGTGGTTATCCTTGGACTAATGAAATTTAAGGAACAGGGGCCAGTTGCATAAACTGTCTATGTTAAGACAGTGTTTTAAGAGCCATTCTGATCATTTAGCAACTAGCCAAGGGGTGATCAGTTATATATTTTTGGATTCAGCTTAGACTAATCTAAGTTTTTATGTAACAGGATTTTTTTCTAATTTGACCAGTCTTAAATAAATAAAGTAGATGAATAAAGTAAAATCTTAATTTGTGGATTTGGCTTTTTTTTCAAAAGAACTTACAAAGTAATTCAAAGTAATTACATGCATTACATTACGTGCATTCCTTATAAATGAAACCCACAGCTATCAGTTCTCTACCAGCTGAGTTACAGGTACATCTTTCAAAGTGTCTCCTCCATAGTGCACCTTTCAACTTTCAGTAGAATGGTTTAAGATGTGGGTGATGGTGTTGATCATTATCAGCCTGGGCAAAGTGCATTTGAAACCATTTTGTCTTAAATTTAGTTTCATTGTTGGTAAACGAACTCAAAGTGTTTTAATGTCAAACATTTTTATAGGCATATGGCCAATTGAGAGGAAATGACTGCCAGACTACCTAACAGAATTTTGAGCAAGAGTATGTCACTGTTTCAGAATTAAGTGTCTAATTAATTCTCAGATGTTAGTGACTGCCATCATATTTAACCTTTATGGACATTTAAAAGTAGTCAGCATTTTACAAGTGTAGTGAAAGGGGATGTTTTAATTCATTTTTGGTTTTAAATAATGTGAATTAGGCAATTATTTAATTTCCAATGAAATATAGATTTTTTGGGGGCAAATTGCATGGCACATTAAGAGTCACAGCAAGAGTATTTGTTTATTTATTTATCATGGACCCCTAAAACTTGCACTAAATTGTCTTGATCAATACAGTGACATGTTCTAAGAATTTAGGCTTTCTTCTGCTTTTCTGTTAAGTATCAAACCGCTCAATTTCTCTGAATATACTAAGTTTCAACTACGATTTGAGAGCACTTAACACTCTATGCTAAAGTAACAGTTCTAAGAATTTGAAATGTGTAATAATGTTTCAAAACCGAAATGTTTTAACTGTCACAAAGAAGATATGGGTATACTGCATATATGGAAGTGCCAGGGCTTACAAGAAGTCTTTTGTGACACACTCCTTTGTGAATCCGTGGCAGTGGCATCCATCCTCAACGACTTGATAAGATCACACTGGGGTTTGGTGACTGCTTGTTGCGGAAATGAAGCAGCTTCGGTTTTCCTATATAAAATTTCCTATACGGTTTTCCTACGGATATCCAACATAGCCTTGTACAGAATGAAAACTAAATCACACATTCACCCAGTTTCATTCGTTTCTGGGAAACGGTTCAGAAGTATCAGTTCGAGGGTAGCAAGAGTTGAGAAAAACTCAGATATGCTCAATTGCACATCCTGGACACGCACCTGTCTGCCTCTGACCATGACAGGAGTGCAAGGTGGTGCAAGAACTGACCCAATAAGTCCATTGGCAGTATCCAGTTAACATTTTACATCCTAACTTGAGTATGTATTAGGTTTACTGTGTATGTATTGGCTGTTCAATATAAGTGAGCAATTTCTGCGATATCAGCTTTTTATAAAACTGAAAATGACTTTGGTAGTTCAAATTCAACAGAACATTTGACCCTGGACCACAAAACCAGTCTTAAGTGTGAATTTTTCGAAATTGGGATTAATACATCATCTGAAAGCTGAATAAATAAGCTTTCCATTGATGTATGGTATGTTAGGATCGGGCAATATTTGGATGAGATGCAACTATTATATATCTGGAATATATCTGGAATCTGAGGGTACAAAATAATTAATCAAAATTTTGAGAAAATCACCTTTAAAGTTGTCCAAATGAAGTTCTTGGCAATGCATAGTACTTATGAAAAATGTAAAATATATTTACGGTAAGAAATGTACTAAATATCTTCATGGAGCACGATTTTACCTAATATCCTAATGATTTTGGCATAAAAGAAAAGTCGATAATTTGGACCCATGCAGTGTATTTTTGGCTATTGCTACAAATATACCCCAGCGACTTAAGACTGGTTTTGTGGTCCAGGGTCACATTTGTCTTTAATTCTTAATTGCTAAATTTGTCCAATTAAATTATAATTGTTACCTTTGTGTCTGGTAGATGTGGACAATCAATACAGTGTTGTATTCGTCTCTGCACAGTTTCTCCTGGAAAAACTGCATTTATCTTTAGGGGTTGGCGATATACTGTTAGACACACGATTAACCAGTAATTTGTCAGTCGGTAGTGATTTTGGACTATCGTCTCTATACATGCGCATGTGACGTTTTTGTGCTACATGGCCATGAAAAACGTATCATTTGTATGTGTTTTTAAGCATTGCTGTTTAAAACAAGTGATTTTAAGCCGTTGAAATGCAATCAGCAGCGAAAAAGAACCCATTTCACTATATGCGCGTGCTGTCTGAGAGACTGTTTCCGAGCGCTGTTTCACGAGGTAAATGCACGTGAAGATGGTTTCTCATATAGCACAGGAGTTCATTTTGCCGCTTTATTTAGCGTTAAATACACATACTTGTGTTTCAAAATGGCCGTCTTTGCAAGTATCCTCATAAACACAGTAATGTAGGTCTTAAGACATAAGTGAAAGCAAACAACTTAGAAAGAAAACAAATGTATAACAATATATCGGATCCAGGCAGCTCTTAAAGTGACAGCAGTCAGTCATGTTAATCAAACAACAAAAGAGAAAATCTCTCACGGCTCTTGACTAAATCGCTTTTGTAACTTTAATAAGAGGAAATATATAATTAATTTACACAGTGAACAATATCTAGTGTTTTTATACATTTTATTTATTTGTACAATGTATGTAGCATTTTTTATTTATTTGTTCTACTTTTTTAGAACTGTTTTTTTTTGTCTAGTATTAGTTTTAATGTGATGTTGTTGACACCGGTGACACGAATTATGACATTTCTATGGTATCAAAAATGTTGATATCATAAAGAACTATAACTATATTGTGATATATATTGTTACCGTGAAATAAAATGACACATATCATGATATGAGATTTTGGCCATATCACCCATCCCATCATCTTCTAGTGTGTAGCAATGCTGTGCATATTGTTGTGCATGGAGAGCAAGACAGCTTTCATCTAATTTTGAAGGCAGCTAAATGCTTGTGATGTGCATTTAGTTAATGGAAAAAATAAAAATACAACTTTTACAATACCGTATCTCCGAAATACACATTGCAGTCACCACATATTCCTCTAAATCTGTTTTGCATCAGAAGACCTGATGTTTTGGTGCCTTGGAAGCCTGTATGCAACTAGTTTCATTAGGAGGTAACTTTATAGAGAAACCTTGCAAGGTTTCATGCAAAGCCTATATGATTGTTTGCTGTTGATAGATGCACAAGTGTATGACTCTGTGCTCTATTGTTTTGCAAAAGTTTTCAATTTCAACTGCTACCCCAACCAGCTAACCACCCCAGGCTTTGCTTAGCGTTCTGTCACAACTGAAACTAGCGTCTTGTTCCCATGCTGTTTTGCTTACTCAGTAGCTCATGCCACGGCTGCAGCTTTAAAGTTCTGTGGCCTATGTTAGCTGTTACATCGTTAATCTCATTAGGGTGAGACATGCATTTCTGCAATTACAGTAAAGGGCTGACTGCTAAGCTTCTGGTAACTGCTCTATTTAGGTCAGTTTTGAGGTTAGCACAGTCATGTTCTAACCCTTACTAGCTCACTTTGACACACCCTGTAAATGATAGTGTTAAAAGATAAGCCACAGGAGCACTGTTTTAATGATTTGTCATTTAGAATGTAGATTTAGCTACATTTACACTAAAGGCCTGACACATAGTGTAAGAAGTAAACAGAAGACCGGTATAAACTTGAGGAAGACAAAAAACCACATTAACCCAAAAAGGAAATGTCTGTTGCATTATTGAGTTGCTGCAATAATTTATTGATGACACGTTTATGTGACAAATTAAATACAAGCATCAGACATAAATTAATACAGTAAAACACATGAAGTAACCAAAATAAATAAAGTCCACAAGACATAAATAGCAGTATTTACTCAATACATTCAAGTTATTTCAGCGAGTTGGTAAAATGCAACTAATTTTTTTAAATAACCATAATTGAAGTCAATGTGACTTAAACAAGATCTTATGGTTTTAGTTCAACATAAAACATTGCCATTGTGACATTCAGAATCTGAAGGGGAGGAGGAAGGCATTCCAGTGCATCAAGTAGTGTGATTGAATGGTGATGTATGTGCAAGCGATAAGTTAAAGGATAAAGTCCATTTGTGCCATATCCTACAGTATGTGCTTGATCTAGCCATTGTTCCTTTTCAGATGATTCAGACTCGTCTCAGGTCATGGCCACCATCTAATCCACAGTGACATCCTATTAGTGCTTGACTCTCTTTGATGCCAAATACTGCTCGATGTACTTAAAGAGCATATCAAGCTCTCCCATGGCTTTAGAAACACCATTTTCCTTCATCTAAAGAGAAAAATATGTTGTCAACCTTTGAAATAACTTTGAGACATCATTTAATAAGAGAAGAAAGCTTTGATGGTGTAACACTTATTAGCATTAAGTTGTTGTATGACTTACCTTTTCATATGAGCTCTTTATACTGGCGAACTCAAAAGGATTCTGGCAAGAAAAGTAATTCCTCTGTAACATAGAGAGATGCGTGTTATTTAATGCAGTTTGCAATGTTAAAGACACCTTCTTTGCCTCACCATATCATTGCACAACAAGCACTAGGTATTTTGGTCGATTTGCAATAGCTCTTGCCAAAAAAAAAGCCACATAGGCTTTCTGCATATGTGCACTGTTTCGACATCCTAAAGATGCCTGAAGTACGTTTTTCAAAAAATAACGGTCACCATTATAATATTACACATCCTAACTTTAGCAATATGATTTGAATCAGATCCCTGCTTAAAAAATAAATTACTAGCCTAAACTGGTTTGCTACTCTACCAGCCTGGTTGGGCGGATAAGTCAGCTGGTTTTAGAGGGATTGTGGCTGGTTTCAAATGTGTTTAACACCAGGACAGAATAGTTTACTTTGATTTTGAAAGTAATATCATCCTTTAAACTATATATTCATGATTAAAAGACAGACTTACACATTTGAGTATATCCCGCTTGAGATCCTGAAATATATTTCCTATGGAGTTAATTGGTGTTTTGGAGTGCAAGTGGTCCTTCCGGACAGCCGTTGGCAGAATGGTGTCCAAGTAGAAGCGCAAGATCTCGTTCATGACGTGACATCCATGAGGACTCTGTGGATCATATATGAGATTTATCCTTTATGAGCAGTTTCAAACACCCACGGTTATCACACTTTGCCACCGCTGTAGCAATGTGCAGATGCAAGATGTTAGGCAAGATTTCAGTTTGGTTTGTACACGTCTTGCACAAAACCTTCGGTTTCAGTATGATTATATCTCCTGTTGCTAATTTAAAATTTGAATAATATCTGCTATACTACTGTGGGAGTAAATGAATGAGGTTGGTACTTACATTAATGTTCTGTTGCACGTTTTCGTTCAGTAATGGTTCCAAGTCATCATTGGAATCCTGAGGAGAACAAATGTAAACAAAATCCTGTTAGAGAGAACCTCACATCTCAATATAGCATGAAAAAGCAGAACAACCTTGCAGATTGGGATCTGTAAGGCTAAGACTTAACTCAGTGCATCTGAGCTGGAAATCATTCTAAACATACTTACATAAAACCTCTGTATTTCTCTGTATGCAGAACGGAGCTCCTTCAGTCTCACAGGAAAGCCCTCCACAAATGAGCAGCAGTCAGACTTGCAGTCGACTCTTCTACACTGAGCACTGTCAGAGAAGAGAAGCATAACCAGAGCAGAAATGATGACTCCAGTGAAACTTGTTGACTTACTGGCAATTAGTCTTGCACTGTGTCATCACCTTGTGCAGAACCCGTTTTTTTCTGTTTTTGGAATAAAGTTATATAGGAAAATTGAATTAGGATGGTTAATTCAAGCTGATGTAAGCAATAAAATGTGTTTTATCTATCTATCTATCTATCTATATCTATATCTATCTATATCTATATCTATCTATCTATCTATATCTATCTATCTATATCTATCTATCTATCTATCTATATCTATATCTATCTATCTATATCTATCTATCTATCTATATCTATATCTATATCTATCTATCTATCTATCTCTATCTATATCTATCTATCTCTATCTCTATCTATCTATCTATCTATCTATCTATCTATCTATCTATCTATCTATCTATCTATCTATCTATCTATCTATCTATCTATCTATCTATCTATATCTATATCTATCTATCTCTATCTATCTCTCTCTCTCTCTCTCTCTCTCTCTCTCTCTCTCTCTATCTATATCTATATCTATATCTATCTATCTATCTATATCTATATCTATCTATCTATCTATCTATCTCTATCTATCTCTCTCTCTCTCTCTCTCTCTCTCTCTCTCTCTCTCTCTCTCTCTCTATCTATATCTATATCTATATCTATATCTATATCTCTATCTATCTATCTATCTATCTATCTATCTATCTATCTATCTATCTAAATTCCACCTGCCAAAAAAGATAATAGATAATTTGTAGTTCATCTGTCTAAATTAATTTTGGAAAATGAAAAAAATAAATAAAAGTAAATAATTTCAATTTCCTTATATGATTTAACTTTATCTGTTTTTTATTTTTGTTTTTGGCACTTGTGGGAAACTTCTGTAAGTTTTTGTACTGAACAGACGTCTCATCTCTGACATTTCTTTTTACACAGACGGTGGAAGCCCTGTATGTGCATCAAGCCTCACAGGTGAGCATAAACTCACACATACAGAGATGACTGTGAGGGGTCCAGTGTGGTTTCTGGGTGACAATTAACTCCTAGGTATTCTAAACCACAGAGACCTTTCACGTTTACCCCGGCCCATTGATTCTAAATAATGCACGCCTGACATGATCCTGAAACTCATTTTAAATTTGACATATTCTGTGAAATTAAACACTCCTCTTGGGTACAGTATTATTCCTGTTATACAGCTACGCAACTAAACAAATATGGTTAGACTTGAGTTGAAATGATGTTAATTTATTTGCATATTATCTAAATGCTTCCACTAAGAAAAAATAGTCTATAACAATGTATTAACAACAAACACAAGAGAGAGCAGAGAGCAGAGCGATACGGAACTTTATAAATGTGATGTACACGGTCTGTAAACACTAACTGTGAACAAATCTCTGTCTGAGAGAGACGATGTAAATATGTTTGCTGAAATATTGTATGTTTCAATCTAAATGAAGCTGACTGAGCAAATGCTTGGCCTCGTTTAAAATAAAAATGTAATTCTATATTTATGTAAAGCTTCTTCTTTCCTGATGGTTTGCTGAAATGATATGTCACTTAAAGCACGTAGACGGTTTGTCACCAAACGACACCTGCTTCTGCATATTCTAGTTCACCACAGGCTGGTCATACTAAGTTGAGTTAACACCCACAGTCTGTGAAACTACAGTACATGTTGCACAACCAATGAAACTACATCTAGCGAATTAGTTCCCATTGAGAAGTGTTATACAATGGCTTGAAAATCAACCAAAATAGAGATACATTTATATTTATTTCAACTCAAATAGACCATATGAAATCTCAAGGCCAATTATCAGTCCCAGCAGTTTTTTAGGATTGTTTTTTGACCTGCCACTAAACATTTCAGACAGCTGACTCAATTCATCTTTCAAGTATGAAGTATCAGACATTTCTCTTATTGTAGCTCTTGGCATGTTTAAAGATTACAAATCTTTGATAATCATTATGCATTTGTCCATCTTTGTTGCATTTAAAGCCAGTTTGAAGCATGAAGTAAACTGAACTATTGGGTTTCTTATTTTACTTTACATTTATTTTTGACATCCCTTGAACTCCCTTAATTTTATTTTGGTGCAGGTTATTACAAGAAATAAGTGAGTGTTATGGAATTTCATTAGCTATTAATAACTGAGTAATGTAAGCATGAATGATCTAACCTTTTCCATTACTTACTATTACACTATGTATGTAAGCATTTCTGGCTGCTTTTAGCGTGAAGACTAGCGGGGTAAGCCCAACCCATGATGCAAAACTGGTGGTTTTCTTCTCTCAGAGTAGCTGAGGTAAGATATACGCAAGACTCACTGACAGGCACAGATTACTGAAGGCTAAGCACGTAATGGAGGGCCTTTGGATAGAAACACAAAGGAATTTATAATGTGCTCCATTATTGATTGTGTGTGTGATTTTTTTAACATATAAGGGTATTGTAAGTCAACTGACCATTTACAAATATAATTTTTGCCTATGGTGATATATTCCTGTACTACTCTAGAATATCACAGCTCTGAGAAAGCATATTATGACTTATTCAGATGATCTGTATAGCTACATCTGGCCTGTTTTGATTATTGTCTGTAACTGGTTTATGTGTCAGCTAAATACGCTTTTCCAAATCTGGCTAAATACAGAAAAAAATAAAAAAATAAAACAGAGCGTAAAAATGGCGCTACTATATATACACATATAGGAAGACACATTATCAAAGGGATAGTTCACCCAAAAATGACAATGTTGTGATTATTTATTCACCCATGTTGTTCCAAAACGCTTTCATCTGTGGAATGTAATATACTTTGAGGAAATGTAATTAATGTTGTTATTATTTGGTTAAAAATTGAGTAAAGGGATAGTTCACCCAAAAATGAAAGATTCTGTTGTCATTTACTCCCCCTCAAGCTGTTCTAAACCTGGATAACTTTGTGTAACCAAACAGTTGACGGTAGACATTGACTTCTTTTTTTCCCATATAAGGAAGTCATTGGCTACTGTCAACTGTTGTCATATGGGTTTTTCTGCAGAAGCAGGTGTCGTTTGATGTCTACATGCTTTAAGTGACATTTCATTTCATGAAATCATCAGGAAAAAAGAAGCATTTGCTCAGTCAGATTGATTTAGATTGATACATACAGTATTTCAGCAAACATATTTACATCGTCTCTCTCAGACAGAGATTTGTTCACAGTTAGTGTTTACAGACCGTGTACATCACATTTATAAAGTTCCGTATCGCTCTGCTCTCTTTTGTTTCATACAAACAAACAAACAATTGTAGTAAGAATGACATCAGATGACTTCAGTATTAATATTTTTAAAAACAAGTCCCTCTGGCTTTTTTCTCCTTTTTATAGTAAACTCAAGAGAAACAATGAGCTGAAGAAGACATTGGGATGTCTGGCTGAGATCTGGCCACATTTATTCTTGCTTTCCCATGAGGAAAAACGGCACTTGCATGCCGTGAGTACACAGACTACCATCGCCCCATGACGAGGTTTGACTTGATGATGCATTGGGGGCAGAGGTCAGGAGCTTTGAGGGGAAAGCTAAAAAGGGATTTATGAGGTAAATATACTGAAACAACGCATTGAACACACATGTTATTCATACAGGTGTCTTTTCTTCCTTTTCCTTTATAACATTTGAATGTATTTGCATATTGAAAGATTCATTTTCTGAGACATTAAATATGAAACTGCGCTGCATTATGATATGAAACTGTCAAATGAATATCAGCTTCTTAGCTATAAATCATCCATTTAAAGGTCTTTCTAATGTAGTATCTAGAGTCCTGGGCTAAATTTTAACAACGGTTATTCTCAATATACAGTATTTCTGATTTACTGAATTGTTTTACAGATCGATTAGTCTGATCTCAACAATAGGCCTACTAACAGGAATCATTCTACTTTGTTTTTCTGAAAGATGATGGATTTTAATGTATAAGTACCATGATATTTTAAACCTTCACTTCTGTATATATTTTACATTAGTTGCATAAGTTTTACAAGTTAAATGTAGCATTTATGTTTGATGGAAAGTCCCACATTTCATGAATAAGAGAGTTTCTGTTATAGTTTCTGTTAAGCAATAGGAAATTTCGGCTAAAGATGTATTTAAATTCATGCCAAACCACGTTGATTCTGACTGTATCATTACCATGTAATATTGGGAAGTTACAAAAGCTGTCAATTTATATTTATCCAAATTATTTTCTTAATCATAATATTGTGATGATGAGCTGATTATACTCCCTTAATAATCATTCATCTTGCGCCATTAAAACATTCATCATTTCTGTTTCTGGTGATTTTTATTAAATAAAGTTAATTTTCAAAAACCCATAAATGTCACTGTAAGAATCATAAATATATGTTGGATGTTGTGAAAAAAGTCTTCAGCAGATCTGGGAGTACAAAAACATGAGGCAAGCTTATGAACTCAATTTATTCTTGACACCACATGTCAACATAAATATGTTACCAGAAAGTCTCATACGTCCAGGGGGTTCACCAAATGACCAAATAAGGAACAGAAAACATAGCATGACAGACACAGAATGAATGCATTCTTTCTATACTTATAGCCAGGAGCCACCTTACCAGCGAGCTCTTTACCATTTATGTAGCCTTGTATTCACTTACGCGGAAATAAAATCTAACAGTTACTTTTAAAAGAAAAAGAGCTGATTTCCAGCTTTATTCTCCACATATAGCGCAATCTGAACCCTAAACATATTTTTTCAAAAAAGCCTGTATTGTCCATTTTCAAGGCATCGCAAGTTCGCGTTTTACTGCAGAAGCCGACATGGGTCCTTGTTGCCGATAAGTCCATTTTTGGCTACTTTCACTTTGAAAAGACATGCTAGCTGAGAGGAGTTTCGTCAAAGCTGACTAAAAGTGATCAAGGAGGGATAATTTTGACAAACTTGATGAACCTGTGATATCTTCTTCAGGGCGTAAAAGGAAAATAAAACCTGAAACGTTTTCATGGAACCTTGAAAAAGCAGTGAGTTACAATGGTGAGGGAAAAGCTCATGGGAAACTGTCACTGCGCATTGCATTCTGGGTAGTCGCCACCATGTTTTAGGACATACTCATCAGCTGTCAGGATATTAGTATTGGCAATAATAAACAGAAACAATGATGGACTGAACGTCGATTAAGTGTAAGATTCCATATCGAGAAAAACTGAACAAGGAAGCAAAGTTGCGGCGGTATCAACGTTTGCCAGGCATCTACATTGTCATCTGGGACCTGTTTCATAAAACAAGTTTATCAAATAAGCCAGGTTTATTTCAGTTAGTCTGACTTTAAACCAAATCAACTGACAATACGTTAGACTAACATAAATAAACCTGGCTTATTTGGTAAACTTGTTTTATGAAACAGGCCCCTGAGGAGATTACAAAGATTAAACCAGTGTTTTTACTCAAAAACATGAAATGTGGAGTTATCTGCTTTTACCAAATAACGACTGTTGGCGTTATCTGATTTTGCTATAAAACAAACTTTTGATAAGTAAAAAAAACATACTTTTTAATTAATTTAAATTTTGTAAATTGCCTGTATTTGTTTCATTATTATTACTTAATCAAAACAACCCAACTGCAGTTTGATTGATATTACTTGGAATGCGCAATAAAAAAGTTATCGTTTTTTAAAAATGAACTTTTTAAATACATTTTTGAAACAGATCTGATTTGTTGCAAATACAACTTTTTGATGCAAATTAAAATCTTTTTGTTCATGAGGGTCACCGCCTGACCCTTGTTTCACTAAGACTGTCTTTAAAGGAAATCGAGCAACACATCATTCTGCAGCAGTTTCAGTTTGACTATTTTTTCTTTAGTTTAACTGTTTAAGGTGTCAAAGCCACTGTTCTCATGAGCGTTCTGTAGTGACGCATTTGAGAGCTCTTGCTACGAGACAGCTTGTTGACCGGCACATAGGAAGAAGCTCTGGCTCGTGCCTTTGCAGGCACTGGTACCCACATGAATGAGGTTGTGTTCCAAAACAAAACAGCATGCGTCTGCTGAAGCGTATATATGGATGTTTTGCTGCATAAAAGCTCCTCCCTTCCTGTATCTGACACACAATGTGCATGACTTGTTTTCAAGGGCCAACATCAAGAAATCTCAAATCTTAATATGCTGAGTTCTGATGCTTCTGATACAAAAAATGCATATTAAATACAAAAATTCAAATGCATAGCCATAAACATTATGTTCAAACGTTTAGGATCAGTAAGATTTGTAAAATGTTTTTGAATAAAAACAAAACAAAAATGATGCTCAACATGCCAGCATTTACTTGAGAAATATTATTACACTTTAAAATAATATATATTTTTTAATAAATTGTGTTCCTGTGATGCAAAACTAAATTTTCAGCAGCCATTTCTTCAGTTTTCAGTTTCACATGAAAGAAGAAATAATTATAATATGCCGATTTAAGTGCTAATGAAACAGCTGCAAACAATTCAATAGAATATTTATTAGAAAAAATCCTCTCAAACTCTGATATTTTGGCACAAATTCATTGTGATGTGAAGGCAGATAATATGTGACCTAGACTAGATTAAACGCACTCCCAGTGTGGATAAATATGGTATGTTCAACCACAACGTGTTTTGTGACGTCAGTTATTGGTTGCTGAAAGCATGAAACCATCAAAATAGAGACATTTAAAAAATTAAACTCAATAATTTTGCATATTGTGCAGTTACTGTGGTTCATTGTAGTATTGATTCCTTTTAATGCCTTGTTTCAATTATATTTTTGTTTTGGCACTGTTGGGTTACAGTTTGAAGTCTAGTGTAAAATCTGGAACTGTGTTAAAACAGTCCTTGTAGCGAAATCATCATTAGTTGGCCTTCAACATCCCAAGTGTGCACCCTGTACATTTAAATATGTATAAATGAATATGCAAAACAGTGAATGACTAAACAGCTGTGTTTGTGTTCGTGACAGCTACCCATAAAAGGTTTGATTTGAGGAAGTGGTCTCAAGAGACGTGCCGTATTATGTGGACAGTTATGGATGCCGTATAATGTCAGACCAGGTTGTGTCATGAAACACGACAGAGGACTTATTGACACATAGTATAATAGAGTACGGGTACTATTATGGGTTTGAAAGGTCATTCAATTCAGTGATGCAATGCAGTCGTGAGCCACCTCAGGGGCTTAGCATGCAACTTTGCTTGTAGTCCTGGGAAGTTTTAGAGGAAGTGTATTAAGTGTGCTGTGTAGGTTCTTTCCCATTTAGTTAAGAGTGACCTACTGCACTGTACATTTGGTTTTGATCATGCAAAACAGATGTTTTGAAACTGTAGAAATTTTCAACCATGTTGCATATTTTTATTACATTTTGTGTTTTGGGTGACCTCGGCAGCATGGGCGTCAATTTCATCTAATAGTTGAGGGGGACAATAAACATAAGATTTCTCAAGAGCAATTTTTGAAGGGAGCACAAAGATGTTTTGCTTTAATTAAGGCCAAATTACATTAATATGGGGACTTTTTGTACTTGCCGTTTTGGCGTACTGAAAGTTATCGCATGTTCTTTTCTCAGTGATTTTGTCCGGCCAACAACGCAAAGAGATAGTTGAACAGTTAAATACAAATACTGATATGTTTCTTAATGCCCGTCTCTGCCAGTATCGTTGTAAACACAGTCATTTGGGTCTTGATTGAAAATAAACAGCTACGAAAGAAAACGCATGTGGAACAATATATTGGATCTGGATATTTGGTCTTAAAGGAGAAGCAGCCTAATATTCCTCCTGAAAATCTCTCACAGCTGTTGACTAAATCACTTTTGTAACTTTAATAATAAGAAATATATATGCAATTTACACAGTTAAGAATTTTGCCCTAAATTACTTGTAATTAGTTTTTTATTCTTAATTCATCGACTGTTTTTATCTTCAGTGAGCTTGAGTATTTCTCTTTCTTGTATTAGTTTTTTTGTTGTCATTAATTAAAATGACTCAAATCGTGATTTTGCTTAAATAATTTTGGTCATATGCCCACTGAAGCTAAGCAGGGTTGGGCCTGGTCAGTACCTGGATGGGAGACCTCCTGGGAAAACTAGGTTGCTGCTGGAAGAGGTGTTAGTGAGACCAGCAGGGGCTGCTCACCCTGTGGTCTGTTTGGGTCCTAACACCCCAGTATAGTGACGGGGACACTATACTGTAAAAAAGCACTTTCCTTCAGATGAGAAAGTTAAACCGAGGTCCTGACTCTCTGTGGTCATTAAAAATCCCATCGGCATCCTGGCCACATTTCCCCTTTTTCCTCTGACCATCATGGCCTCTTAATAATCCCCATAGAACGATTGGCTTCATCACTCTGTCTCCTCTCCACCAGTAAGCTGGTGTGTGGTGGGCGTTATGGCACAATATGGCTGCCGGCGCATCATCAAGGTGGATGCTGCAGATTGGTGGTGGATATATAATAATATATTTCTTATTATTAAAGTTACAAAAGGGATTTAGTCAACAGCTGTGAGAGATTTTCAGGAGGAATATTAAGCCGCTTAGGGGAATATTAGGAGATTCCCCCTTCTTTGTAAAGCGCTTGGAGTACCCAGAAAAGCGCTATATAAATGTAAATAATTATTATAATTATAATATTGCCCACACAGCGGCATTAAACCAGCTATCAAACAAGCTAGCGTTATAATTGCTAGCATAAAGGACTCGTAGAAAAATATGTCAGTTAATCAACTTTTTTTGAACTAATTTATTAGCTAAAGAGGGGGGTCCTGACCTCTCTGCAATTTCTGGCTATGCCTGGCAGTATTCTTATTACTGTAAATAGCATGCTGTTCAATTTAATTCTTTACTTAGTGTGCTTTGCTTTCTGTTATTTTTGGTGTAATTTTATGTGTCAATTGATCAGCAAGATCTAAAACACAGGAAATTTCCTGTTATGCTGAGCTAGTTTCAGTGAATTCACTAAAGCTTTTAAAAAAAAAAAGCTGTTATGAAAGTGATTCATTAAATTCGAGCCAAGTCAGCTATGCCGTGCACGTTTTTTTTAGTACCTTCATCAGCTATTTCGAATGGAATTATTCTCTGTAACTGGAAAGCTTTGAAATATTTGAATGTTGTGCATGTATAAATGTCTCTAAGATGTCACTCTCCAACAGCGCAAAGTAAATGATCGTGGTTGTATCTTGTACTTTCACATCTTTTAATTTGGCACAAAACTCCTATCTCTTTTGGCGTATGAGATTAACAGTATTAACATCCACAGGTTATTTATCTTTAATGTTGTTCAATGAACGGTAAATCTATCAAACTATAGCACAGCACATATTTGTCAGTGTTATAGCAACAAACAAAAAAAATTGTATGTCATATACAGTGGGGGAAAAAATATGTGATCCCTGCTGGTTTTGTACATTTGCCCACTGACGAAGAAATGATTAGTCTATAATGTTAATAGTAGATTTATTTAAACAGTGAGAGACAGAATAACAACAAAACATTTTTAAAAGTTATACTTTGATTTGCATTTGAATGAGTAAAAAACAGGTGCATCTCAATAAATTAGAATGTCGTGAAAAGTTCATTTATTTCAGTAATTCAACTCAAATTGTGAAACGTGTGCGTTAAATAAATTCAATGCACACAGACTGAAGTAGTTTAAGTCGGTTTGGTTCACTAGGCTACACAATCATGGAGAAGACAGCTGATCTGACAGTTGTCCAGAAGACAATCATTGACACCCTTCACAAGGAGGGTAAGCCACAAACATTCATTGCCAAAGAAGCTGTCTGTTCACAGAGTGCTGTATCCAAGCATGTTAACAGAAAGTTGAGTGGAAGGAAAAAGTGTGGAAGAAAAAGATGCACAACCAACCGAGAGAACCGCAGCCTTATGAGGATTGTCAAGCAAAATCGATTCAAGAATTTGGGTGAACTTCACAAGGAATGGACTGAGGCTGGGGTCAAGGCATCAAGAGCCACCACACACAGACATGTCAAGGAATTTGGCTACAGTTGTCGTCAGTGGCGTCTTACCTGGGCTAAGGAGAAGAAGAACTGGACTGTTGCCCAGTGGTCCAAAGTCCTCTTTTCAGATGAGAGCAAGTTTTGTATTTCATTTGGAAACCATGGTCCTAGAGTCTGGAGGAAGGGTGGAGAAGCTCATTGCCCAAGTTGCTTGAAGTCCAGTGTTAAGTTTCCACAGTCTGTGATGATTTGGGGTGCAAGGTCATCTGCTGGTGTTGGTCCATTGTGTTTTTTGAAAACCAACGTCACTGCACCCGTTTACCAAACATTTTTGGAGCACTTCATGCTTCCTTCTGCTTACCAGCTTTTTAAAGATGCTGATTTTATTTTCCAGCAGGATTTGGCACCTGCCCACACTGCCAAAGCACCAAAAGTTGGTTAAATGACCATGGTGTTGGTGTGCTTGACTGGCCAGCAAACTCACCAGACCTGAACCCAATAGAGAATCTATGGAGTATTGTCAAGAGGAAAATGAGAAACAAGAGACCAAAAAATGCAGATGAGCTGAAGGCCACTGTCAAAGAAACCTGGGCTTCCACACCACCCCAACAGTGCCACAAACTGATCACCTCCATGCCACGCCGAATTGAGGCAGTAATTAAAGCAAAAGGAGCCCCTACCAAGTATTGAGTACATATACAGTAAATGAACATACTTTCCAGAAGGCCAACAAATCACTAAAAATGTTTTTTTTATTGGTCTTATGAAGTATTCTAATTTGCTAAGATAGTGAATTGGTAGGTTTTTGTTAAATGTGAGCCAAAATAATTATAATTAAAAGAACCGAAGACTTAAACTACTTCAATCTGTGTGCATTGAATTTATTTAATACACGAGTTTCACAATGAGTTGAATTACTGAAATAAATGAACTTTTCCACGATATTCCAATTTATTGAGATGCACCTGTAAGTATTTGATCCCCTATCAATCAGCAAGATTTATGGCTCACAGGTGTCTTTTATACAGGTAAGGAGCTGAGATTAGGAGCACTCTCTTTTAAAGGAATGCTCCTAATCTCAGTTTGTTACCTGTATAAAAGACAACTTATCCACAGAAACAATCAATCAGATTCCAAACTCTCCACCGTGGCCAAGACCAAAGAGCTGTCTAAGGTTGTCAAGGACAAGATTTTAGACCTACACAAGGCTGGAATGGGCTACAAGACCATCGCCAAGCAGCTTGGTGAGAAGATGACAACAGCTGGTGCGATTATTCACAAATTGAAGAAACACAAAATAACTTTCACTCTCCCTCTTACTGGGTCTCCATGCAAGATCTCACCTCGTGGAGTTTCAATGATCATGAGAACGGTGAGGTATCAGCCCAGAACTACACGGGAGGATCTTGTCAATTATCTCAAGGCAGCTGGGACCATAGTTACCAAGAAAACTATTGATAACACACTACGCCAGGGGTGTCAAACTGAGTTCCTGGAGGGCCAGAGGCTCAGAGCCCTGCAGAGTTTAGACGCAACCCTAATTTAACACACCTGATCCAGATAATTAAGTCATTCAGGCTTATTTGAAAACTAGATGGTTTGTGTGTTGGAGCAGGGTGGGAACAAAACTCTGCAGCCCTGACCTCTGATTGCCATCAAGGGTTTTGCCACCGAGCACTAAGTCATGTTTTGCAAAGGGGTCAAATACTTATTTCACTTTATTAAAATGCAAATCACTTAATACATTTTTTAATGCGTTTTTCTGGATTTTTTGTTGTTATTCTGTCTCTCACTGTTCAAATAAACCTACCATTAAAATTATAGACTGATACTTTCTTTATAAGTGTGCAAACTTACAAAATCAGCAGGTGATCGATTCATTTTTTTGCTCCACTGTATGAATTCCACAAGGAAGACTACAGACCTTTTTGGCCCTTCCTGTTAGCTTAGGATTGTCATGACAGATTAATTTAAATATGACATGTATTCAGCATTTATTTGTATTTAAGCTTTAGCACTTTTTTAAAGCAGAATTTATTTTCCTAATGATTGATCCCTTAGTAATTAGGTGGAATGTTTTATTTTTCCATTGGTAAGCAGTTGCCTTAAGTAATGCAATATTAAACTGGATTTACTTTACTTTCATCCTCTCAATCACTAATATTTAGTAGTCCAAATATATGATATTCCACTAGCAAATCTCTGTTTTTGTTGTTGTTGCTAAATTCAACAACACTACTGGCCACTAGATGTCAGTAAGGATGCTTGTTGTGTATGCAAGGTGCTAGGCTGAATTAGGAATAGCATAATACTCTTACTTAGGTTCCAGCAACATTCCCATGACCCTACAGAGAATAAGTGGTTTGGAAAATGGATTCATGGATGCATACTGTTCCTACTATTTTCTTCTGCTGTTTCTTAGTACAGTCAAGCGGTATTGCAAATTCAGCTGTACAGCAACATTTAACTGAAGTGTTTAGTCATTCATTTTCTTTCTCTTTATTACCACTGTTTTTACTGTTACTTTCTATTAAGAATTAAGTCAGAATTTTGACGTAGGATGACACATCATATCTTCTTGTTTGACATGAATAGTCATGAACCTGTTACCTAAATAGAAAGTCAGTGATAAATGCGGTTCATAGCCACCTGATAAAACGGTTTGCCAGAAAACACAGAGTGATTACCTGCAGAAACAGTATGCGTCAGCTCATAACATGGGGGCGTTTCCGTTAGCATAAACATGACAAGCATATACGGTTACTTATGTTTACTGTTATGATGCAAAACTCTTCATATGAAGCATCAGTTCTTGAGTGATTTCCTATAATGGCTTACAATTAATACGAATCAATTTGATGGTAAAACAGGTGACTCACAGCAGTTTAAATATATCTTTATTTGATAAATTATATGTTTTTTATAAAGTCAACAACACAGTGGAAATCACAGATCACAAACTGACCGCAGAGGTCTACTTTGCAGCATGACATTTATACATCATGCAAATATGCTAAGAAATATGGTCTAAAATAGTTCTTTGTAAATAAATTATTCTCACATTAACTCTAAGGAAGCTAACACTTTTTAAACAGTTTTTAGAGTCAAGTAGTAAAGATTCTTTATTCTTGAATCTATGCAGCTGTCCCGGTTTTAGAACTGTAATAAATATCTGACATGGTCTTGGTGTATTATCAGTGTTGCTGGAAACTTTCTATCCATTCAAGTAGTGAATCCAGCTCTCCGATAGCCTTCACTGCCCCTGATGTCTGATCAAGCTGAAAGACAAAAAAATATATATATTTTACAATTTGTTCTGATTGGGGGGGCGGAAAAGTCTGTAGAATTTGATGACTTGTATGTTAAACTGAGCTGAGAATACAAATATTTTCAGATTGAATCAAATATTTAATAATCTAAAAAAGAAGATAAAACACTTCATGAATGATGGGTGTTAAAAAATCTGAAGAAATCTGTGAAGCTTTTTACAGTCTGTGTTGGCAGACCTAGTTATTGTATGTCCTGTCAGTGAATTATGTATCTTACCTTGTCATATGTGGTTTGAATGCGTGTGAGTTTTAGTTTGGCATCCTCCCCGCACTCACAGTGTGCATTAGCATGCTTTTGGATAGACAGAAACAGTGACATGATTATTGGTCTGCCAAAAGCTTTCAGACAGGTATGTAGGTCAGAATCAGTAAAGTGAAACAATAAGAAAAGTCCCAAATATTGTAGCTTACAAATGTTTATGACTCAGCAGTGTTTTAGTCAAAGACCCTCTGCAGGGATTTCTGATGCCATTTGAAATGCCAAAGGAAGGTCTTTGACCTTGACCTTTGTAAAAAGATTTGCTAGTTACGACAGTGTGTGGGACTTTTCCAATGTTTTCCAGTCTTACAGATAGAACATTCTTCAATTAGAAGTGTTACATACACACACTCGCAGGTCCTTGGTGATACTGAGGAAGGAGTTGGCCAGAACGCTGGTGGTTCTGCGATGTAGGGAATGACTGCTGGTGTAGTTGATAAAAACCTTATCCAAATAGAAGTGAAGGAGCTGCCTGAGGAAACAGCAGCTTTCTGTAGCCTAATAATGGGGACCACACATAAATCACAGATTTTTTGATAGTCTTATGTAATATGTGGTACATTTTAATTGATCAGTTGATTCTACCAAGGTTTTGATGCTACAGGCCATACAAAAAAAAAATGCTGGTAACACTTTCTATGAAACCCATATTTATTAATACATTTTAAGGGTATTTTTTAATAATCATAACAACATTTATAATACATTATAATGCTTACGCATTTGTGGTTATAACTTTTAAGATTATGATTATTTATGACACACGAGCACCATATTAAATCTACTTTTATATTTATAATGGACTATATATCTTGACATTGTTTATTTAAGATCTGCTCAGTATCTTACTACATCTGGTAAGTGGTTAGGTGTAGACTCGTGGAGTGTTATTTCAGTGTTCCCTGTGAGGCTAATATGAATTTTAATGTGAGCTCGTTAATAATTACAACTGAAAGAAATGGAATGTTTATATGTTAGGTTACATTTTATTTTGATGTCCCTAAGTCTGTTGACAATAAGCAACTTTGCAACTACATGTCAACTAACTCTCATTAGAATATTAGTAGGCGTAGGTTAAGGTTAGGGTAGGTAGAATATTGACATACTTGAATTTATTTATATTATTACTATACTTAGTCTTTGATTGCTTTAATAAATTAGCATAAGAAAGATGGCAAGAAATGAGACTTATAATACATAATAACTATGAGAAATATAATCCATTATAACTTAAGTGGATGCACCATGTTCGCTGTGTGTTATAAATCATCATACTCTAAAAGCTATAACCGCAAATAAGTAAATATTATAATACATTAAAACTGTTCTTATGAATATTTATAAGATGATAAAACATAATATACTATATATTTTTGTATAATGCATTATGCATTATATGCATTTTATAATGCAGATAATGTATTAATGCCTTTACCCTTATAATGAATTATAAATATGGGCTTTATAGAAAGTGTTACCAAATCTGTATTTAAAAAAATATATTACCTGTAAACTGTGCATCATATCTTTTCTAAGTAATCTGAATCCCTTGTGATCATCTCCTGAAATCTGTCAAAACACGAGATATTATCAGATTGCGTTACCATTGTACTTATTACATAACATCAGACCACAGACGCAATAAAATGAGGCCACCTCAAAAATTTAAAAAAAAAATGTTTTCTCTGTTTTTGCCAGAGATATGATTCATTGACTTGACAGCGCTGAAGACATTATCAGGAGTTTCCATGGGTTTACTGAAGTATTCCTTTTGCTATTTTTTGCTTTGTCATGCTTAAAAGTCATTGACATGTTGAACCCAAAAACAAAACATGAAAACGCATGTCTTGCCACATGCTGTTCTTTTGATTTAGGCATGCAGCGTTCTAGAAGAACGTTAAATAAATCTATAACCTGTTGGTTGACATGTCAAACCTGTCAAGAAATCCCATTGACATCATCACCAATGACGTCATTGTTATGGTGGGAAACTGACTTGGCGCATGTATACATATTTAGCATGCATCAAACCACCAGCAGATGTTTTAACAGAAGGAAATGCTCAAACTAATGCATGACTAAGGCTAGACTGTAAACATGCTCACCATGCTTTGCCGGATGTGCTGGAAGTGGTGCCTGAGTTCATGCGTGTGTATGTTCACTTTACAACTGCCCAAGTGAAGTCTCCGACCCTGGGCTGTGTCCCATAGACCGCACAGCATGGTGCATACAAACACGCTATATATGATGAACGAGTCCTTCATTATATTACCGACAGTTCAGCCTGAGATGAAAAAAGACAGTCAAACATAAGCATATATGCTACATAAATGTAATAATGTATGTGTCTTGTATAGGATAAACTAAATATGCTATTACCTGATGAGGTCTGAGGTCCAGGTGTTTTTCTTCATAGAATGATGTGTACCTCTGCATGGTGATGGCAGGTGCTCTTATAGTGGGACAGGAGGGGAATTTCGACAGGTATTCCTTGATTCTCTTCTACCTCCCATTACAGTAAAAGGAAGTGCATGTCTTTGCAAGATTATTAATTAATGGGAATTGGCGTGAAGGGATGAAGGACTTCCGTTCAAACAATTAGTGATGTACAGAATCTTACTATACCTGTCGTGGCATGTTATACTGTGTAGTTGTGCATTTATATATATTATACACTACCATTTCAAATTTGGGGGTAAGATTATATACATTTTTTGAAAGATGTTTCTTATGCTTATTAAGGCTGCATTTATTCGATCAAAAATACAGTAATATTGTGAAGTATTTTTGTAATGGCAAAGCTAAATTTTAAGGAGCCATTATTCCAGTCTTCAGTGTCACGTGATCTGTCAGAAATCATTCCAAAATGCTGATTTGATGCTCGATATTTTTAATTATCATCAAACAGTTACACTTAATATTTTTGTCGAAAGCTTTTTTCCCTTCTTCAGGACTCTTTGAGGAATGTACAGGTTTTTTTGTAACAATGTAAAAGTCTTTACTATTACTTTTGGTCATTTTAAAGCATTCTTGCTGAATAAACATACATTTATTTGAAAATAAATTTGACTGACCCTACTTTTGATATTATTTTGTCAGAAATGAATAACCATTGGGTTATTTCTAAACCAAAATTTCTCATTAAATTCATTATTGAGAAATTTCTTTTTTTTTTTTTTCAGAAAGACTGCACACTGCTTTACCTCATAATTTCATCATTTCATCATTTGGTTATTCTTTATTTAGCAGCCTTCATTTAAAAGGTAGATTACTGGATACACGTACCACAGGGACAGTCCCCCAGGGGCCTTCTTATGGATAAGGGACTTGATCAAGTGATAAGCGTTCGTCATATCACTTCATTTAAACCTAGGACTTAAGAACTATCTTTAGCTTTACCAGCATCTCTAAATCATTACATCTGATAAAGACTGACTGAAAAGTCGGAGTTTCCTTTTCAATCAAGTGCCTTTGTTTTACCTTTCAGTGCAGCTCACATGAACAGTTGCGTAAATAACATTTTCATTAGTGACCAAAAATAATATCATATTTGACGTTTAGTGAACTTATTTATTTCCTGCATTTTTGTGTTATGTGTCTGTTATGTCATAATGTCTGTTATGTCATAACCCAATGACCAGCATTGCTAGCTTTTTAAAGTAAATGGTCCAGTAGAATGCTACTATTGTGTTCCATTGACAGGAAATAAGTTCAGACCTTTCTCGTTCTGTTTCCTGATGATGTAGGCAGTATGTTTTCTTTTTGTCCTTCCTAACAACGTTTGCTCTGAATGTTTCGCAATCAAACCAGTAGTGCAGCAATACAGGTAGCTGTGTGTGGAAAGACTTCTTTGCCCAGCAAGGAAACAAATTACATGAAATACTTGTTAGGTTAATAGTTTAAAATGTTAAATATGTTGAAACACTAAAATCATTTGCAGTCAGTGAGCAGGAAGAGAATACACTAATGAAACACTAATACTTTATCATTAATGGATATTACTAGATAAAAAGTCCCTGCTGTTGTGTTATGTCACAACATGTGTTATGTTGTGTTATGTATGTCATTTAAGTGGTTCACTTTGTGATACCTACACTCTTAAAAATAAAGGTGCTTAAAAGGTTTTTCACAGCAATGCCATAGAAGAAGCACGTTTGGTTCCACAAAGAACCATTCAATCAAAAGTTCTTTAAAGAACCATCTCTTTCATACCTTTTTATGATCTGAAGAACCTTCTTTGCCACAAATAACCTTTTGTGAAACAGAACGATTCTTCAGATGTTAAAGGTTCTTCAATGGCACCATGAAGCACTTTTATTTTTAATAGTGTATTCTGAAAGTTCCACGTTTTCTATGTATTTTTTGTATTATATATATATTTTTTTACAATTCTTTTTTGTGTGTATATTGGGTACTTCGTATATAGCATAAATCATTTAGAGAACTCAATATAATTTGCATTACTCGATAAGTACAAGGTTACCACAAGGTGTCAGTATAAATATAAAATAAAAATGTGCCATGTAAATTTGGCTTTGGAAGAGTAAGTAAAAGTGGTTCCTTTAAGAACTGTTCACTGAAAGATTCTTTTAAATAACCCAAAATGGGATTTCTATGGCATCTTTGTGAAAATCCACCTTCGGAACCTTTGTTTTTAAGGCTGTACACTAAATTATACAATAAATCTGCCTGTTGCCTAGTTTTATTGTTGTTTTCTGTGTTATGTTATGTTATGTGAAGTGTGAAATATAGCATGTAAATTCTACATATTCTACAATTGACTTTTTCAAAGTATGTTGAAATGGAACATTTTATTATATACATTCTATTTATATAGAATACTGACACAAGATAAAGGCAGGACTACATACAGTACCCAAAAACAAAGGCCCATTAAGGACATTTTCAACTACACAGTAGTTACGTTATTCCCCTGTTTATCATTTTGTTTCATTGTATTTTAGTCTACCCCACATGGACCAATATATTCCTGAACTGTAACTACGCTTGTAGTCTGTCACACAATAAGTCCGTTAATGTACCTTTATTTTTAGGGTTTAATTAATTCCACTCAGCC
Source organism: Gymnocypris eckloni scoliostomus (assembly GCA_027564155.1). NCBI lineage: Eukaryota > Metazoa > Chordata > Actinopteri > Cypriniformes > Cyprinidae > Gymnocypris > Gymnocypris eckloni. The sequence continues at coordinate 11,650,903 of CM050431.1, read as the reverse complement.
ATAGCTGCTGCTTCTGTTTTGTATAATCACACAGAAATGTTTAATGCAGAATACTCATGCTCAGTTGTATTCAAGGCAGGAAAGTCAATAAATATGATGCAATGAAGATTTTTAGGTTACACAATGAAACATTCCTGAACATAAAGGGAAAAAATCGCATTGTTTAAAAATGCTTTCTTTACTTGTATCTCTGGTACTGTTTGGTTCAATCAGTATTGTCAAGTAGACAGGAAGGCCTGGTTGTGCACAGGCATTTATGAATCTGTTCATCACTCAAACCATCTTACATTACTATAGAATAAAGGTGTCTGAAGCACATGATGACATCTGAGGGGATAGGAGGACTCAAGTGATTGCCATCCAGACGCAGGTATCTCAGTTTGGGTGCTCCGTTCTCATCATGCATGTTGAAAGAGTTAGAAGGACAGATCTCAGTACCGTTTAAACCTGCAAAGACAAGCACATGTGTTATTTTGGAGAAAATGTTCCGTGGCACAATAACAAATCGAAATGAAGTACATACTCTCAATGGTATTGTGGTTGAGGTGAAGTTGCTCCAGCTCGGAGTTGAACAGGGGAATAGTGCTCAGCTTGTTATGGGACAAATGCAAATCCAACAGCGAGCTCACGTTGAATACCAACTTTGGAACACCTTTGTCGCTAAGCTGGTTGTAGTTAAGTCTCACAAAGGCCAGGTGTGTAAAATCCTTAAAGTAATCCTGTTGAATCTCCTCAATGTTATTTCTGTCCAAGAACAGTTGGAAGAGGCTCTTCGGTATATTAACAGGCATCTTCCTGAGGATGTTGTGGGCCAGGTTGAGCTGAATCAAGTTCTTCAGATCTTTGAAGATGTTCTTGCCCAAGCTGCTGTCGCTGATCCTGTTGTGATGCAGATCGAGAAGTGCGAGATGTTCCATCTTGCTGAATGCTCCTGGAGGGATCTTTGATATTTGGTTGCGGCTTAGTCTAAGCTGCTCCAGACCGGCCGGCAAGTCATCAGGCACCTCCTTTAGCTCGTTCCTCTGCATATAAAGGTAAAGGAGGTTCGGAAGCTTCCCAAACACTTGTTTCTCCACCGAACGGATACGGTTATTATCGAGATTTATCCACTTAAGCTCAGTGCAGTTTTTGAAGGGGTCTGCAGTAACTTGGTCAATGTAGTTGTTCTGTAGGTACAGGTAGTGGGTGCGGAACGGGATGACCGGGACCTTCCTGAGGTTGCGGTTTTCACAGTACAAGGCATTTGGGTAAGATGGTGGGCAGAAACACTCTCTGGGGCAGTCTGGGAATTCAGAGGGGGGGCCTAGGATCGGAGGGGGAAAGTCTGTGGGTTCCTGGGGTTCAGGCTCAGATTTGGGGGCAGGAGGAGATGGTTTCTTGGGAGCAGGAGGTTTCCTGGTGGTTGATGGGCGGACCGGCTTTGGTCTTGGTTTTCGCTGGCCACAGACATCCGTGATCAGAAGAAGGACGAGAAGAGAGCAGTATGCAAGCCCAGCTTTCATGGTCCTGAACAGAGAAGCAGCAAGAACACATTGTCATTTAGCTTTATCCTCTGCTGATCAGTTCTTTCACAAATAAGTTGCTTTTTTTTTTTTTACAAATAGTTAAATAAGAACACAATCTATTTGATTTAGGCTTTAGTTTGATTTTGGAGATGTAAATAAGAAGTCAATTTGATTGTAGAGTTTGGTCTCTTGGAAAATCAAGAGTACTTTTTAAAACATCTTTGAGATCTCTAGGAGACGTGTCATGTTTTTGTGATTCTGTTTCTTTTTGTATGACAGAGCTACAGGCTTTCAATTCTTGCTGTCAACTTTGTCAAAGCATGCAGTCATGTATTCTTCCAGTTTGGCAGGATTATTATGACTTCTACAGACGCTGGAAATAAAGCAGCTCTAGATTTACAGGTTTCTCTGCACAGGCCTCAGATAAAGACTCTATTGTGCAATGTAAGACCTAGGAAAGAGTGAGTCCTAATGAGGGAAACAGGCTAAACACCCAGGGGAGCCTAGAGGAAACCAATGGCTGGAAAATTTGTAGCGTTATGCTATCTGCACCTCTGTGTGTCAGTTTTGCTTAATAAATAACACAGTTTAATTGCTGATTGCTGGAACAGCAAAAACATTACATAATTACTCAGAGGATACTTATAAATCTAGATTAAACAGAGTAGCAACCCACTTAGGCAGAATTAGGATTCTGGCAAAGGACTTAGGATGTTTGTCATTAGTTAATAAATAAGTTAGTTTGCCGGCAGTAAAAAGTATAAAGATGAGCCATGTTGCTTGATTTTTTTCAGACAATATGTTATTTTATCAAATTATATCTATCTATATTATTTAAATTATATTACAACATTTGTTCATATAACTCATATTTCAAAAACTTGTGTTAATAATGTTTTTAATCAGGCCAAACAGTCTCATTGAGGATTATTTAACTGCTTCTTAACTCCCATATCGAGGGGTGAGAACCAGAAGGGCGTAAGTACATTTTTTGGTGAAATGGATAGATATATATTTATATATAAATATAAAATAAAAGCTCTCAATGAGCTCTTTCTACTGGAAAAGTATTGTCATCCATGAGTGTACAACTTTGTATTATAAACAATTAAAATCAGTACACAACATCAGATCAAACTATGGTACATTTTTTGTTTTTGCTCTCCTGTAAAGTTGGTGAAATGTCACTTACGCCTTTCTGATTCTCAACCCTCGATATGATAACAATGACTGCAACCAAAGTTCAGTAATTCAATATCAGTCTTGCTGAACTTGATCTTTAATACCATCCTATTAAAAAAGCAAGGACTTTTATCATTTATAGTTTTATGCCACATCTCGTTTGGGTTTATGTCTTTGAGTGGAAAAAGTTTTTTTTTTCTGGCTTTTCTACTTTGTAGTCACATGTCTTTTGGATCATTGTCTTGATTACCCAACTGTGCTTTAGCTTCCATTTTTAGAGAAGTGTCCAGATGTTCTCTTTAGGAATGTTCCGATACAAAGCAGAATCCATGGCTTTTTTCAGGGTCCTCATAATTTCATAAGTGTTTCTAAACCACTCTTAGAAATATTTTGGAATGTTGACTGCTGGGAAGTGATCACAAGTTGAATATTATTGTTCTTACAATGGTTCAGTGGAAATAAATGGTTTTGTAAAATAAACAGACTGGTCAATTTCAACATGTTTTTTCTGCCCTGAGCTCCCATCAGTGGAATGATATTAAGCAGGGTTGATTTATTTGGGTTAATAAACCTAGTGGGTTAAAACATGTCTACAGATGTAAACACTGTGAGGCTTGTTTACACAGGGTTATGATTGTCTAATATTAGATTTGATTTGATTAGATGGGTCAGACCCTAAAAACATCCCTGTTCAACTCCATTGTTTGGCCTAGATTAATCATTTCACTGGAGAAATGAGATATTTTATGCGTTCTATGCAGAGACTCACACCCAGGCACAAAACAAGGAGCAGTGCATCGGGTCTGATGCATGATCACAATCAGATGTTTGGCTGAAAATGCCTGGCTGGGTGTCAGCTGCATGGTCATGGAGAGCAGGCAGCAGTGCTCAGGCCTTGAGAGAAAGGAAACCTGGGAAGGTGTTGATTTGTTTAGTTCTATTCTGCATGCCTGATTTAAGTGGGGTGCAAATGAGAGTGAGATCCTATCTGGGATTTGAGAAAAGCTGATTTATTCAGAAATGCTGATTGACAAAGCTAAATTATATTTGTGACCATATAAGGAGATTTAGGTCATTACTAGGCATGAGACAAATGCATAATAACAAAAACATGTAATGAGTCAGCGCTGGCAAGACTCAAAATAGGAGGGAACCTTTGAGTTTTAGATTTGGTCGAAATATTTTACCAAGACAAGAGAGGTCTCTGGGATATATTAATTATGAACCAAGAGAATAATGGTTTTGCCTGGAAATGGATCAGACCAGAAACATTACAGGTCTGCTAGGATGTTGATATGATTAATGAAAGTCAATAAAAAAGCTTCTTCTGACATATCAGGTGCAAGTTTGATGAATGTAACAGATGCCTGATAGAATCCCTATAACCAGACTCTGCTATAAACTGTTGGGTATTTTCATCGTTTTGTGTTCAGCTGACTTCTCATGTCTTAAAATGTACACACTTTGATAGATCAGACAGGAGGATAGACCTGGGCAGGTCAAAAGACAGGTGAACAATGCACAATTTGTGATTGTTTTGTTAAATTACACTTGTTTTCATTATCTTTTTATACTTGTGTTATTATATTTATTTATTACATGTATATTTTATATTATTGTTTACACATTTATTATTTTTTTAATAATTTTACAAATAACAAATTGTTAGTTTTGTTATTTGTTAGTTTACAAATAATTAGTTGTTTAATTATTTAGTTTTTTGACCTGTTTTAGCACTGCAATCCGAGGTGTTAATGTGAAAAATCTGGACATTAACTGTGCTATAAGTATGGTGCAAGAATACCGGAAAGTGTGAACAGCCAAAGTAATCATGCCATTATTTTTATCTTTCACAAAAAAATGTATAAGTGACACTTGGCTAGAGAAAGCAGACTTTAGGACTAAAGTAATGGCTAAATTCATATGCCATTTCTTGCCAGCATCCACAGATTTCCTGATTATTATGTGAGTATTATCTTGCTTGTCTCCTTGGAGACTGATTTATAGCAGTTTTGAAGAAACAAAGGGTTTCTTACCTGTTGCTGGTTCCTGCCCTCGTTTGATGAATCCTCTTGCGGTCACTTCACTCTCACAGAGTTCTGCTCTCCCACCTTGTTTTCTCCTCCTCTCTCACTCTGTTTCTTTCCCCCTCTTTCCTCCGTACTTCCCCTGTTCTCCTCTGCTAAGCAGGCTGCCTATTGGGTTGTTCCCTCTTTTCCTTCTGAAGGTCAACAATTCTGTCTCCCAGCCCCGCCTTCAGGGAAAGTGCCTTAAAATTAAATCGAAACATCCATCCCTTAACACAGATGCATGTAAATGGGGTGTATGGAGGAATACAGTGCTGGTGGGACAGGGTGGAGATCAGTGCAGAAAGCGTGGGGTCAGAACTCTTTCCAGCACCATCCTCTATCCGATCACATGAATCCTTGGGATACTTCATCAAAACCATGTGCTTTTTATTTAGTTTAGAACCACAGAGTACTGGATAGTTTCCTATTTTTTGCTTTTTGCATACTTGGATGGTGTATGCCTGATTTTCTCTAAAGTAAAACAAAAATAATATCATCACATGATTTGGGATTGCCTGACTGTGATTCTCAGTGCTGTAGGGTTTAGGTAACCTCTCTCAAATTGACTTTTTCTCTCTTTCTTGTGCTTTCTGACCTATTGCAGAGAGCTGCAGCTGCAGAGCAATGGTGACGAGATGCGAAAAACATGTATTTTATTCCCATTGAAACCTATTTATCTCTCTCACTCACAATTGCACATTCACACTGTGAGGTCAGACTCGTGCTTATAATTTAAACCCAAATGGACTTCAACATCTGCAGGAGAAACATCTGTGATATATGTTGTTTTAGAATTGTACGTTTTAAGAGCTGTAGCACTCTGTCAGTTGGAGGTTTTAAAATGACTGTTTAGTGTTGTCTTCCTCTGATATTTAGCACACATCTGTGCTAAATGAGAATCATACATTTGTGTGCTGTAAATTGTTGTCAGCTTCATACAGGGATGGATTGGAGCTCTTTAAACAGCCTATGAGACCTATTCCGGCCCATTTCAACCCACCACAAAAACCCACCCTATATTAGCTATCACGCTCATAATAATGTCATAATCAATAAATAGTTAACATACGATTATGATAAATAATTTGTCACAGTTATGGAAAACTTTGCAGCTTTGTGATACAAATATATGTGAAAAATGAAATGACAATTGTGGTAAAATGTCACAGTTGTGAGATATAAAGTCATTATAAGACATTAAGTCACAATTATGATGAAAAAGATTATAAAGTTGCGATGATAAGAAAAAGTCAGCTGTGAGGTATAAAGTCACATTACAAGTGACTTTTCAGTTATGAAGTTATGATGAAAAAAACTAAATGTGGTATAAAGGCCCATTAAGATAAAGTCAAAAACATGACATGAAAAAAAAATCATGATTGTAAGGTATAAGGTCAAATTCTAGGATAAGTCACAATTACAATAAAAAATCATACTTATATCTAAAATTGCATTTATGAGGAAAAAGTCAATTGTGAAAGTCACATTATGAGATTTTTAAAAAGAAATTACATTATAAGATAAAAAGTCACAGGAGATATTTTTTTCCCACTGTATATTGATATAAGTTAAGTTGTGTTTTTTGTTTTGTTTTACATTTTAAAGGCAGGGTTTTTAAATTACATAATTTATAAAATAAAAAAATATTTAATGTGATGTGAATGTGATTTTTAAGAAACAGGGCACTTCTACAGAAATCCTAGTGTTCCAGTTACATGTTTTCTAAATAAACAAACTGGGGCGCTTTGGGTTGCATTTATGTTGTGTTTTTCTTTGTCCTATTTGTTGAAGAACTGTGATGAAGCATCTCTGGTGCTGGTCCAGTTCTGTTTTTATCACTTTCGTATGCTTTGAGATCTTAGGGATGTTAGGGAGTTGCCCCTTTCAGTCTTAAAACTCATTCACTCAATTTGAGTCCTTGACATTATGAATAATGTTTAGATTGACCTCACTATTCAGGCACAGGCTGGTCTCTATCAAACATCATCACATCAGTGTTACAATGGGTGAGTTTTTGCATGTCGTAATGGCTCTTACTGAGTACTGTACATGAGTCATTGTGATATTTACTCTGATACATTGTGAGATAATTTAGGTCAGATTTTGTGTTTGGCACAGCAATGTATCTCTGCAAATACTATATTATTTAGCCGGAATCATTGTCATCTGGGGTAAACCCAAATTTTATTGTTAATTAAAAAGTAAAAGGCTGGAAAGGGTGTACCCTTTTGGCAAGGAAATTACTTTCCTTCCTTGTACAACTTAAATTTATTTGCATGTCAAGCTTAATTACATGCTGTAAGATTTATTGCCAATAGCTTAATGGTTTGGTGCAGAGTGAAAACAACCAAGGTTAGTCATATGTATGGTGTTGAACTTAACCGTGTGCAAATTCACTCATATTGTTCTTCTAATATTGCCAAGGTGAGAAGGATTTTGTTTGGCATGTGCTTGAAAGATGATTGTGTGTGTCTGATGTGTGCAGTCTTGCCATCTGGGTTGATTTTATTGTGTGTGCTTACACACATTCACAGACACAAATGATTGACAGATGTGCAGGAGCAGATGCACAGTATGTGTGAATAATGCAGTCATTAGGGCGCAGACTTTGCTTTCTGTATTGACAAAAAAATTGCATATAATTTTAATACAATTTTATTGCATCATGCTTAACAAACCAAGCATTACACCATGCACAAACAGCTTCACCATCCAGCTTTTTCCTCTGATTTTGAATTAACGAAGTGCCACCGTTAATGCAGTAGTGGCCACCTCAAGCATTTTGATGATGTCTATGGTGGAGGTCTGGTTGATGTAATTAGACTGAGATTCATTGGGTTCTTTGCTTACCAAGCTCTTTCTCCACCCGGAGGGCCTGACACCAAGAACCACCACAATTTAACAAACCCCCTAGAGTTTGCGAACTCAGCAAAATATCTTAGTGGTCTCCTAATGTAAGTAATTGCACCTGAAGAGTTCATCAGACTGAGTTTTTCTGGGAAGTCGGCCAAGTAAATAAAGCTAGAGCTCATTACCTGATCCATTCATAGCAGAATGTGTGAAAACGCAGCAGGGCCAGTGCATGTAGATTTGGCATATGTTAGAAAGGGTAAATTTAATTTATTGGCAATTATACAGCAATTATTGTGTAATTAGCATTGTAGCTGACTAGCATAAATGTGCCCTGCCGCTTTTAAGGCAAAAGGTCTGGCACTTTTATAATAATAATCATTTTAATAATTGTTTTCTCGGTATCTCTGTTGAGTGACTATTTCTGTGGGTTATATAATTTCTCCATTAGGTGGTTACAAAACACTGCAGCAATTATTGTGTAGTTAGTAATGTAGCCGACTGGCATACATATTATCTGCCGCTTTAGGGATAAAAAGTCTGGCACTTTTATAATAATATTAATATATTTTTTTCTCTGTATCTCTGTTCAGTGACTATTTCTGTGGGTTACATAATTTCTCCAGTGGGTGGCGATATGACACTGTATTTATGAGTGAATCACTGAATCATTCACTCAACCGACTTGTTTAAACACGTTTAAGCATGCATGAATTAAACATGATTGATTCTCTGAATCATTCAATCAGCTGTTTCATTCAAAAACACTTTCATTTAAGAATATCACCATGCTCTGAAACATGCAGCGTTTCAGTCTTCTGTGGCTTTGTTTGAAACTATTTTCATTGGCAGAGCAGAAACGACTAAATATTGTGGCTAAAATGTAAGTTCATTTTTTATAAAAAAATTTTTACTTGCACAAAATATACGTAAAAACGTCTCTAGGTTATGTATGTAACCCTAGTTCCTGGTGTGAACGAGACACTGCATCTGAGAATGCTAGGGGAACGCCTTCAGCGATACCAAGCTCTGAAACCTATGAGTAATCAGTTCAATCGATGGGCGAGATGTCATCGGCGGGTAACATCATGTTCAGGAAGCTTAAAAGCACGTGAGGTGCAGCCGGCGTTAGCTTCTAGGAATGAAGCAAGCTCTTGTAGGGATGCCGGAAGTGTGGCCTCGAGAGGCAGCGAACTAGGGTTACATACGTAACCTAGAGACAATCTTCTTCAGGAACTCGAGCTGCGTCGGAGAGCGCTAGGGGAACGAGATGTCCACGCCACCAGACTTGCAAATTCCTGCCTAGTGTGGAAGAGCACCGCTATGGCAAGAGAATAGAAGAGCCCGGAGCGGCTCACAAATCTAGGTCATAGAACCTGACAAAAGTAAATGGCGTAGACCACCCTGCAGCGTTGCAGATGTCCTGGATAGGCACACCTGCCAAAAAGGCCTTAGTGGCCACCACACTCCTGGTTGAGTGAGGCTTGACCCCTAATGGTGAGGGGAGATCAGAGGACTCATAAGCAATAGTAATGGCATCTACTATCCACCGGCTGAGGGTCTGCTTGGAAGCAGGGTGCCCTCTCTTAGGGGGACCATAGCAAATGAGCAGTTGGTCCACCCTTCTCCACAGGGCAGCTCTGTGGACGTATGTATCCAGCGCTCGCACTGAACACATACAATTAAGCCTCTGCTGGTCAGGCTCCCCAAAGGGAACGTACTGCAGGTTTTCTTACGTTGAAAACCTGCAGTACGACAGGCCATGGTGTAGAGGAGGGGACCTTAGGGATATAACCCGCACAAGGGTACAGAAAAGCTTTAGCCAGACCGGGCACAAAGTCAAGATATGAGGAGGCCACAGAAAGGGCCTGCAGATCCCCAACTCTCTTAAGAGAAGAAATTGGCAGAAGAAATTTAGTTTTCAACGTAAGATGATGATCAGAGATCTCCTCAATTGGCTCAAAGGGAAGCCTACAGAGTGTTTCTAGCACCACAGCGAGATCCCAAGCGAGGTTTCCCTCAGGGGCCGCACCCACAGTTTCCACAACTCCGGGCGGGGGTGAAGGATCATGCCCTCCGCCTGTGAGAGGAGATCCCTCCTGTCAGTAGGGAATCTCCCATGGGGAGCTGTCGAGGAGAGAAATCAGGTCCGAGAACTATACTCGGCCCGGTCAGAGCGGGGCTTCTAGCAATAGAAGAACCCCATCCTTCTACAGACATCACTCCACAGACCACGGGCAGGGTCAGGGACAGGGCCACTCATGACCGCTCCCCAACCGGTGAGGGACGCGTCCGTCGTGACAGTGATTGACCGGCCTTCTCTTACTCTCTTGACTGACGTAAGGATCGACTCGATCCGAGCAGGGGACATACGTGCCTGCATCGTGGTCGAATCCCACACCACGCCCAGATAAGTGGTCCTCTGTAATGGAGAAAGCACACTTTTCTTGGCGTTTAGTCTTAACCCCAATTCTTTTATATGAGCGAGAACGACGCTCTCGATGTGGAACCGCCATCTGCTCTGAATGAGCTAAAATCAAACAATTGTCAATGTAATGGAGTATGCGGTTGCCCTGGAGTCAACACTCTTCGTGAAAGTACGGCAAGTAAAAAAAGTACGGGGTGAGAGTGCTAGGCCAAAGGGAAGAACCCGATATTGGTAAGCTTTGCCCCTGAAAGCGAACCTCAGGAACTTCCTGTGACTGGGAAGGATGGATACATGGAAGTAAGCGTCTTTTAGATCTATCGTGACAAACCAGTCCTCGGACCTGCTCTGAGACAAGACCTGTTTGACAGTGAGCATTTTGAACTTCAGACGCATGACTGAGTGGTTCAAAAGCCGCAGATCTAAAATTCGGACGCAATCCCCCATCCTTCTTTGGAACAATGAAGTACCGGCTATAGAACCTCTCTGTCGAGAGGAGGGACCACCTCGATGGCCTCCTTCCTCAAGAGAGTGTTCACCTCTTGTTTTAATACCAGAGCCTGCTCGGGGCTCACTAATGTGGGAAAAAACCCTTTGAAAAGCGGCGGCGGAGCGCCAAACTGAATGCGATAGCCTCTTTCTACATTCTGAAGGACCCACGGAGATACATTTGGCAGTAGTTTCCACGCTGCTAAATAATATACTAATGGAACCAGTCTCTCTAGACTGGCTTCTGGTGTGCTTGGAGCAGCTAGCTGCTCGAGAGACCCTCAATGGGGTGGCGAGGCTTTCACCTCCGCTACGTTCCCGGGAGGACAAAACTGAGAGACACCCTCGCTTGAGTCCGCTGCACCCTGGAACACTGGCAGCGTTGGCAGAACGATCTCCTGAGGACGCTGAGGAGAAACGGACTCTGTGTAATGTGGTGCACCCGCTCTTCCCCAGTAGGGGCCGCCCTCAGCAGTTCAGGACTTAAAAATGTCAGGACTGCTTCGTAGAGGACTTCCTAGACTGAAGCACGACCCTCAGATCGGGCTTTGTCTTAGAAGCCCCCGACTTAGAGCGTTGCACACCTCAGTCCTGCTGCAGGGGAGCGCGAGAGGGAATGCTCTGTTTTTGAGTCTCCCTGTATGAGGAGGTGGTACACGGCTGGGGCTGCTCCAACCCAGTAGCCCCTAGAGCTATAGAACGGCGAGGGAGAAACCGCTGAAATGTCGCCGCCTGTTTACGAGCCTCCTTGTATCTGTCGATAATGGAACTGACGGCGTCGCCGAACAGACTAGAAGGCGCAAGCGGGGCGTCCATTAAGAAGAGCCTGTCCTTCTCTTTCATATCAGACAGGGTCAACCACAGGTGCCTCATCTCTGCCACCAGCGCTGCCATGGACTGCCCAATGACACGGGCGGTCTCCTTGGTGGTGCGTAAAGCTAGATCAGCGGTTCTCCTAAGTTCAGTTATATCGTCTGAATTAAACTGCTCGCCTTCATCTAGCTCTTTCATCAGGTCGGCTTGGTATGCCTGTAACACTGACATAGTGTGCAGACATGCACCAGCCTGTAGGGCTGTAGTACTCGAGTCCGGTCTCGGACTCGAGTCCGGTCTCGAGACGTTTTTCTATCGTCTCGGACTTGTCTTGGACTCGTTGGTATTTGGACTCGGACTTGTCTCGGACTTGGTCATCGGACTCGCCAAATGTTCAAGTTGGTCTCGACCGAGTCCAGCAATATATGCTTTTTTTGCGCCTGGCTCTGAATGTGCACGCTGCGTGGAGGCATAAATAATCTTTATTTTGGCCACAGACACGCTGTCGGCAAGTTGCATAATACAGTTTGGTTTTACAAAGTTCGTTGGAGTTTTCCCTCTCATTTCCCTTCGCTTTTAAATACCTTATTAATGCCCGTCACATTTTGCTTTCACTTTCATTTCAGGTCAATTGCTTATCTATAACTTACAATGACACATTTTCTGCAATAAACATGGGACTTTAAATAACAAAACAAATAAAAATACACCATTACCATGCTATAAGCCTAATATAAAATTACAAACTTGCAAAATTTTTAAATAAAAAAATAAATAAAAAACAACTGACAATCATCATACATCGTGGCACCAAATAAATAAGAAAAAGAACGAATAAGAGTAAAACGAATAAAGCCTGGAGGCACGGAATACAACTGGATGTAAAATAAAATAAATTACACAAAAATGTAAATAAAGTAAAAAATAAGCAAACACTGTGGCAATGGCTGAGCGATTTATCAGATTTTATCGATTAATTCGAATTTAATGTTTTGCCACAATTAGATTTTTTATAAATCGAGGAATCGTGATTTTGAATAGAAATATTACCAAACGCTAGAATTAGACACTTTGATAATAACAGTGAAGAGAAAAGAAAGATCCAACCGCATGTCGATGCACATGATTAACCGCTCACGTGTGATGCTCTCTAGGTGCCCTTCACACAGAGTGTGTTTTTGTGTTGACGCTGGCAGTGGAATAGGAAAAATACAAGAAGATGTGAGTTAAACATCTTTTAATAACTAGAGTGCTGCGTTTTTAGAAAGCCGTTTAATGCACGAGACGCTGCAAGAGACGCGAGCGCAACAGTCAAACGCGTCCATGCTTACATAGAAAAACAATGGAACAGCAGCGTAATCGAATACAAAACCTGTGAAGAACTACTACTGTATATCTGATCTTTCAGGTTTGCATCCCGGTGACAGGCTGAAAACTGCTGTTCACTGTTTTACAGAGCCTTTATAGTTAATAATAGCACTCTAGGTGTTATACCTTCAGTCATTTTGAATTACTTGAGTTTTTTGGAGCATTTGTCTTGTATTATTTCAGAACATATAGCCTAATATGCATAATGTAAATTTGTACAAGATGTAGTTGTAGTTCATGCATCTTTTCTGCAAAGATATTTAGTGATTTGTTTAACATTTACATCATGAAGACAACGTCATGTGTGGTGCACTTAGAATATACTTTTCTTTAACTAGAGGGTTAATAAAGAGAAAGTTGCTTGAATCATGTTGTAGTTACATTTTTAAGTTGACTAGATAAAATCTTACAAAATCGAGAATTGGTCAAATATTAGTGAAATTGCTAAACCTAAAATATCCTCCTGAGACCCCCCTAAAAAAGTTTTCATGTCATTACATTGTTTAGACCATAAGAAAAAAAAAAAGGTATTTTTTTTTTAATTTATTTTTAAAATGTCATTTTTGAAAAACTCTACTTTATTCATATTTGATTATATGTCCTCTGTAGAGGACACAAGGACTAAAATTAAATGGCATGAATAGACATCAAAACGGCAAAATCAATGGGAGTTTTTTTTAAATCACCAAATACATTTTTAGGTTTCAGGATTTTTTATACTAAACTTTGTTTAAGGATGATTCTCAACTATGTTTTAAAATGTATAACAAAATTATTTGATATACCATTTTGTTTTATGCAATATGTGTGTAAAAAATTCCATAAACTGGTTTCCCATTAAACACAGTGTACCTATACACTATATCTAATTTGCTTATTAATGTGTTGCTGTTGGGACTGAATGTTGAAAAATTATTTTCATAATGGGAGTAATACATGGCCAGATTTTCATAATAATATATAATATTTCATAAGCAAACTGATATATAATTTATTTCCCTATTCAATTGTTGTCTCCCAAAATGCATAATAAACATGCTTTTAGTCCTGGTGTCCTCTACATTGAACATGTATGAAATGATGTCCTGTTTCATAACAGGAAGTCATATTTGAATTTGAAAACCCATAACATTTTCCTGAGATGTTGCTTTATGACAAACAATCTCAAAATGATTCAGATGTAAAAGACATTACAGAATATAATCATATTTCCATAAGGATATACAATTTTTCACTAAATTAAATATAGCCATCTTTAAAGACGTATGAGAGTGTTTAAAAAGATTTAGTATCTCTATAAAGCCCTGAATGAGCTCTGTACAGGACATCCAGGCTTATAACTGTGACATGTGAGGTCTCAGAGAAATACACTAAAATAGAATGTCCACTACAGAGGCAAAAACTCCATCGCTGGGTCTCAGGAGGAGAAATAAAATAGCCTGATTTGATCCTACAATGTTGCTGCACATGCTTTTAGATCATTACAAACAATAATGCAAAATTATTATATTAGAATAGAAGATATGTCGTCTCTCGTATCACATAAATTATCAATAATTAAATATGTGGTTTTGAAGAAGATTTTTTTCTTTCTCTGTTTTGACCGTCTCATTTGGACTTGGACTTGACTTGGACTCGAACCTCTTTGGACTCGGTCTTGACTCGGACTCGAACCTCTTTGGACTCGGTCTTGACTCGGACTCGAACCACTTTGGACTCGGTCTTGACTCGGACTCGAACCTCTTTGGACTTGGACTTGTCTTGGACTCGACAAAGGTGGACTTGACTACAGCCCTACCAGCCTGACCCGCTGCCGTGTACCCCTTGTCCAGCAGTGCTGATGTCGTGCACAGTGGCTTGGAGCGCAAGACCGGAGCCTTTAGAGATGATGCCGCGTCGGGAGACAGATAGCTCGCAAGCGTCTGCTCCACCCGGGGCATCGCTCTGTAACCACATTCACTCAGCCCTGCCACATTTCCATAATAATCAGATGTGGGACAAATAAGCGGGCCTAGAATGGTTTCTTCCACGATCTCGACAAATCGGTGTCAGAGCTGCCAGCCTCTGCCAGATCAAACTGTGACCCCACGAGTGCTCAAAGAGAGCTTTCCGGGAGCGAAAGCGTACGCAGTGGCATTCTCTCACAATGCGAACAATCAGCTCCCTCGAGAGCCGACTCTGCCTGCTTCGCTCCCAAGCAGACCACGCACAAACTCTTTATCCCCGCTCGTGATATAGCGTGGGCAGGAAGGAACACACAGTCTATAACACGATCTGCTTTCGCCCTTAACTGTCTCAGCGCTTGCTTTAGACATTACCTGAGTTTTTGGTTGCTAAATGCTTGATGAACTTGACTAACAACAGTAAATAAGACTCACAGACATAGATCGTGACTGACACACACAGAGAGCTTTGCTGAATGACAGAAAGCTGACACCAGCTGCACCTCACGTACTTTTAAGCTTCCTGGTCATGACGTCACCCGCCGCTGACGTCTCGCCCATCGAGCTTGGTATCGCTGAAGCCGTTCCCCTAGCATTCCCCGATGCAGCTCGAGTTCCTGAAGAGGAACTACATCGCACTTGAAAATTGTGCTGCTGCTCTGAATAGCTAATGTTTAGATAGAGAACAAAGACCAAACAAAACTAAATCATTTTACACTGTTAAATGGATAACCGGAGACAACATCTCTTGAAGAATGGTCTTTTGCTTTGTTATCTGCCTGTTTGGTGATATGGCATTCCTTTTTGTATAATGCTACTGCACTGCCTATGAATGACTTTGCCATAAACAAACACATCCAAACATTTTTAATAGATTTATTTGAAACACGTTTTTGATCGTCTCGTGTTAATTGAATATTTACTTTGGACTGATTTTGTTGTGTACCTTTTTCTGTTATATTCTTTGGTCCAGATGAACTTGATTGATGAATTGGCTCGATGGATGTTCTAACAAATGGTTTTTGAGCTTCAAGACTTTGTTGAAATTTATTTTAATGGATTGTGATTGATTTATATATTTGAACTGCGTCATTTAGTATATGGATTTATAGTTATTTGGATAACTAAATAAAGCAGTTTTAAATGGGCCTGAATGCAGTTCTAACAACCACTGCTTCAATATGCTCCAGTTGGACCCTTATTTCTGAGGTCTGTTGTGAAAGAAGAGGTGGTCCTCCCCTTCTTTCATAGATAATATGAATCTGTCTTTTGGCTTACTAATGACTTTACCACAACACAGCTATATATTATTTCATTTCCCATGATTCTGTCTGGCTATGTTTGGGATGGTACATGTAAATATCTATATTTTTTAACCTAAGAATGATAGCTTTGCTTTGAGATGAAGATACATTTCGTAATTATAGTCCTCCTGGTTCAGTCATCTTGTGTTTCTTTAAGGTTCAAGAAGTTAATCCAAATTGTTCAAGTTCTTTGTGCTGTCATGGCTCTGCTAATGGGGAATGTGAAGAACTGCTGTTTGCACTAGGAAAAAAAATCTTAGTGGAGATTCCAGAATGAGTTACGGTATCTTGAACACATGGTCCATTAACTCACAATCTTTTAGATATGGAAGAGTCATTCTTTGGATCTGTAGATCAAACATTAGGTTTTGGGGGGGAAATTGTTTTGATCCAGCACAAGTAGGACTTGAGAGTTGAATGAGAGTTTAGTTTTAGCTTGATTTGTGTTACTTGTGTTTTATTCCACTGGACTGATGAGAATGAGCTCTTATGCTGAAGATGGTGTGGTTGACTTCACTCTCTTCTCTGTCTACTGTGTCATAAGTACTTTGTCTGTCCTCACTAAAAGCAAAAATGCTGCCTCTAATGCAAAACATAAAAGTGTGTTTGTTTGCACACTCTTGCACTTGCAAAAAAACACTTAACTCATATTACTGCTATGCTTCTCCAAACAGCATCCTTTTTGTGGTTATCCATGTGGAATTTTACTGATTTGTTATATTTCAGTATCTTATGGTCAGGATTTTGGTCCAATTAATTTTCTAGTACAGACAAAATAGTGCTGATTGTCACTGTTAGGACAAAAACTAGGGCTATTGATTAACATGGAAGATATTTATTCCTTGTTGCCCTGTGTTTGGTTAGGACAAACACAAAGCCAGAGTTAACAGAATCCTGAGGTGGACAAATATGATACTGTTATCCATATCCATTGTACTGAATGAGAAGCATTGTACAAGAAACAAAAGAGGCCAAGCATGTCATTCTATATCATGACAACATTTCTTTTAGAGGACAATTTTTGTTTTGGCTAAACTAATTTTGCTCATGGATACTCACTGAGTGACCTGTGATTGTTCTTTATGTTACACAATAGAATGTTTCTGTCCAAAAATTGGTAGTTCAGAAGTGCTTTTGACTAAATGCTTTGTCTTTGTCCCAGACAATGTCTTAAGCTCTTTAATTAATTCACAAAGAGGATATAATAATTTGTGTAGTGTTTTCAGCCTTGGCAGAAGCAGTGTTCTTGACAGCACTGATAGTATTGCAGAGAAATAAGAAGAATGTTGTGAATACCGATTTTCTTTCATTACAAAACTGCTAGACCAGAACATGCAGCAGAGCTGTGAATTATTATATGAAAATTAATTTCTGTTAAAATTCCAGTTAAAACAGACAGAGGAAACTGTAAATTAACTAAACTACTGTATAACACAGATGAAAATAATTACACTGTCAATATAATTTGACACAAAATGGTTTTATTTTCATTGGAATCTTATAACTTAGTTTTAGAAGCATTTGGGGGAAAATACATTGCAATCTTACAAGAGATGCCACAGTGATGGAATAATAACATTTTCCAGACTATATGTAACAGAGCCTTACCTTCAAAACGTTTTCTAAAGAACCATTCAAAGTACCATTCAAACTTTTGGTGTTGGTAATATTTTGTAATGTTTCAAAGATAAGTCTCTTATGCTCACTAAGGCTGCATTTGTTAAAAATGCAGTAAAAACAGCTGTGCTGTATGTTTTTTATTAATATTTTATATTATTAAAATGGTCTAAATATACAAATATATTATTGTATGCTTGTATTTCAAAGTACAAAACCTGAAAATGTAGAGATGCTTACGACATTGACTGCTTCTCTAGATCAAATGTAAATGTTATGGAGGACACGTAGACAGAACACCCAATCAGGAGGCAGCTTGTGATACTCCAATGTATTACCGTCCAGCCTCAGAATCTTCATACGTGAATATGATGTGGGTCCTACGGTCCTGCAGAAACTGCTGATGTTGAACTCTGGAAGACACAACAGCAAAATTGTATTAGAACATTGAGCCATATATTTGTTTGCTTACATATGTTTTTAAACCATTGTTTAACCAGTATGGCAGTGAATCATCATCATCATAATCACTTTAGGGTATTTAATCATTTGACATATTTTTACATTTGTCTCACTTGACTTTCACAGTAAGCTACTTCATTAAGCAGGTTGAGATTGTTAAGATGTCTGTTACTCCCTGCTGTTGGTTTTGAAATACTGGGACTGGATTATCACTTCCACTGTTTACTAGATAGAGATAGCGAGACAATGAGGTCACCATATTTAGCGATTAATGTGACATGATGCTTGCAGCAGACATTAATCCTTCACTAGATCACACACATTTACATTTACATTTAGTCATTTTGCAGACGCTTTTATCCAAAGCGACTTACAATTGGAGAATACATAAAGCAATTAATCTTGAAGAGGCAAACAGACAGAGGAAGTGCTCGTAACACCAAATCTCAGGCATGATTCAATAAGTACAAGCTAGCAAGGGAAGTAGAGAAAGACAAAGAGAGAGATGAAGTCTCTTTTTTTTTAGGATGAAGTCAAGTAGTGTTAAAAGAGATGAGTTTTCAGTTGTTGCTTGATGATTGACAGGGATCCTTCATTCCGGATGGGGGTGGGAAGATCATTCCACCAGCCAGGAACGGTGAACGAGAATGTTCTGGAGAGTGATTTTGAGCCTCTCTGTGATGGACGTCGCTCACTAGCAGATCTCAGACTTCTGGAGGGGATATAGATTCGTAATAGTGAGTGGAAGTAGGTGGGTGCTGAGCCTGTGTTTGTTTATATGCAAGCATTAGTGTCTTGAACTGGATGCGAGCTGCAACTGGTAGCCAGTGCAAGGAGACAAAGAGAGGTGTAACATGGGCTCTTTTGGGCTCGTTGAAGACCAGTCGTGCCACTGCATTCTGAATCATTTGTAGAGGTTTGATTGTGTTTGATGGAAGTCCAGCCAGAAGAGCATTGCAGTAGTCCAGTCTAGAAATGACAAGGGCCTGGACAAGAAGTTGTGCAGCATGCTCTGCCAGAAAGGGCCTGATCTTTCTGATGTTGTGAAGTGCAAACATGCAAGATCGAGCAGTCTTTGCAATGTGCTCTTTGAAGATCAGCTGGTTATCAAAGATTACACCAAGATTTCTGACCGAAGCTGATGGGGTAATTGTTGATGAACCTAACTGAATCGTGAAGTCATGCTGTAGAGTTTGAGTGGCAGGGAAGACAAGAAGCTCAGTCTTTGCCAGGTTGAGCTGTAGGTGATGTTATTTCATCCATGCCGAGTTGTCTGCCAGGCAGCCTGAGATCTGTGCAGCCACCGTTGGATCATCTGGTCGAAAATGAGAGATAGAGCTGTGTGTCATCAGCCTAGGAGAAGCCATGTGTCTGTATGATGGACCCAGTGATGTAGTGTATGTGGAGAAGAGGTGGGGTCCAAGAACCGATCCCTGGGGAACCCCAGTGACCAATTTATGTGCTTCGGATACCTCCCCTCCCCAGGCCACCTTGAAAGACCGACCAGTGAGAGAGGATTCAAACCAGCGAAGTGGAATCCCAGTGATATCCAGTGATGAGAGGGTGGACAGGAGGATCTGATGATTGACTGTGTCAAAAGCGGCAGACAGATCCAGCAGAATGAGGACTGATGATTTGGAATCGGCTTTTGCAGTTCGCAGTCAAACACACCACACCGCACTGGACACAACACAGTCGAATGAGTTGCCCTCGTGAACAAGAGGAGCTACTTCCCAGCACTGTGCAAATAAGTTACAGGTGCACTACCATTGGCACATTCAGTGAGAAAACTAGAGGACACCTGTAGTGGGCAGATCTGTTTAATCTTGTTTGTGATGGTAGCGTAAAGCTACAGTAGGTATCTGTATAGCTTGTAGTAAAAGTTATAAACTGAAAGACTATGAGGTTTCTCTGGTGACATTAAAACTATTCTCAGTACAGAGAATCAATATATGTTTACAAAGCACTTAGGTGTTTAACTATTTTTGTAGCTAGTTTGCACTCCTTTAAATATGATAATAATATTTGTATCATATTTTCTGGAGATCTATGCAAAAAAACATCATAGTGTCTCCACCCTCAGACTGGAGCCTTTTAATGGCGCTGGTCAATACATTCTCTATCACGTTCTTTCCATTTGTTTTCTGAAGGCAGATCTGACAGGTTGTTTAACCTTTCCCTAACCTCTACTTCTAGGCTATAATACCAGTCATCTGTTTTATCATTTTCAATGGTGGTTGCTTGTGAATAATTACAATATTATACTTAATTTTGAACTGGTAAACCGCTGTTGATGGCATGAGGTTTTGTTGTGTGGTTCAAAGAGAGTGAATCATGACCACTGCCTGAAACAAAAAGTATGTCTGCTTAAGTCTTTGCTGTCCACCAGAGGCACAGCTCTTATAACTGAGCTCAGCGTGCTGCTGAGGAGGAGGGGGGAGAACAGAGTGTGCTTTTAGCACATGCGGATTCCTTTTGGACTATTCACAGATGTTTTCAAACCTTCCTTCTTTCTTTTCTCCCTCCTTCTCTTTCAGCTAACCTACTTTTTCTGGTCACCTTGTGTCTCTACAGGATGTGTCTGTCTGCAAACACGTTTTGACAAACACATTAGAGAACGGGAAAGTGGGAAAAGAAAACCAAGAGAGGAGGGAAAGTTTGTTATTTCTCTTATAAAGTCATTTTCCATCACTTTTCCCATGGCTCATCCGGGTCTGAATGTTTATTCTCTCGTGCCAGGGATTATTTCATCAAGCCTGAGAACACGGCCTCATTCTGTAAGACTGTTGATCAGGACACAAACATTCAAGCAGTTCTCAGTCAAGCATTTGGGTAGTTTACAGTTTTGTGTTTAGAATAATTTCTGCTCTTGACTGATATTTAAGACTGTAGCAGACATGTGAGTAGGATCGAGAAAATTGTCACTGCCCATGATGACATATTTATGTGCAGGCTTCCTTCTTATTACAGGGGCTGGGATAGATTTGTGCAGGATTTAGAATTTAATTAAAATGTTCCTTAAATTCCAGTTCAGTTCTAGAACTTGAATTGAGTTTGAATTTGCAAATACTGTAGAATTCAGAATTGCCACAGTTCCTTTAAAACCACTTCAAATTCCCAAATTCCGCTGTGGCCAATTCAATTTTAAAGTCACATAAAGTGCTAGTTCGCAAATTATAAAGAAATTGTGTAGTTTGCCACACATTGAAGTGATTTTGTGGATAAAACCAATCCATGGTTTCATGAAGTATTTCAGTAGTGCTTAATATTCACTATAAACATCTTGTCTTGAAAACCTGCAGTATGAATTAAGTGTCACATTCTCTCCAGGTTCTGTTGGAACAATTTATTGAATGTTTTGTTAATGTAACATCAGCATGAGAATTTAGAAAAAATAAGGTTCTCTGTCTTGTGTCATGTCGCAGTTATTCTCTCGTTAAACTCTGCATGAAATGCTCTCATGGACTAAACATTTTTCTCTGCCACATTGAACTTCAGCAGTGCTGGTTTCTCATCAGTGCATTGCTAAAGGATACACCTCAGTGCTTTTGTTTGTATAAAACAAGAACATTACACCAACTCACCTTGGATATGGTTAACCTCAAGGTAGAGGTACTGAAGTGTGGTGGGAACTGTGGGGATTTCTGTCAGCTGATTATAAGAAAGATCCAGCTCTACCAGAGATGTGAGGTTAAATGCACCAGGGTCAAGCCCTTCATTCCTCAATTTGTTGTGTCCAAGCCGTAGATAACGGAGTCTACTAAAACCTTGAAGGCTGTTTTCGGTCAGGCCAGTCAGAGAGTTGTTGGAGAGGTAAAGCTGCTGGACAGATGGAGGCAGATGTTTGGGGAAAGTCTCCAGGAGATTGTGACTAAGATCCAGGAGGTTGAGGACTCCAAGACCTGGTGAAGAACATGACAGATAGAGGTAACGCTTAGAGTTTACGAAATGATTAGCTTTGTTAATGCTTCCTGATAATTTATGTAGAGATGCAAACTATATCGGCCCTATATCAGTTATTGGATGTGACATTAGAGATATATTTCATTTTATTTATTTATGTTTATCAGTATGGTTTAATTTTTAGCAAATCATTTTATTCTGTATTTTTAATATCAGTGCATCTCTAGATTTATCTTCTGAAAGATTTATTGAAAAATATAAAAACCAAAGAATACCTTTTAAGTCGCCCTCTTCAATAGTCGTCAGACGATTACCTTGTAACAAAAGTAATGTTAAATTGTCCAGATTTTGGAAAGCACCTTCAGAAATCTTTTCGATGCGATTATATGCGAGTCGCAGCTGCTTAAGTCCACTAGGCAGTCTGACTGGCACCCTTGTCAGGTTATTATTATTTATGAAAAGATTTACCAAGCGGGTCAGATTGGAGAACAATATATAATCGAGTTGCTCACTCAGTAGCTGATTGCGATCCAAGATCAACCAACGCAAGTTGGTGGCATTGGCGAATGCTCTGGATCCAAGAATATTTATATTATTCCCTTGGAGAAACATGTACTGTGTGCGGGACGGAAGACCAGAGGGAAGCTGGGTAAGACCCCTGTGGTCACAATAAAGAGCTGTTGGCCACTGTATAGGGCAGTCACACTCGAAAGGACAACTTTGTGTGTTAACAGCACGAAACCATCCGGGATCCATCCGATCTTTCAAAGTCAACACACTCGGCTCTCCCAAAAAACGGTTGATCCAGAATGGTACACCTCCATAGTCCAAGTCCAGCGTGAAGGCCCAAGTCGGCCCACACACAGAGAGTAACAAGAAAATTGTGCTTATATCCATCCGTCCGCCTGCCTAAATGAAACAGGAACAGCCTTTAACTTTGAGGACTTTAAACTTTGATGAAAGCATTCGTTATTCAAACTACTCACAAAGCTTATTTTCTTCTAATAGCAATAAATAAAAGTTTCCACATGTACCGCTTAGACAAAGATATATAAAAGCAATGGCTTATTTGTAAGTTACAGTAGTAGACCTTTTGCATTCTTGCTTATTTCATTGTAATAATATGCCAAATACAATTTCATGTCTATATAATCTCTATTTTATTGTCAGCCACAGTGTCGCTAAAAAGGCAAGAGGCTAAACAGGTTTAAAAATGCTACTTTCCAGTGATGTTCTTCCATTCTTTTTCATCACATTGCAAACACATGCATCATCTAATGAGAGGAACGAGCATACCTTTCGCCTATATTCCACAGCCGATTTTAGTTAGAAGAGGTTCTGAACAGTAGATTTGTCGAGACTATCCCTGTAGACGTTTAAACGGGCAACCTGAAGAGTTTTATGCAGCTACTGAAACATTCCTCACTCAGCAATGGCCTTTTCTTCCACACAGCTTATTCTCACTCCTTTTTTTCCAACCTGTCTCAGGAGTCTAATCACTGCACAACATTTGTTAGAAAGATGTGTGCTGGCAGCATAAAAAGGGCAAACTTTACGGACAATGCTGATGTGGTTTAAAATCTTTTGTATTTAATGCACATCACATAATGTATGGATAGAAATCCTGTTGTTGATTTAATGTGACTTTCTCCTTCAAAGCTTGATTTTGAGTAATATACAACTGAGGTGGAATCATATTTTGATGCTTATGCAAACCATATACTGTAACATAAACAGCCTCAGGCTCATTGAGCCTGTGAGAAAGGGGAGTATGTTTGAAGGCAGTATATTTTCTCTTTGCAGCCATGCCCTGCACAGCAGTCAGCTCTGGAACATCTAGCACAGAGAGCAATGGTTATAGTCAGACAGCTGGAGGGGGCCTGGGGAGCCAAACAGACCCTGTTCGTCTGCGAGAGAGAGAGAGAGCGAGAGAGAGAGAGAGAGAGAGAGGAGAGGGAGGGGAGGGAGGGAGAGAGAGAGAGAGAGAGAGAGAGAGAGAGGGAGAGAGAGGAGAGAGGGAGGGAGAGGGAGAGGGAGAGGAGAGGGAGAGAGGGAGGGGAGGGAGGGAAGAGAGAGAGAGAGAGAGAGAGAGAGAGTGGTTTAGTTAAGATAGCTTTAGGCCAACACATCAAAGCCCTTCCATAGGGATGAGACAATATTTTGGTCTCTGAATATCTGAAAAGTCAGAGTGCCCCCTAGCACTTAAATCAACCATAACAATCACAAAAGCAAGGTTGTTATTATTTGAAATATATATTTTTTATACTCAGTGCTATTATTTTAGACTAAATACTTCTTTAAAATATTTTTTATAATAATTACATTGTTTATTACAATTTTAAAAAGCTTTTTGTTTGGAAATAGAAAAGAAAACAAAAAACACAATGTAATTTGTTATAACTTTCCCTTGATAATTTAACTATATATGTTGTATAATATATATATATATATATATATATACGTAATATTTATGTGTAAAATGTGTATTTCTTTTATATATTTCCCATTGCAAACATAAACCCCAAAATGTTACCATTTAACATTGTTTAATTGTTTAATTCAAATTTTAATAAGTTAAAATAAATGTAAAAAAATATATTTTATATATATGTATATGTGTGCGTGTGTGTGTTTATGTGAATATTACACTGTATATTATGAAATATGTTATGAAACATTTGAACATAGAAAACAGTAAATGTTTAGTTTATTCTGAAATTTCACAAAATGTGAAAGGAACATTGTTTTGTAAAATTATAATTTCTTAAAGGAATTTTTTTTAAATTTGTGTGCATAATTTTTTGTTTGCAAACTATTCAGTTCTATATTCAAATTTGTTTCGGACATCAAAATAAACATGGTGTGTGTGACTGACCCATATAGAGGATTTGAAACCCCTCCCCTTAGTCCCTTGAACTCTCTTTGAAGGCCAGACAGGTAGTTTTTGATAAACACTGACTTAACTCTGAAAGTATTGCTTTGAGCTTGAGCTTGAGTGTTTTTGACGGGGCGTTTATGTTATTCTGTTCCCTGAAACACTGTAGACTGCCACTGGCAGCCAGATTTCTTTTCCATTTAAACAGAAGGAAATGAAGAACCTTCCAGTGCTTTTGGAATCTTACTTTGTAACCGGCAGGCTTTGCAGCTTGACTGCAAAACACATAAATATAAATAGAATATAAGACTAAAAAAACAAACAAACAAATAAATAAAAATAACTGCAGTGCTTAAAATGAAACACTGGAATCAACACGTGTTGCTAAATGATGTAGGGTTAAATGAATCAGAGTCTGGATCTCCTTCAGTATATTTAGGGTTATGCATCCATAATTCCTTACACTCATGTTCTCCTTCGTCTCTTGTACTTCCTCAGTGTTCTCAATGTTTTTTTCACAAGTTTGTGTACAATTTCCAGTCAGTATAAATTCTGTGTTGACTTAGAACCTGTCAAAACACTGCTTACATGTGTACAGTGTGGTTTGTGTTTGCATTTTCATAAGCATGCACCAGACTGTGAGCTGTTTCTCCCTTGGCACGTTATGACTGAGGTCTTTGTGGATATTTTGCGGTTAGCAGACTGCCGTGGCAAAGTCATGCCAAGCCAATGACCCAGGACAGGCAAGCTGGAGGAGATGTTACAGAGCGGTTGTGACGGTCAGTTTACAGTGTATTTCAGTTTCATTACATTTCAGAACTAATGTATTGTTGCCTGTGAAAAACAAACGCTTTTCTTTTCTCTCAAAACCTTGTTTCGTGGATCTATACTGCATATGTTACTTTGAAAGCTTTGATGAAGACTGTAGATTAATTCCAGTCTATATTATTGGATATGATCAGTTATTTCCAATTGAGATAATCTGTGAATGACTCGGATCTTGGCTGCAGAATCACATGCTTTTCCCTAAACTGATGCCTAGAGGGCGCTATATCTCAAACTAGCTTCACTACTCTGAGGATAAAATAGGCTAAAATCATAATGGTTTGACTAATGCATAGTGTAGTGTACTAAAGTGTACTTTGACATGTTAATGTATCATCTGCTGAATTCTAGCAACCGGAATAATAGTAAATTCACCAAAGATATTAAACAAAACAAATGGATGCACTTATATGTCCAAGGGGTTGATTTTTACTGAAATCACAGAATTTCAGCTGTTTAAATTTAGTTTGACATTAAAAACAAAAACACCAATGATGGTAAATATTATTTATATGCAGAATATTTTATGGTGTGCTGTTACTATCCAGCTGTATTTTTGTGCATTTCAGATGATGCTGAAATGTGTGGAAATATTAATTGCTTTTTGAAATTTGTACAATTTGAAATACAATTTTAATTGTATTTAGAATATTTAGTATTTAGAATCTAAATTATAGTAATGCTAGAAAATCCAGTCATTTCTTAAGTTGTCATTAAAATATTCTTATGTTTGTTTTTTTCACAGGGAAAAAAATCATGCAGTTTTGGAACATGTGGGTGAGTAATTGATGGCAGAGTTCTTGGCTTAGAACTGTATATAGCTATTAGAATCATACATTAGAATCAGACATCTATAGAATGGAGAAAATTCCAGCAGAATAATGTCTTCATTTACACACAGAGGTCATCACTGAATATAACGTAAGAAAGCATGTCTCGCAGTGGTTCAGGTCACCTCTGTTGTCTGACCTCTGTGCGCTGTAACACAAATCACATATCATTCTAAAGTTCAAAGAGCCTAAGACACGGCTGGAGACAGATCGGCAGCAGCAGGGACAGGGATGGCAGGAATGTAAAGTGTTTCCTGATGCTGAGTTCACCTCCCTTTGGGATCAGACGCTGTGCGTTCTGGACCTGAAGCTTTTTCTAGAGACAGTCAGGCTACTTGCAGCAACAGTATGGAAAACAATGTCTAATAGAGATCGAGTCATGCATCCAAACAGTGAACAGTATGAAGAGTTACCGGGGAGTGAGGAATTCTTATGCTGTTTCAGTCTTTAACTTGAATTTTCTTTGACAAATTAATGCTAAAATATCTAGCTAAAGTTGTTTTAAAGATGATTAGGTTTGTTTAGTCAGTAGATCAGCAAGCTAAGTTAAGCCATTTACAGAATTATACCGATATATACTCTTGTGAAAAAATAGCACTTAATATATTTTAAAAGTATATATTTGTGCAATTTATTCGGACACATAGTGCATTATACTTGCAATTAAATTAAAATATATTATGGCTTATATTTAGATCAAATGCAATTAGTTAAATGTTGGATTGCTTTTTTGACTTAAGAACATCTTTTTATGTAAATTCATAATGATTTTTTTCTTTAAAATATAGTTAAAGTCTTCTTTCAAAGACACTGACAAGCGTTTACTGTAAACTAAAACATACTTTAATTGAAACTTGCATATGCAATTTCCAATTTGTAATGGTGAAATTGCAATTTAGTATTAATTATTAATGTCATTTCTTATTGATACAACTGATTAGTTACTTGTAAGCTGTATTTGGAAGGCTGACAAAGATTTTTTAAATCATTAAAGCAATCCTGCTACACAAAGTTGCTAAAACACCCACACCTGTGGTATTTCAACTCTTCACACAGTAAATAAATATGGGGAATCCCTCAAGACTTGTGTTTGTGATTCAGTCCTGGAGCTGTCAGAACATGAAGCTGTCTCGCTTTGTGTCCAAAGCTCAGCATCTCTAGCGTGCCACAGATCTGCTTACCAAAACCAGCTGGCTGCAACCAGCCTTCAAAGACCACAAAGAGAGTCCTCTCAGGAGATGGAGGACCTGACATTCCTCCGGGTGAGTGCCTGGAGATATGAAACTCCAAGTAGATATGAAACGCACAAGAGATCGAATGACAGACTGTTTAATATTAGCTATTCAGTCATTCAGTCTGCATCTGAAGAAAATGTGCTGAATATGTTTTGTAATCTGAAGGGAACATTTTTGCTGTGCCTCTTGGTAAGGTATGTCTGTAAAGTTGTATACAGCTCCCTCATGCACTGTTGATAGTTTGGTCAGTCTTGCAGTAAGGGCCGCATTCTGCTTAATGAGAAAAGCTTGATGTATGCAGACGCAGATGTCCCTAACATGTTCCACAGCTGGGAGTGATCGAGACCAGCCACTCAGCGCTGGTGAAAAATGGACTTGGGATGGAGAAAGGCAAGTCATCTGTAATTGGACAGGGGTTGAGAGGGGGCTTCGGAGGGTGGAGGCAAAAAAGCTTGTAGGGGAGAAGGGGTATTTGCAGTCTTTGCCAAAGCTACTTCATTTTGCTACAAGGACTCGCAGTGAGACATAGAGAAGGCAGAGCCTTTGCTGATCAGGTAGGTGTGATGCTCTACTGCCTACTGAAAAGATTGATTACTTATTTATTTATTCTTGTTTTGCATTTCTGCATCAAAGGAGAAACTTTGGATTTGGTCTCACGCTCACAGTAGTTGAATACAGGTTGTGTTGCTATTTGGTTGTGTTACTGTTTTTACT
Organism: Gymnocypris eckloni scoliostomus; assembly: GCA_027564155.1. Taxonomy (NCBI): domain Eukaryota; kingdom Metazoa; phylum Chordata; class Actinopteri; order Cypriniformes; family Cyprinidae; genus Gymnocypris; species Gymnocypris eckloni. Next base: position 11,622,494 of record CM050431.1, on the reverse strand, counting down.
TAAAGTACTGTATAGATAAATGAAATGCCTGGGTTTCCTACCTGACCTGTTAAGTTTTTATACAATAGCCATTATTTTTCAGTTTTATTACACGTAAGTAACTCTTTTTGTCTGATCTGAAATAATTTCAGTATTTAGTTTTTATCTATAATTCCATTTTTGGTGTTCCTGTACCTTTCCCTGTTGCAAAACCACTTTGAAGCAATCCAAACTGATTTTGGCGCTTCAACCTGATCTGATCTGCTATGGTCACAGATGGATTTTGGGCACTTTTCATATAAACAATCTGGAAGACCAGCTAGCAATCAGGCTAGAAATAAAAAGCTTAAACCAGTTCAAAATGGTTTGTCTTCACTATTATACCTGTTTTCCCAGCCTGGTGAGGCTTTTACTGTTTTCTGTTTGCTGGTTTAGCTAGTCATACAATGACCAAAACACTATTAAAACCAGCCAGACTTTGCTGGAAAAGCTATGCAAGTAAAATAGCTTAGGGCATCTGGTTAAACCAGCATGAGCTTATATGGGCTGGGTGGGTAGCTAGACCAGCTCAAACCAGCTAAGACCAGCAGTCTATCCAAGGCTGGTTTTACAGCAGGGTAGTCACTAATTATGCATTTTTAATTAATCCCACAAATCTTAAAAGTGTTCTTTCTGTCTGCAGCTGTCAAGTCTCTTGCCAGTGACAATGCGGCTAATCGCTCTTCTGCTGTTGGGACTCTTGAATATCTCGCTGGCTGAGGAGAGAGATCCTTTCCAGTGGCTTTCTTCCCTGCACAGCCGTGGTTACGCCTCTCTGCAGGCCGACAACACCGGTGGAGAATGTCCCGAGGAGTGCGACTGTCCTCCAACCTTCCCAGTCGCCATGTACTGCGACAACCGCAACATGAAACAAATGCCTTACATCCCATCCCGGATGAAGTATGTGTACCTACAACACAATCAGATAACCTCTGTCCCAGATAATGCTTTTGGAAATGCCACCAACCTTGTGTGGGTTTT